>MU159336.1:102677-123229 GCA_015888305.1 Antheraea pernyi | reverse complement strand
ATGTTGCAGTCGGTAAGAGGAAGCTTGCTAGGTAGCAAGGATTCCATGTTGCGCCTGCCAGAACACTATTTTATATTTCGCGTACCTCTGCGGGGAGACGCACGATCGTTAGATCGAGTTATTAGGCTTCGGCCAGAAACCATGTTATGATCATGCGAGGACACACCGAATAACAGCCATAACCGTTAATGTTATCCGAACGAGTTGTGTTCCTGCAAGAGTTCCTATAACTCAATCTAACGATCGTGCGTCTCCCCGCAGTGGTACGCGAAATATAAAATAGTGTTCTGGCAGGCGCAACATGGAATCCTTGCTACCTAGCAAGCTTCCTCTTACCGACTGCAACATCGTTATTGGTTCAGTCAATATATCAATGTGAGATTATTATTTTTTTATAGAAATCTACGTAAAGCTCGTTAAGCTCGGTCATCGTAACTCATCCTCGTAGGTTACATATACTCGCCGTTTACAATAGCACAAAAATAAGGAACTCTTCCAAGGATTGTAAATGGCGCACGTTCAGCTTAAACAGGGTGTGTCAACGCTATTATTTGTATAGACTATTGATCATTCATCTAGTGGGGTTGTTATAATAACATGCGTAACTTCAAAAGTAGCCTTGGTCGTCAGCAGGCAAATATGTGAAGACTTCCGACAGGAGCACGAGAAATTAGAAGGAACCGGCGCAGGGTGTTAAGCAGAAGCATCTATGTAAGGATATTAAATTGAAGGATGTGAGGATATTAAATTGGAGGTTTGATACTCTGTAGTTTAAGCAGTTTCCGACTGGCTTCTGAGGTCGAACTGTTGCCATGTACAAAAGAGGTCGAACTGTTACCATGTACAAATATGTGAACTCTTTTTTTGCATCTCTTTTGCAACGATTCTAAACTCTTCGGCAAAACGTTTTTGCAACATAAAGACTATTATTTCGTGTACTAGTAAAGTCACTAGAATTTACAATAACTTTCGATAGACAGAACCGATTATAATGAAACGAAAACTAAATGTTACTATAAGATATGCTTTATGAGTTTCTCGATGTAGTTTTATCATAAACGCAATACTTTAGCAGTGATGCGTGTTCAAAGAAACAAACAGACAAATATTTCTAAAAATTATTTAAATGTATTTTATTACTTATTCCTAGCAACAATTGTTTTACAAAAATCTAAAAAGTACGAACACGTTACATTTACATTCTTCTTTTATGTATAGATGAGTATTTTATGACTATAAACTAAAAAAAAAACTATTTGAAAAAAGGGCTTAGCCAGCAAAAGCTGACAGCAGGTGACCCGTCTGTTCGTTTGCCCCCTCTAATATAAAAAGAAGATAGTATGCGAAAGGTAGGTAGAAAAAGCCCTCACTATACAATAGTTTCCACGATATTTTCTCTCACCGAAAGTTCCTGATCATTCTAGGTTAATGTGTAAAACTTTTTATATCGCTTGGTATACAGATTCATGTGGTGATGGTGCAGAGCACATTACTAATATTAAAACCAGAGTAGTAGAGAAGTGGCTTGATTTCGATCAATCTAGTCTGTTTTAGGTAAAATTATTTATAATAGTCATAGTGCGGACCAAATAGATTCTCATATCGTATGATTTTAAAATCTATTAAAATCTACCGCGGTGAAACCGAATCCGTCCATAACGACGGCTCGTTTAAAGGCAATTAAGAAACGATGTAGTTTCTGAAAATTTAACGATTATATACTAAAATGTGGTGAACGTTTTAGTTCCCAGTTACCTTTATTAAAATAAATACAAACCATGTTAACGATTCGGTTGGTGGATTTAGTATTTCATAATCTGTATTAATAATTACTGTATTAAGTATTAATGAAATACAGGTAGTAGCGGTGACAATATTTGTAGATCCTCAAATTCCACTTTGCAACACTCTGGGACTCGAGTGTCAAATGCAATAAGGTTTCAAACATGTTTAAGGCATCTTTGAGAGGGAATTGCCTTTTGAATACATGGTTTTATTCACAATTGATAATACCTCTGTAGTCACTGCTAATTAATGTCAATTCTTGTGTAATTAGATTCCCATTGTGAATCTGGCTTATTTAGATCACATTGGCGTCGGTGTCTCTACCACCACCAGGCGATAACAAACAAGTCTCATAAGTAAGCTTCGAATAAGGTCAAGTCAAATTAATAGAAGCGTTTTACCTTACAATAAAACGCATATTAATTTACTTACCTTATTCGAAGCTTAATATTTTAAATTCTGCCTGGTATTATTATTCGACTCAATGAAGTTAAAAGATGGGCGTCTCCCTATAAATACGCCTCACTGCCATGGTGGGAGAGACAAGAAGGGTATATGACCGGAAGTCGAATGTATTAACTGTCAAAAGTGGGCATGCCGGCGGGAAACGGAAGTGCCTATCTCATAAGTAAGTAAGCTTCGAATAAGGTAAGTAAATTAATATGCGTTTTATTGTAAGGTAAAACGCTTCTATTAACTTTTCATTTTTTTTTCTCGAACTGACTACTCTATTGACCCTACAGGGTCTTCACAGCTTCACCGGACTACTTTAACTTTTCATTTCATCGCTAAAGTTCAATAACTCAATCAATCCTTACAACACGTAGTAGTTCTGAGTATGAAATATGATATGGCCAATGAAGTGTTAACGAGTCGTTTTTTTTTTTTTTTCTCGAACTGACTACGCTATTGACCCTGCAGGGTCTTCACAGCTTCACCGGACTACGAACGAGAGGTAACCTTATCGTGGTTGTGTATGTGCGCGGAGAGGTGCGCGGGCGCAACGTAGTTCCCGGGGAAGACGCCGCAGCGCTGCGAGCGCTCCGACCAGCCCTTGAACCAGCCGTCTCTACAGCGCTCCGTCACCGTATACACGCCTGTAATAACATACTTACGGTGTTTTTCGTTGGATCTTGGAATGTCACATAGTGTGGATATTAGGGTGTGCCAAAGAAGACAATATTTTTTTTTAAATCTCGGCCTAAAATATCTGAGATGTCCCAACAAAACTCCTATTATAAGCGGAGCTCGAAATTTCAATTCTAAAAGGTTCTCCGTCGAACTTAAAGTTTTTCCATATAAATAACATGGGAAATATGGTTTTTATTACTTTTCTGTCCTACAGACTATGATATATATTTTTTTTTAAGCAAATGAATGAATCTTTTTTAGCATTAAATTTAGTACAAAAAATTCTCTTGAGTCGAATTTCTATATTTTATTTGTTATATAGCTTTGAAATTTAACTAATAATTTGGTGCAAATTTGTTAACATTGTTGGTTAGAATTGGAATTTTGCGCTCCGCTTCTAACAGGAGATTTTTTTGGCACATCCTAGTGGACATTATATTTTATTCATAGTTTTTTTGTTATTTGATTCTATATTTTGTAATATTGGTGGTGTTGTACGTTATATAGTTTGGTTATTGTGCACGCGTGAAATGGATTGGAAATAATACCACGGAGCATGGATTCCGACTTTGCACAAAAACACCGTGACAAGACGGCCACCATCATGTTAGTTCGATGAAATAATCACAAGAAATTTGTGATATAATTTACCTACTCGATAATGACAGTAATAATCTACTAGAAGATTAGTTGGCACAAAAAAAACCTTAGGTCGCGAGTATCAGCTGGTTATCAATAAAATTAATTTTTTAAATCAATTATTCTCCAAAAAAATTTACATAACGTTGACGTTAGTACTAGTCGGGAGACTGTATCACTGATATACAACAATTGACAGTAAAATTATGTACCTACCTCCTTTTTTAAGTTCGAGTTCATCCGGTTTCTGCGGACGATATGGGTAGATGGCCACATACGTGGCGGGCAACGCTCTCTCGGTGCTGCGCGAGCGCCGCCTGCGTCGCTCTCGCTCCCTCTCGCGCTCGCGGTCGCGCTCTCTGTCCCGCTCTGGCGCCTGGTCGAGGAGACTCGTCGCCACGATCTCCGCCGAGTGCCTGCGTGGTACGTTTAATGGTTCATTACTGTAAAAAATATAAGTGTATTTTGTATACTCGGTGACTGGTTACTCTTTAGACAATATTTTTACAGGATACTCAGTACTTGATACTCGTTCTAAATCAATTTAAAAAAATCGTGAAAGAACGTGCGAACAATGAACCCAACTAAAATAGCATAATTTTTCGAAGTATAAACAAAAAAAAAGGGTTTATTATCCGCATTATTATCGAAGGATATTAATTCTGTGTCGCCCCATGCAGTCATTGCACCTAGATTTATTTAGGTTTGTATCCAAACTTTTGAAATTCTTAGAACAAACTTTAACTAAGATACTCTTTGTTGCTTATTAGTATTTGTTTTCATATTATTCTTTTATATGTTAAATGTGACAATGAAGTATCATCTCCTTGAATATTGAATTGAATATTGAATACTTGAGTGTTTAAACTTTCACTTGGTATATATTTGGACTGAAATCTCAATACAAACCCTCTAAAAAGTGTTAAATAAAAAAAAACTTCCAACAAATAATAAAACATTCATACATATAAACGACACACAAACATGCATACGTACAATGCTAAGACTAAAGCTAGTACAATAAACTACCATAATGGTGGAGGGTGCCCGAATCAGGGTGGGGACCCAGATGAAGTATCTGGGCCTCACCCTGGACGGACGCTGGCGGTTTGAGCCCCACTTTGAGGGGCTCAGACCGCGAATTGTGGGGGCGGCGGCGGCACTCGGCCGACTGCTCCCCAACATAGGGGGCCCGAATGCTGGGTGCCGCAGACTATATATGGGGGTCGTACGGGCGATGGCCGTCTATGGTGCCCCGGTGTGGGCCGATGCTCTTGGTGCCGCTAATGTGAGAGCGCTGCGCGCTGCGCAGCGCATAGTGGCTCTGAGGGCGATCAGGGGATACCGCACCGTGGCCTCCGCGGCGGCTTTTGCGCTCGCCGGCTCCCTGCCCTGGGAGCTGGAGGCGGGAGTTCTTGCCGCCGTGTACGAATTTACGGCGGCAAGAAAGAGTATCGGGGAGCCTCCGGCTCCCAGCGAGATTGAGGCCAAGAGAAGGGAGGGCCGGGAGGAGGCGAAGGAACGATGGAGGCGGGACCTGGCGGACGAGCGGTATGGACGTTACACTATTGACGCCGTCCGCCCGGTCCTGCCGGATTGGATAGGGAGACGTTGGGGCTCCCTGTCGTTCAGACTGGTGCAGGTACTCACCGGGCATGGTTGCTTCGGGTGGTACTTGCAAGAGTGTCCAGCCTGGACGGATGAACGCCGCGAACTGGCTGCGGTAGTGGGAAATGACCTCTCTCTGCCGGCAGTTGTCCGTTCTATGGTCGGCGGAGAGAGGGCGTGGAACGCTGTCGTAGCATTCTGCGAGAGCGTTCTCGCACACAAAGAAGATGCCGAAAGGCAATGGGAGAGAGCTGCCGATGCGCCCGCTGTCCGACGAGCGAGAGTCGGCCGCAGAAGCAGAAGAGGGGGTGGCATTCACCATCAGAGGCCCCCCTAGTAGTTAAACTCCGGTGACAGACGCGGGGGCGTTTGTCGCCACAAAATGGAGTTCCCGTGGTGAGAAGCACGGTTTTAGCCGCCGCTTCAGCATGAAGCAGGAGTGAGGAGTGTCTTTCCTCTCTCGAGGTGTGGGTCCCCGTCTACCATCTACGGGTGACCCAAGCGCGCGACCAGAGCATCGATGAATGCTTAACGTGAGCCCGTACTCTGGTCCACACACGCGCACAAGCGGCCCAGGGGTTTTAGCCGGTAGGAGTCCGGCATAACCCTCTCACTGTCCCCCGACAGTGGGAGGCGTATCCCATGTAGGATTTCCCCTGGTTAAAAAAAAAAAAAAAAAAAAAAAAAGTACAATAAACTATGACTGCTAATATAAGAAACACTGTATAATATATTCTATCTCACTCTCTCGCACGTTATATCCTATAGATATATACTTGTCTCTATTAAAAGTCACTGTTTCGTTTCGTGTAATTTCAAATCACAACTGGGCTAAACTTAACCTATTCTATCGCGATACTTTATGTCTCTCAACTTATATAACATAATTCTTTATTTTTCTTTCTCTAACCTGATAACTATTCTCCGTCTTCTTTACGTTACAAACGTCACATATCACATAACCATTGGATACAGGACGTTTCACTCAAATTGGACCCTGGATTTTAACCCTTTTGTTCAGAGAAAAAAAATTTTTGTATCGTACATACCTATTCTGTGCATTATGATTGGCCTGCAAGTGTGTCGACGGTGTCAAACTGTGTCTCTTCTCGCGGTCACGGTGATGGTGTTCTCTGTGCGGACGAGTCATATAATTCCCATCCTTCGTATGTGAGGGCGACATAGCTGCTTGCAGCCCCAACCCGAAATTTAATAACGTTTCTGGATCACTCGATCGGACCGGACCTTTACTGGAACACGGAGTTTCGATTCTTCCATCTTGCTGACTATCGATTTGACTTCCCGTTTCCGGGTTCAGTTTCGGGCTTTCGGTGGGCGGTAAACTGACGTTCAGAGATGTGTTCGTCGCCGTGGAGCTTTCCACGTTCGTGACACATCTCGAAGTCGATTCGGCTTCGAGTTCCGGTTCCGTGGTAGGGTTCCGTTCGGTGTTATTATCGGGCGAGCTCGGTACGCTCGGTTCGTTGCTCTCGCAAGCGCTCGCGTCCGAACTCGTGTTCGGCGTTCCCGTCGAACTAACGCCAGCGGACGCCGTGTTCATACTCGAACTCGAATCGGAACTGATGTTGTTTGAATTGAAGTTGTTGATCACGGACGAGTGATCGTGGTTGCACGTTACGTTCTGGTACGTAGTCGTTTCCGCTTTGTGTACTGGTGTCGAGTTGTAACTGTCATATTTGACTGCGCGTAGTCTGTCGTAGTTGTCGTTGATTCTCGATACGCTCTGGAGGGCCATCGTCGTTTGGTGGTTTTTATTGTTCACGTTCGTGAAATGTATGAGATCTAACGAGTTCTTCGTGTGAGCTGGTTCCATTATTGTTGTTCTCGGTGCGGCTGAGACCAGGACGCCGTGAGAAATCGTACCGACTGTTTGCGGCGACAGGATCTGCGGTTGCTGCTGTAACAGTATCTGCGCGGCGTGATAGTTCGGATGGGATTGGCTCATTGTGGGCATATTTTGGTAATTCCCTTGGACTGTCGTTGGAGTCGACATCGTCATCTGCTGATACCGGTGCGTGTGCTGAAATATGTAAGTGGGTTAATATTCCACTGTCATTCATTTCTGTCAAATGTTTAAGATATCTAGTCTCTAAACCATTGGGAAATGAGTGTAACATTGATTTAGTAAAAAAGTTTTAACGAACACAAGTACGTACAAAAAAAAAACAAGTTAACAGAAAACTGATAAGTAGCAGTTTGACACTTCATAGTGAGTAAGAACGATATCTGTCAAATGATGGAGTTACCCGTGTTTTTAAATAAGGCAACAATTATTACTAAGATGGAGATATTTTTTCATAATATTTTTACCTGTGTATGATGCCTATGGTCGGTGTGTCCAGTCCGTGCTTGATCCGGTATCGGTGGCACGGGACGGTTCAAAGGTGTACTGAAGATTTATAAATATGTAAACTATAATATTTTATTGATAATTTTAAAAGAAATCTTACAGTAAAAAAATTGTCATAAATTAGTACACCAGTCTGATCACTCAATTATATATTAGTACACCAGTCCGGTCGCTCAAATACACATAGTAAACCGATCCGGTCTCTCAATTACATATAAGTAAACCAGTCCGGTCGCTCAAATACACACTAGTCCACCAGTTCAGTCGCTCAATCGCTTATTAGTAAACCAGTCCGGTCGCTCAATTACATATTATACACCAGTCCTGTCGCTCAAATACACACTAACCCACCAGTCCAGTCACTCAATCACTTATTAGTAAACCAGTCCGGTCGCTCAATTACATATTAGTACACCAGTCCGGTCGCTCAATTACGCATTTAGCAAGAGCAAAGTAACTAAAACAATAACTAAATGATGACTTCAAAATTGCAAATTTATAATATGCAAAGCATAGCAAAGACAATATCTCTTTCTTACACCGTTATGCCAAAATCTTCCTATAAATAAGTCTATAGACAAAAGTGCACATTTAGGTTTACATTATGCCTGTTTTGAAATTAATATTTAGCCATCACTACTATTATTTTGCCTTAGCGAAATACGCAATTAGTAATTACATTTTTTTTACCACCAAACTTTATCGTTTTTTACCGGGCTATTCTTCCTCATTATTAAAAAAACAATACCGTCAGGTAGTAGATAATACTAAAGGAAAATAAAAAAACATGCTTACCAATTAATTAGTTGCCTGGCTGCCTGGTTGAACTCTGCGAAGGCGATGGGGAATATCCCAACGCGTTGTTCGAGTCTACCTTCCGCCCAATTTTCGTCAACACGTCGATGAACCGTTATTATCGCACCTACCCACATAATAAAAATACAATATTCGCATAATTAGTACGAGGAAGTATTAAACACCATTTCGCACATTTAATGAGAGAAAAAAACAAGCAACTCTTTTTATCGGTGTGTATTTGTTCTTCTATATTTATATTTGTATTGTTTAGTCTTGAATTTGTGGGTACATTAGCTACCTACCTATTTAATGTCATCATCTGTCACGTGTTATGTGTGTCTGTGTTATATGTTTGTTCTTTAAAAAATTGTATTATAACATTAATATGACCGAGTGAACGTCCGTTTATCATCACATGGGCCCCCATCGAAAATCAGCGCTGCAGTATTGCTTTACTACACATTTCGCTGAATGGGTTTGCCAATTGTTGGACATTTCTTTTTTGAAGTTACACTTCTTTTGGCGCGTTAGGGAAAAATTATGAGAGTAAATTTTTACGATGCGCGCGCACACCGTCACGAAAAACCGACACCCTGAAGTTAGCTGTAGTCAACTTTTTCTATTGTTAGTGTCGTTTTTTCTACAAACGTAGAATAAGGCGAAAGATAAAATTTTTGAAAAGATCTTTATCTTGTTACGCCAAATAAGTATAACTTCTAACGCGTGTACATAAGTACACAAACACTTTTTTTTTCATTTTTCAAATACATCATTTTTTTTGTTTAATCTGTTTGGGTATTTTAATTTAATCGTATGGTTGTTCCAAAAATGAAGTATATCTTTCTAACTGAAAAAATCAATGTATGTGAGAACCCGTTTAAAATTCGACCATGTTTACACGTTTGACTTAAATTTATCTTAGAAATAAAGGTAAGTGCTTTATATCAGTTTTAAAAATAGGGATAAGTAGCGCAATTATTAAGGCGCATTTTTTTTTAAATTACTATATCTTTCATTCGATGCCGAAACGAAATTCTGTTGGATATATGTAAAAATTGTCTGAAAATTTGAGCACTTAATATTAATTCTAAGTACTCTCCCAGAGCACGAAAAGATTTCCTCTATAAAATACACGTAGACTTTGACATATATGTTTTTATTTTTACTAATAACTGAATCTACAGGAAAAATCTTAAAGAGACATCTGTAGGAAATTAAATTTTCTACAAAAAAAGTCTTTTAATTCATATGTCTAAGTTAGACTTTTCTCGAGATATTGATTTTCTATCGTTGTCATTGATTGCTATTAAAATATAAAAAAATACCTTTGTCAAAAGCAAGACATCCCTCTTCGTCCGGTGCTGACATCCTAAAGTCGTACAGCGCTTTACATAACGCAGTGGGAACAGGGAGCGGAACTAATATCTACAAAAACAAACAAATAACTAATTATAAGACGCAATGTATTTAAAGAATAATTGATTTTATTTAATCGGAATATTTATACATATAACTAGCGAGCCCGGCGAACGTAGGACAACCTTGATAAAAAAAATCCTAAAAGTCAACCGCAGCGCCACCTACCGTGTCCAATTGTGAATCTGAACCATTCTCGGATCCACTGGCACGCGCACACAAAATTCCATAAAAATCGGTCCAACCGTTTAGGAGGAGTTCAGTGACATACACACATACAGAAGAAATGTATATATAAAGAGAAAGAATGTAAATCGAACGAGTCTGTACATTTTCGATTTCTGTAAAAAAAAAAATTGTATGTATCTAAGAAGAAGTAATAAAAATACATTTCATTCTATTTAAAAAAAAATCGGTCGGTCTGTCTGTTTGTCTGAACATACATTACTGCTAAAGTACTGCTTTCATGATAAAATTTCTATTCAAGAAAACCATAAAGCATATATTCGAGTAACATTTAGTTTTTCTTCGGTTCCGTCTAACAAAAGTTACTGTACTTTTAATGATGACGCGACTTAAGTACGAGAGAAAATTAGATGGACTTAATACACTCAGATGACTACATTCATCACTGTATTTTTACCTAAGGTGTCAGGCAGATCGCGGGCACAGCTAGTTAAAAAAAACATGTCATGGAAAAGATAAAGAAACTAACCTGTACATAAGTGATAGGGAACATCCCCGTCCTTCCAGAACATTCTCCTACATACCAATACGTATCCAGTTTCTTCTGAAGAATTATAGTTTCACCTTTCTTGAAAGACAGATCACTGAAAACCGTTTTTTTTTAATTATTAAACTTGATTATTAATATACATTGGGCATTATAACAGCAGAGTGTTTTTTTTAATAGATCCCAAAGTGGTTGAGGTGGACACCCAAGGGTCCACGGGAGACTCGACGGGGGTCTACGTTGGCGTGACAAAATAACGGGGGTTCACAATTCGTAAGCGGGGGTCCACGAAATGTATCTGTTTTCGATAGTGAAGAACTAAAAGTTTGGTAGGCTTGACTTCACCTATCAATGTAGATACATAATATTTTAAGAAGCTCAGCGACCGGTACTTGTAAAAACGTGCATATTCCATATTCAGTACAACGTTGAGACTTACAAAAGGCAAATTTCTATAGTTAGATCTAATCTTCACATTTTTATCGAGTTTTGGGAATAAGGTAGAAATATAACTGCAGGGGGTCCTCCAGACCAACTAATATTTTAAAGTGGTCTATGAGAGAAAAGCTTGGAAGCCTCTGATATATAGTAGGATGTATTCATCACCTTGCTTCTTTAGAAATGAAGTCGTACATTGCTCTGGCATGCGGCAACAGTTGTTTACCGTCTCGTGTCGCTTGCTGAACACTCTGCTGGACCTGGAAAACGAAAAATAATTAACAGGCCTATGACACTATGACTATGACACTGAACAATCGTGGTGGTCAAACTGGTCGACCGGTGGAATATCAATCGAATGTCCACGCGTTCGAAACCCGGCAAGAACGAATGAATTTTTCGAAATTCGTGTACATTTACGTAATTTAAATTGGTAACACTGTCGGGTGACTGGGCTGGCGTGGTGATTATACCCATACCTTCATTCGTCTATACAGTGTATCTCACACAGGCTGACGATGATGAAAACCTTAGTGAGGAGTAAGCGAGAACAACGTACTAATATGTCTATTTATTTAAAATAAATACTTTATAGATAAACGGGTAGTACAAGAACATTTCTCAGGTTCAGAAGAATCCTCACAATGTTTTCCTTCACGCGTCAACCTAGTGTTACCAATTTAAATTAATTAATGTACGCACAAATTTCGAAAAATCCGTTAGTATTTGGCGGGGTTCGAACTTGTCCGCATCTGGTTGATATTCCACTGGTCAAACAACTACACCATCACGACTTCACCTAAGATTATGTTTAAGTGTGAATAGGACAATATTATAAAGCCCATAACCAAAGGTACAGAGATACACTGATTTAACATAGACTGCTAAGGTTGCAAGCTTGGGGTGTAAGGGGTGTCGAACTGGGGTGCAAGGGGTGTCGAATAACATCTAAGACTTGAGACATCCAAGCCAACCTCACCTGCATGTGGTGCACCCTGCTGAATAACGAACGAGGCAATGGCGAAAGCGGGGTGGTAGGGTTTTACAGCCCGACTGGGTCGCAACCACCATGTGCATGGCGAAAAAACCCGTCATAGTGATTCGCTTCTGCGGGTCGCATTTCGGGATCAGCCTGTGCATATCCAGTTGTTCGCAGGCCGGCATGACAACGGCGACCAGCGATGAATATTGTGTCACTCGATGGTCGCCATTGTTTTTGGATTGTACTGCGCTTACCATCAGGTACAGTGCCGTGCTACAATAAAAAAAAAGCATATGAATGGCTGAACGGCGACTAGATGTTCTACCTGTGAGTGACCACTCCTCGGAGTCCGTTGCCCGACACCCAGTACCTTCCTCGGGGCTGAATTCCTCATGCCTTCGAGGATCCTCATGAGAAGAACGTTCGGCGGCAGTTCCTCCACCTTCGTTTCCACGAGGACTCTGCATTCCGGGCATCGCAGTTCCTTGTGCGATTCTACAATGACCTGCGGCAAAGAAATTTATATATTGTTATTGAGATTTCTCATTTGAATACAAATATTTAAAAAAAACGAATGTAAGTTCTGATTAATCTTTAAGGGAATGCGATGAATACACTATCGATGTTAGGATTAGATTAGTTTTAGGATTTTTTTTAAACTGTAGTATATATTAAAAATGTTAATAGTACATAACACAGAAATATTTTTAAAGTGCGCAATATTTACTACGATCCAACAGAATATAATGTGCTATTGATTTCAAGGCTTCTCTCTCTCCATTTTTTTGTTATCCTCTCACAGCCTATATATATATATATATATATATATATACATTTACAGCTAGCTATCTCTTTTTTGTTACACATTTTCGTTTCAGAAAATCCAATTCACACCGTGCGCATCCCAAAACCAGCTTATTTTCAAGTTTATTTTTATTTTTAGTGAGTTACCTATTTCATGTAGATTGTTTCATTCTTTAAGCGGATAATATATAGTCTTAATTTAAATATCTGTATTTTTTAGTCTTTATACTGCTTTTTAAGTATATTTACACACACGCAGAAGCGTGAGATGTGCTATAGTCAAAGTTCATATGGAAAAGGAGTGCTGAAAGATAATATTTACATAGCTATAGTAATACAAAGACCATAAACAAATTAATTATGAAGGATAATAGATGATTAAAAGAAGACAGGCTATCGGAGGATATTCTCATATCACAGAGTAAAAATCGGTCGAGTGTGAATCGGACTTTCACTCCGACAATCCCGTTTTACCATACAATATATTTATTTGTCAAAAAATGTTTTTTTTTCTCATTCAGGACCCCTAACGCGAACCCGACACACTTTTGGTCGGTTTTCTATTATTTGTTTTTGTGTTTGCACTGTAAATACACAGTATTTAAGACAAGTACATATTACCGATTTTAGCAAAACGCATATAAAAAATGAAGCTGCGGAAAGCATGTACATTAATTTTATGAGAACGCCTTCTAATATTGTCTTAATTTATTGTTTACTAGCCTTCGATCAACAATAACTAGATAAAGGGTCACGTACAAAATTTAAGATAAAATCTGTCCGCGTAAATATATACTTATGTGTAGCTATTTGTTTAGAAAGGGAGTTCAACCTAATTACAACCATAACACCTAGTAATAAAGTCACAAATGTTCAAAATATTATCTAATATTTACGATAAAACGAGCAAATGTTACACTAATCACGTATAGTGTCGATGCAGTCAGGAATGGCAATAAACACATCGTAGATACTTTCACTGTTTATTTGGCCAGAGCTTCGCCTTACAATAATTGGTATATAAGAAGTGCGCAGATATCACAGACATCTTGCCTTTTAAAGGCCCATCTATATAAGTCAAAGCGATTACTATTTATACATAATTCCGCAAAATAGTTTAAGTAACACATAAATAATAAAGTATGAACAAATTAATGTTATTTAAGCTATAGAACAATTTTATATAATCATCCTTATTTATGTATCTCAAATGTGTTGACTAATTTGTGTCGACATGTAGATCAGTGACATCTAGCTTTTTATGGCCAAACTATGAAGTCGATGAATATTTATGCATCTTTAATATGGTGGCGCTAGTGTTAATGTGTTTCTCTAATATGGTGGCGCTAATATCAATGTTCCGGTCGTGTTGTAGTCTCGTCTCTTGAATGTGATGCAGCGGCCCGCAGGTGGGCGGTAACACAAAGTAATAAATTACTCCCCTCATAAGTGAAAATACAACATTTAGTGTGAATTCAACACGTACATGAATAAAGTACGTTTTCCCGTTATTGTGCGTGTTTGTGTGTAACGAGACCAAACATTTGTAACAGGTTTAAAATCGGTAATTTTGTTCCAAATTTGATATTATTTGTTAGTTGAATGCTTAAAATATAACTTATTCAACATGTATTTAGCGAAAGTAAGAGACTCCGGCCGTTAAATTGCTTTTTCGGGTATTATTTTTGCATCCTTTGAATACACTGCGGCATATGAAACGGGCTTACATTGGCTGTGTTTCAAACAAACTAAACAAAATAAGGGCACACATTTCAAGTGAGCTCTTATTTACCGAGACGTATTTTTCGCGGTGACCCTTTATCTAGTTATTGTTGATCGAAGTTACTAGCTGTGCCCGCGACTCCGTGGATGTACAAAACAGTGACTAATACATTTACCTGAATGTCTAATAATATCTACTTATCTCTTGTACTTGATCCGTGTCGTTATTAAAATTACAATAACTTTTGATAGACCGAAACGGATTTACATTCTTATTATATATATTTATATATAAATTTCTTCTGTGCGTGTTGTTAATGTCTACGTCCGGTACCGTGACACACCCGAGAGGCGAGACTACAACGCCACCCGGGGAACCACTATTGACCTGCGATACCGCGCTATTGACTCTATCGGGGTGTTACTAATGACCTCGAACGCTATTGGTGGAAGCTATCGGCTGTTCATTAGTCATTCCGGTGTGAGACTACATTGGTGGAATATAAAGGGCAAGATGTCGCTGATCTGGACGCACTCCTATGTGGAAGTTATTGTAAGGCGAAGCTCTGGCCAAAAGAATAGTGACAGTATCAACAAAGTGTTTATTGGCAATCCTGACTGCATCATCGACCCTATACGTGATTAGTGTAACAGTGTGTATGTCACTGAACTCCTCCTAAACGGCTGTACCGATTTTGATGAAATTTTGTGTGCGTGTTCCAGTGGATCCGAGTATGGTTTAGATTCACAGTAGGACCCGGCAGGTGACGCTGCGGTTGTATTTTAAATTTTATTTTATTATCAATGCAGGACATCGTCCGCCGGGCCGCTAGTATAAATATAAATTCCTTGGGCTTATAACTTAAAAATTGTAATAATAATAATAACAGACTCATTATTGCACACCCTCAAAATATACAAAACTAAACAACCGTTTACAATATACGTGTGCGTTAATCAGGCGACTTAATCGGTTAAAGCGATCTCTAACAGACAAACCTTAGGAGATATTTAATTTTCGAAATATCCGGTGGCAATATAGAAACACACATAATAATACAAAAACTATAGATAAGGAAAAATAAGAAATAATGCAGTAGAACAGCTTCTATCAAGAAAGCGACAAGTATAATAAATACATTATACTCCTATATTTTCCTCAAAATTTTGATGAGTAATTAATTCAAAGTGTTACAAATTGTTACCTAATGAATATGAGGAAAACAAGATCTACGAAATAATTCACTTAGATCTACGAAATAATTCACTTAATATATTCGGTGACGAATACATCGAATCGCAATCGCGCTTATGTATATAGTATACACTATACTATATACCTCGATAATTAAAGATCTATATAATACTGAAAGAATTTTTCAAATCGGACCAGTAGTTACAGAGATTACTCCCCACAACGTCACAAGCTCACAAACTTTACCTCTTTATAATATTAATTAGTATATAATATAAGTCTAAGTATAATCGGGCAATTACAAAACTATTGGAAGCGCCCAGAAAAAAAAATGGAAAAAATGAAAACCTAGGAACATGACAGCGATAAATACAGAATGCATGGTGCAAAAAAGAATCTCTAATTCCCTTATTTTGGCTAAAAATAAAGGGATGCGTTTGTATCGACTAAACGCAAACCGCGTTTCTCAAAATGCCGAATACATTAAACGTATATATTCAGTTCGTGATACTTCCAAAAAAAAAAGGTAACTTAAGAAGCATTTCCAAGAATACTCAGATTTACAATTGTCATGGTGTTTCCAGCCTTTCGTGACACGTGTTTTCGCACGTGCGCTTAACTCAGCGAAGCGCGAAGGAAGGATGAACTAGGAGGGAGCGACAAACGGTTGGAAACAGTAATGTACCAATGAAATAGGTCCATTATTAATGTATCTTCCTGCTTCCATTACAAACGGAATACGACTACACAACGACAATCTAAAATCATATTTGGAAACAAAAACTAATGGTTTACTAACATTTCATAACAAGACATTATAATGATTTCTTTTTAATATCACTATTTTAATATTTACTAGTTTTTGTATGCGGTTTCGTTAAGGGTTAAGGTATGATACCTTGGCAATTGTACATTTTTTTGTTACTGAAAGTTACCCATTGTTCTGTACCCTTGAAAAAAAAAATCAAGCGTGAAAGTTTAACAGACAAACGGACTCAGTTCCGTTTTTATAGTATCAGTTAGTATTAAAGTTATATGTACCTGCATCCTCGCTCGTGTAATCGACAAGGTTAATGTTAAGGTTTCCATTCAAAACAGAACTCAATGCGGACGTCCTGTGGCGCGCTGTTATATCCTACAAAAAATGAGGGTGGAAATATCTGGATCGCTGACGTCATTATTCGAGAAATTCAACAAGATTCGAGATAAGCTATTTTAGAACTTTATTGTTTCTAGTTCCCATGTTCGATGATTTATCCATTGTTTTTTTGCGACAATGAAATCGCATACAGAGAGAGGGTAACAATATATCTACTAAAAAACCGGCCAGAGAATACATACATACATACAGCTGTGGTTTAAAAGACAATAATATAAATAGGTTTTCAATTATTTTAACACTATACGGGAACTAAAGGACGAACCTTTAACAATATACTTATAAGAATTTGATGAATTTAGACATATTTCCAAATATTTTATTATTTGACAGACACGCAAATCGGATATTAACGATTAGTCAATGAGAATCGTAGAGTGTAATAATAACAAATCTGCAGTGCTGTTTATAGGTTACATTTAATTCTTTTTCAATAAGGGATTTCCTCACGTTAAAAAAAAAGCTCTCATAGGTCGCGAATGGCATGTATCAGGCAACAGCCAAAGCCGAGGTGTGCCGCGCACCCTTGAGCTAGTTGTCAAAATAAAATCGGCTGAGTGCCTTAGGCGCTCGCCTTAGTAGTCCGGTGAAGCTGTTAAGAACTTGCTTGGTCAATAGCGTAGTCAGTTCGAAAAAAGCAAAAATTTTTTACAAGGATCCATGATGACTAATTCAGTAGTTAAGACGCGGACGCGTGACGAACAAACAGACAAACTGACTTTCCCGTTTATAGCATTAATTGGTATTTCATAAATTAATGGGTTATAAGAATTATCAATAAAACTTTTAGAAACATTAGAACTGTAAATATATCTTAACAAAATATAATAATAAAAACCAAATAAAGTAAACAAAGTACACGTTCGTAGCCGCGGCTAGTAACAAGTCAAAATTGAGTTGATACAATTCAAAATGAGCTAAATCCAATTTTACCCGGTCCTAATTATTTTACGTTACTGTTTAACATCTTCAAATTTTGTACATGCAGAATATGGAGATTTTTTTTTCCTTTTATATCATAGGAGGCAAACGAACAGGTGGGTCACCTGATGTAAGTGATCACCACCGTCCATGATGGACACTTGTAACACCAGGGGAGTCACAAGTGCGTTGCCAGCCTGGGGGAAGGAAAGGAAGGGGAAAGTGGAAGAGGAGGGGAGGTGGATCTCCGGCGCTCTCACTGACCGAACGAAACGCAACAATACAAGCACTGTTACTTCACGTCGGTTTTTTCTGAGAGGGTGGTACTACCCCGGGCGAGCCGACCCATTCATGCTGAAACCAGTAATAGATACAGCGTGGTTCTACCTCCATTCAGATCACTTAAAAAGAAACTAAAAACCTTATGGGCGGTAAACTTCGTTCTCGGTGTATATAAGCTGGAAATCTTAAAAAAATTAAACATGTTATATGACGGATTTCAATTGGATTTAGCTCATTTTGAAATCTAAAAACAATGTAGTGTTGTTAACACTAATATTATAAAGAGGTAAAGTTTGTCAGTTTGTGACGTTGTAGGGGTTAATCTCATGAACTACTTACTGGTCCGATTTTAAAAAAAAATTTCAGTGTTATATAGCTCATTTATCAAGGAAGAATGCAGGCTAAATATCATTACGATGTGTACATCGTCACGATTTATGTACCCGAAGCAAAACTGGCGTCTAATTCTATAAACGTACCCCCCAACGACAGGATAATTTTAGAGAAAGGTTACGTATGTCATATCGGTGTACGCCTACACAAAATGCCAATACGAAGGTTATTTTACTGTCCTTCCCCGATGAGTTTGAAAGTCACGCACGATACGTAAAACATAATTTTTACTATCGACATATACTCATATAATTTTAAAACTAAATATTCTCAATGACCTCGGGGTCAAGCATAATTTAGAGGGAGCTTTTTTTAAGTAAGTTTTTTGGGGTGTAAGGGGTGTTAAATAACATCTAAGACTTGAGACATCCAAGCCAACCTCACCTGCACGTAGTGCACCCTGCTGAATAACGAACGAGGCAATGGCGAAAGCGGGGTGGTAGGGTTTTACAGCCTGACTGGGTCGCAACCACCATGTATATGGCGGAAAAGCCCGTCATAGTGATTCGCGCTCTGTGGGTCGCGTTTCGGGATCAGCCTGTGCATATCCAGCTTTTCATAGGCCGGCATGACAGTGGATGACATGGATAGAATGTCATTCGGTTGTCGCCATTGTTTTTGGATTGTACTGTGCTTACCATCAGGCACAGTGCAGTTATTTTCCCGTGCTACAATTGCTTGTTATTGATTCTAGAGCTTAAACGCAATTTCCCCGGACGGTATATGATAATGTGCCCTTACCCAGTACCAAGCTAAATCTAGAAAGTACTGGATTTCAAGTACAGCGATAGATTTATAACATTTTTGATGTGTAACACATCTTTCCTCTCGGTTGCTCGGATATTTTTTGTGAGAGTGATATTGGAAAAGGGACGGAAATGTCTTAAAAGAAGGGGAGGAAGCGCGGTCTATTTGATTTGACCAAGGAGCGCGCGCGGTGGCTGAGAGACTCAGCTGTGCACTCGTCTACAGTTATACGCTGTATTTTTTTTATATTTTTTTTTCGAACTGACTACGCTATTGAGCAAGCAAGGTCTTAACAACTTCACCGAACTACTACAGTTATACGCTGTAGCTATTACTAGTTTCAGCATGAATAGGGCGGCTCGACCGGGGTAGTACCACCCTCTCACAGAACACCGACGTGAAGTAACAGTGCTTGCATTGTTGCGTTTCGTTCGGTCAGTGAGAGCGCCGGAGGCCCACCTCCTTTCCCCCTTTCCCTTCCCCTTTCTCCTTTCTCTATCTTTCCCCCATACACAGGCTGGCAACGCACTTGCGACTCCCCTGGTTTTGCTAGTGTCTATGGACGGTGGTGATCACTTAACACCAGGTGACCAAACTGTACCTTTGCCTACTTTTGACATTAAAAAAAATAGTGTTATGTACAAAATCTTAGGTTATACATATATTTTACACATCATATATGACTACTGCAAGGCTAGGTTTTTGAAGTCATACTTCTTTTGGCGCGTTAGGGAAAAATGATGAACGTTAGGGAAAAAATAAATAACTTAAATGGACTTAATAAGACATACAGATGATTTTATTAATCACTGTTTTTACATAAGTTTTCACGCAGACAAAGTCACGGGCACAGCTAGTATCTAATAAAATCACTTACTAAAGTGACGTCACACCAATGGCTAAGTTACATTATTTTCACGAGGTCTATATGTAAAATAAACAATAAGTAACTTTTTTTTAAAGTGATAATTCTACATGAAACGGTTTATCAATCAGCTGTAACGCGGTTATCTAATCATACCGATTTTATCTAAACAAGTTTAGTGAGCCAAGGTGATTATTTATATGTAGGTAAAATATTTGCGCGCCAAATAAACAACAATCATACGCGGTTAAT
The DNA here is from genome assembly GCA_015888305.1 of Antheraea pernyi. Classification (NCBI taxonomy): domain Eukaryota; kingdom Metazoa; phylum Arthropoda; class Insecta; order Lepidoptera; family Saturniidae; genus Antheraea; species Antheraea pernyi. The sequence continues at coordinate 102,988 of MU159336.1, read as the reverse complement.
TACTAGTAATTCGTTACCTTTATTAACGAAGTTGCATTCTTTGTGGAATAATTTTATATCCATTACACATTCAAAGTATTCAATGCCCTTAAAGATTTTGGTAAACATTTTGTATAAATTACACTGGTCTGCAATGAAATCCTCCTTTAAAAATTTTTCTCATAAATATGACGATTCAAATGTTCTGAATCTATCCCCGTTGGCCGATTTTGTCCATCACGTCTAGATTTTTTGATATGAGTTTTTTATTTTTTTATTTCATAAATTTGTGATTTTTTTAATTTTTTTGCGCGTCCGTGTTAGAAAGAGTG
>MU159336.1:51454-102661 GCA_015888305.1 Antheraea pernyi | reverse complement strand
TATACAAAGAGAGTATGTACAAAATAAGTTTTAGCGAGTTGTAAAAGAAAGAAGGGAAGTGCCGAAGGTGATTTTTATAGTAGCAGATATGCGCAGTATTCGCTGTAACTTCACAACAGTTGAGTTTTTTTTTTTTTTTTTCGAACTGACTACGCTATTGACCAAGCAAGGTCTTAACAGCTTCACCGGACTACTAAGGCGAGCGCTTAAGGCACTCAGCCGATTTTACTTTGAAACACAACAGTTGAGTGAAAACTTGTCTCTTTATCGTTTACATTTTGTATCAAATATTTTGGTACGTTTTGCATAAAGTTCATGTTCTCTATATTGGTTTTGAGTATTTTATATGTAGTTTATGTATTTTCTTTTCGGAAATTCGTCTAACTGAACACAATTACTTCAATAGAACCAAAACTACAAAAATCTATACTAATATTATAAAGAGGTAAAGTTCGTGAGTTTGTTGAGGTTGTAGGGGGTAATCTCAGGAACTACTGGTCCGAAGCACTGTCCGGTCCGGTTTCTTGCGAACGCTGCCTTAACGATGAGAGATATAAGATTGAGTTCTAGAGAAGAGTTGTGGAGCTCGATAATGCCTACAAAAAAGTCACGGAGAGCATATATCTAACTTTTATATTTAAATCACAAAAAGTAGCTTTTTATAAATGTTTACCGCCCAACGAAGTGGGCACGCACGGGTCAACTAGTCAGTTATCTATCTATTCTTCTACACTAATATTATAAACAGGTAAAGTTTGTGAACTTGCAGGGGGTAACCTCAGGAACTAATGGTCCGATTAAAAAAAAATCTTTCAGAGTTATATAGCTCATTTATCAAGGATATTACTGGCTAGATATCATCATGCTAATACCAATAGGAACGGAACACCAATGAAGAATGTTTCAAAATCGAGGTTCTTTTTCCTCTTGCGAGCTTCCGCTGCATGTAAGCGTTAGCCCATAGTAACGGACGAAATCGCGGGCAGAGGCTCGTATAATATATGATTCCTGTTGTTTTTTAATTAAACGTGTTAAAAAAAACTTAGTCTCCGATGATAGTTAATAAAATGATATAAATACATGTTTTAATAAAAAGTAATAATATTTATTTACTTAAATTTAGTAACATAGTTCGAAAGAAAAAAAAAGTCCGTAAAAAGTTACCGGAGTAGCTAATTATGTCAGCGTAAGATGTCATATATCCGTCATCGCTGTCGCACTGTGGTTCGTCAATTGGTGTTCTAAATACACGGTTACCGGGTTTGGCAGAAAATAATATAAATAAACAATACACGACCGCAGGTACAAACGCCAGAAACGCGCCCCGGTCTATTTATATTAGCGCCATTGCTTTACAATGAACAGACCGACGCGGCACAGGTTCGTAATTGGGCCAATTAGTGATCGATGCTGACGGATCTGGATATGTCCACATGAATAATAATCATCATTGCATAGTATAAAACGAAGTCGTCTGCCATATCTGTCTGTCTGTTCGCGATAAACTCAATAACTACTGAACGGATTTTCATGCGATTTTCACCAGTAGATAAAGTAATTAATGAGGAACGTTTTAGTATAATTTGTCAAAGTTTTTCTTTATTAAGAGGGCGGGACAATGTGCGCCGGGCCCGCTAGTATATATAAATAAAAATCAATTGCAGAATGTATGTAAGCATATGACTTCAGAACCGGTACTTCTATTTGACTAATTTTGTGTTTGAACGTTTGTAAGAAAGGAAATGTTTTAAAGTTGGGAAACAATAAAACGTTTGGGTTAAAAAAAGGTCTATATAAAAAGTTTGTGAGTCGGTTAAAACTGTATGAAGGAGATCTTCAAAAATTATGATAAAATCTGATACCGTATTTCTTTTTAAATTGGTATTCTGGAAAAAGTGAAAGATTTCACGGATTTTAATTTCAAAAGTACAAAAATAAAAAAAATATCCCTATTATTCCATTTTTGAAGAAGTTGTAAATCCTTGACAGAAAATAAATTTTTCAGTTCGATAAAAAAATTTGAAAATATTTTTAATCGAGTAAAAAAAACAACTAAATCGAAAGGGGTCGGATTACAAAATGGTCACTTTCATATTGAATTATATTTCTCAACACCACACCGCTAAAGTATTAATACTGTGGATATAATAAATTATTATACACTTGGACTAAATTTAAATACAAGACAAATTATACACAGTTTAAAATACAACCATGTAATAAGCAAAGTGCCAAATGTCGAGCCAAATATAGCCATTTAATACGCGTCAGATAACATTGAGCCAGTAATAAACGTAGAGGTTAGATGGCCCGGTTGGCACTGGCTACGTGTCATTTTACCGCATTGCAATTAAGATATGAAATTTTCATGAATGTAATGCACCCTTTATAGCATTATTATTGGTAGATATTTCTTATTACTAGTGGGCGCCCAGTGGTCGACATTCGACCATAGTTCATTGATTTAAAGGGATAAATATTATAATAATATTTGTATGTTATAATATCATTGTTGAATGTAGAATGAAAAAATGGTAATTGGAACGTAAGAGTAAAATAATACAAAATAATTAAATAAATAATTAATATTAAATAATAATTAAATAAAAATAATTAAATAAATTACAAAATAATACAGTCGAGCATAGCAACCTCCTTCACAACCTCTTTTGAAGTCATTATTGACAGACGTCAAAATGTCTTTTTTATTTACATGTGTGTATATATGTTGTGTAAAATTGAAGCATTAGTGTGAGTAATGCATATTTTAATTAATTTAATGTACTTTTAATGCATTTTATATAAAACCATTAAGTTTTCTGCACTTCTCCTCCATATAAACTTTAACTATGCCAAATTTCACGTTCATCCGTTCGCCCTATTCCGTTAAAAAGGGATACAAAGTTTAGGCTTCACGTATTAATATATATGATTATGTAACTAACGAGCACGGCGTACGTTGTCCCGCCCTGATGATAAAAAAAAACCTTGAAGTTAGACATATGCTGTCGGTGACTTTTTTGTAGGCATTATTGAGTTCTATAACTTTTCTCTAGAACTCAATCATATATCTCTCATCGTTAAGGCAACGTTCGCAAGAAACGTTTTTTCTCCGACTTTGCAAATCCGACTTCCACAAAAAAGTCTTTCCATTTTACGGGTTAATATATAGCCTATGACACTCACAGATAACGTGGCTTTCTATTGTTAAAAGAAATTTCAAATTCGGTTTAGTAGATCCAGAGATTACCCCCTACAACGTCACAAACTCACAAACTTTACCTCTTTGCGAAATGAAAAAAAATTAAAGCACCGCACGCTTTAAAAATGTTTCGCGCGCCACTCGCAAGAAAAGGCATATTTCAATTTTTTTTAATTAACAAGGGCATATTCGAAAATCTATTTAATCCTAATTACTTACAGGCAAAGTTACAGTTTTCAAAAAAGGCCCCATGAATAAGCTTCAGTTTTGTATTGTTTATATTTTGTTTGTATGTATTGTATGGCTGCTGGTTTGTCGACAACCGCTTTAGGTTAATCGTCCAATGTTTAAATCTTGTATTTAACTAAAAAAAACCTTGGCACGATCACGATAAATAGAAAAAAAAAGGAAAGCGGAAAGTACTTGAGATTATCTCATAATACATTATCTCATTATCTGATTGTGATGGTATCGGTACCGAGAACTGAAACTTGAAGTACACAACTCGAACCTTCTAGTAACTTTGCCATTTATTTCATTCTTGTAATACTATATCCTAATATTATTAATTACTAGCTTCTCCCCGTGACTTCGTCCGAGTGGAATAGTTACTTTGGGCTAACGCGAATTTTCTCGAGAACTCAATCATATATCTCTAATAGTTAAGGTAGCGTTCGTAAGAAACGTTTTCGTTCGACCATTTTTTCTCCGACTCCCTAGATATTACCCCCTACAACCTCACATACTTTGCGACTTTATAATATTAGCATAGATAATATAATTTGTTAAGGAATGTGCACGGGACAAACTAAACTGTTATAAAAAAAGGGTCGTTCTACCTACTTTCGCCTCGGATGCAAGGACATTCTTGTGCGGTTTCGGAAGCGTTGTGACGTCCAACGCGTATTAATATTTGTAATATTTGTTTGCTGAATGAATTTGATATTTGATTGCTCTAAGACTATTAGACATTCATATTATTTGTTGTGAGTGTTTGTGCTATCCTACACATTTTACATACAATTACACTATACACACACTACTACACACGGAACAGCGCAGTGAGAGCTTACCAGGGACACCAAGTCTGTAAGGTAAGTGGTTTAATAATAATCGCAATTACGCATTAAGTAGAGTTGCTGTGTACCACAGTTTTACTCAGAGTGGTCACAACCCCGAATTGAAAATATTGATGGGCCCAGCACCAATTCGGTTTTGTGGTGGTGATCATCTCGTACAAATTAGTTAATAGCTTCTGCCCGCGACTTCGTCCGCGTGAACTACTTTGGGCTAAAGCTAACACTCAGCGGAAGCTCTCAAAAGGAAAAAAAACAAACGATTTTGAATCATTCTTCATTGTCGCTCCGCTCCTACTAGTCTTAGCGTTACGATAGCTTTCCTCCAAAAATAAGCTATCTAACATAGAAATAATTTTTCAAATGAGATCGGTAAGTTCCTGAGTTTAGCGCGTTCGACCAAACAGACAAACCTTCCAGCATTATCATATTAGTATAGAGTTAAATTCGTGAGGTACGCAAATTCTTATATGTACGAATAGGTTGTTTTGTTTAACTTGACCGATTTGCGGTATTACACCCAAGGCTCAATAGCTCAATCATTTAAGCGTGTTGCTAAGCGGTGAAGTGCCTTAAGCGCCTCGCCTTAGTAGTCCCGTGAAGCTGTGAAGCCTGTCGTTCAGGCCAATAGCGTAGTCAGTTTGGAAAAGAGTCTTATTAGCGCGTCTTATCTTTTCCGTACCGTGAATCTCCCGGCCAGTGTGTTTCCTCCTTCCTATGATATAGGGTCCTTCAAGCGCAACGTGAAGAGATACTAACGCAGGCCGGCATGACAGCGGCGACCAACGATGGACAGTATGTGTCTCGGTGGTCGCCATTATTTTTGAATTGTACTGTGCTTACCATCAGGCACAGTTCAGTCATTTTGCCGAGCTACAATAAAAAAAAAACAGTTTGTTTGTTTGTACGCTTTCGCGCCTGAACTACTTCAACCATGCCATCGAATAAATTTGACTTTTTAACGAAAACAAGCTGAAACAATAACTGGGAAGCTTGCCATCAAGAAGAAGATGTGTATTATATTCTAATGGAATGTGTCCGGAACGAATCTCAAAGAAGACAGGTATTTAAGGATACTTATAATGTAGGTGTTTGTAATGAAATATTGGCACGCCCAGCATCGGAAGAAGCCAAATTAATCTATAGTATGGTGGAAGTCAGTATAGGGGCAAGAAGGTGATTGTAATATTCAGTTTTTTGTTAGTATTTTGTTTTTTTATATATATGAAGAGGTTGGTCACCTAATGTTAGGTGATCACCACTGTCCATAGACACTTGCAACGCCAGGGGAGTCGCGAGTGCGTTGCCAACCTGTGTTTGGGAAGAGGGGAGTGAGATTAGTAGGGGGATTATCCAGCGCTCTCACTGACCGAACGAAACACAACAATGCAAGCATTGTTACTTTACGTCGGTTTTCTATGAGAGGGTCGTACCGCAGGCGAGCCAACCCATTCATGTTGAAACCAATAATAGCTTCGGCGTGGCTCTGCCACCTATAGGATTTTCTAAGAAGGATTTTTATTTCACGAACTGTCTACGCTATTGACCTGGCAAGGTTTTAACAGCTTCACCGGACTACGTTCTAAGATGTTATTATATCTGTAAGTTGTGAATGATTGTAGTATAGATGAGGGTGGCATGTTTTCTTTGAACAAACCTTCAATAAAAATAAAGAGAATAGAAAAACTAGTCAACCAAATTTATGAAATTTTATAAACATGTGGTCAGAGATACAGGAAAAGACATAAGGGTATTTTTAATCCAGAAAAATAGATCTGTTTGCGAAGGATATGTTAATTATATATTCGCGCGAGCGAAGCCGCGAGGCAAAATCTAGTTTAAAAATAAATTATTGAAAATTTTAAAAATAACGATTTTTGTAATCTCTACCTTTTCAGCGATGTGACAAGCGGGGGGCAAGCGGTATGATACGCATGCGCCGATTATCGCTACATATTATAAAACAAAGTCCTCTGCCACGTGTCCGTCTGTTCGCAATACACTCAAAAACTACTGAACGGGTTTTCATACGTTTTCACCAGTAGGTAAAGTGATTCATGAGTAAGGTTGAGGTTTGTGAAGTTTTTTTTTATTATCAGGTCGGGACAACATCCGCCGGGTCAGCTAGTTTATTATATTGCAGGTATAAATAAGCCAGTCTAAAATAATCTACTAAATTTACGGTTTCTACCAAACAGGTGCTTAATAACTGACACGTTGGGGAATGCTTGGAATTTCGTTTTTTTTTTTTACTAAACGACAGGTGCTCTCTCTAACTGGACTTTCAACGGTCTTTTTGCAAAGTTCCTTTATATATAAAACAATAATTAAATTTTTTTAGGAGAAACATATGTACCCATGAATTGAATGATATTATACATATATTAAAAAGTTTGTGTGCAAAAGTTAATATCCAAAAGAACTGATATAATTACAAAAAAATCTTTCGAAAATAGGAAGTTGCGTTATCTCTGAGTGACGTCATGTTTTATTCTTATTAACTTTCATACTATAATTAACACGTATCAATTCGCTGGTATTCACCACACTATCAAATACAAAAACCCAATAAGTGTATATATAAGCCCATTGAAGGAATAATAAAATATCGTCCTGTCGTTACTGAAAAAATCGCACACAAAACAACATATTTGGATGGGCAGTGAACAATTCCTTGTTAGAAGTCATTTAAAATGATTAAAAACACCTAAATGAAAGCGAGAGAGAACGATACGACATCTGCTAAAACAAAAGAACAAAGGTGACATCCGCTTGTTAAATGCCATACACAATGAAGCGCAATTAATTATAAGAAGTTCCATTAAGTACATATGCAGGGTCCATTATGATATCGCGTCTGGATGAGTCAATCAGTGAGTCAAAGCAAATAGTCGACCGTTTAGATTACTACGAGTAATAAACTAGTGTTTATTTACGGAGTCCGTGGACGGGGCTGTTCATAGAGGACGCAAAAGTACACTCATCGAAGAAAGTGATAAAAAAAATGTAGCGTGTCCTACAATATCATATATATTAGGCCGCTATGAATTAAAATAACGTAATAAATGTGTAAAAATAGTGTAATGGTTTTTTTAATTCAGTATTATTAACTCTCCGAGTGCTTTTGTTTTCCACTATTCTGACTGGCAGCGGTTTATGCACCCCTGGTTTATACGTTGGTTACATATCATCATCATATATATTAATACGTGAAGCCTAAACTTTGTATCCCTTTGTGAGAGAAATGCGCGAACGGATGAACGTGAAATTTGGCATAGTTAAAGTTTATATGGAGGAGCAGTTCAGAAAGCTATTTATTTTATATAAAATGCATTAGAAGTATATTAAATTCCGTAGTCCGGTGAAGCTGTTAAGACCTTGCTTGGTCAATAGCGTAGTCACATCGAAAAAAAAAAAAAAATGTTTATTTTATATAAAATGCATTAGAAGTATATTAAATTCCGTAGTCCGGTGAAGCTGTTAAGACCTTGCTTGGTCAATAGCGTAGTCACATCGAAAAAAAAAAAAAAAACTGTTTATTTTATATAAAATGCATTAGAAGTATATTAAATTAATTAAAATATGCATTACTCACACTACTGCTTCAATTTTACACAACATATACACACATGTAAATAAAAAAGACATTTTGACATCTGTCAATAAAGGACTTCAAAAAAGGTTGTGAAGGAGGTTGCTACGCTCGACTGTATGTATTATTTTACTCTTACGTTCCAATTACCCTTTTTCATTCTACATTCAACAATGATATTATAACATACAACTATTATTATAATATTTATCCCTTTAAAAAAATCAATGAACTATCGGCGAATGTCGACCACTGGACGCCCACTAGTTATGATAAATTGTTGATGACATTAATAGTGATAATTGATAGAAAATGATAGACGGATAAGCGAAATGAAAGAACCGAACTCGCCGAGCAGTGATATTATAACGAAAAAGCTGTAGATATAGTCCGCGTCAAATTTTTTTTTTTTCTCGAACTGACTACGCTATTGACCCGGCAGGGTCTTCACAACTTCACCGGACTAATCCGCGTCAAACTTTTAAACCGTTCTGAAGTAGATGCGCAGAACACAAATTTAGGTATCAGAGGGACCGCGACGAGGCCCCTGGAAAGGGGCCGACACCTGCTGGGGAGTAGACGTATTTGCCAGTTCGGCAGCTCCTGCTCCCCAGCCTATGGGTGATTGAAGGCACCATGGGGTTTTAGTCCGTGCAAGTCGGACATACCCCACCCTCAGCTGCCCGGCTAGGGTGGGAATCCGTAGGGATTTCCCTATGTTAAAAAAAAAAGGTATCAGAGGGACGTAGTGAGGTGAAAGGGAGCAAGCTCGCCCGCGCGCGTACCTCGCCTCCTATTTCACCCACGTTGACACATGTGTCCTGTCATTATTAGTTGCAGTAGAGTTGCATTTAAAGAAGTTAATTTAGTTTTGTTGTTGTTAATTACATGTTATTTCTATTTTCGTTGTTTTCATACATTATTAAAAGACCCATTCACTTTGAAAAATGATGTTTCTATGGAAGGCGTTGTTTTTACAAATTATTTATTTATTATGAATATATTTTATTTACAATAACGGTATTGTAACACGCATAATACCTGCACAATATATGCTACAAGATATATCCCATAGATAGAAATGAATACTGTATAAGGCGGATCATTCAATTAAAGTACGCGATCACTCAAAACTCCCCAACCAGGTGATTAAATGTTATTTGGATTTAATTATAACTGACAAATACATAATGTGGCGAACTGTTAATTTTCTAGCTTTGTCTATTGTTCACATAATATTGTCCATGTTTAGTTTTTACTGTTGTTTTCTTATCCCAGTAATGATAAATTTTTATTATATGTTTATTTTTATCTCTAATATTTCGCAAAAAATTTTTATTATATGTTTATTTTTATCTCTAATATTTCGCAAATATTCTATATGTATGTAAAATAAAGAGATTTACGTAAATCAGCTGTCAAAGTGTTTACAAGATGACACAATCGAAGTCGTTATTCTACAAAATCTTTTGAAAGTTGTAATGTTGTTGTACTGCCACATTCTTATTATTTAATGTTCTCCTTGAATCATAATTGATTAGAAATGAAAGAAAGAAGAAAGAAAGAGAGAAATATTTTATTCATAATGCATTATTTACAAAATATACAAGAGTGGATAAAATATGCACGTCGCAGCATTACAAAATGGAATCCAGCTCAGCATATGCTAAAGTGTTAAGAAACAATTAGCGCTGATTTTCAGCTGGAACCCAGTGCAAGTCACGGAGCGATATAAAATTATGAAATATAATATATATAGCGAAAACAAGTAACGTAGATAATTCTATTGTACATATTGTATACAGGGGAAATAAATAAAATTAGTAGGATACATAAAACAACATATAAGAGAAGCAATTGCAGGCGTGACTAAGATATATATCCAACAAAAATTAGATAAAAATTAAATGCAGTATACTGTACGTATAATAGCGTGACAAAGATGAATAGATGTCAATGTTACAATTCTCATGGTAATATTTTGAATTTGTTTTGTATTAACTTCTTGACTATACAATGCGCAAAGATGAATTCAAAGCTACATTCAGAGCGGCCATAACATTTGACGCGGACTATACGTCATAAGTGCTTCGACAGCGTCTTATTGAAACATGGCTAGCTAGCTTAGTTTTGACATTTTATAACTATTTCATTTTCACCACTGATATTGAGAATATGATAATGATATCGGAAAACTTATGGGTTTACGTCACCGATGATCTCGACATGCTCGTGACGTCTTGCGTTTGCGTCATACTAGCGGCGCCTAGTTTAGCGGCTTGTGTACATATAATATTGATACTTATTTATTACATATTAATAAACCCTTACATATAAATTAAAGTGAAGTCATTATGATTGTGTCTGGTTGAACCAATTCAAAGGAGACTGTTAATAAAGGACAGAGGAGGAGGGTAGTATCAAGGTTCATAGTTTAATAACTTGAACGTCATTATAATTTAAACTGTAATGGTAAATTAAGGTAGGTGGTTGTGCCACGCTGAAGCTATTACTGGTTTCAGCATGAATGGGTCGGCTCGCCCGGGGTAGCACCACCCTCTCGTAGAAAACCGACGTGAAGTCACAGTGCTTGCATTGTTGCGTTTCGTACGGTCAGTGAGAGCGCTGAAGGGCCATCTCTCCTTCCCGCCTTCCCTCTAACAGGCTGGCCACGCACTTGTGACTCCCCTGGTGTTGCAAGTGTCTATGGACGGTGGTGGTCACCTAACATCAGGTGACCGACCTTTTCGTTTGCCTCCTATGGTATAAAAAGAAGTTGCTATAGATAACCCAAAAACGATAAAGGAGTTTATCGATAAAGTAAATAAATAATAACAAAATGACTGTTAAAAAAATAAAAATAACCCAAAATTAAAACTTTTTTAACGGCGACAAAGTCACGAACACTGGCTAATATTACATTAAAATATTGGTCTTATGACGTCATGTTTTCAATACCATATAACTTGCAAAGAAGTAGGCACTAGAAGAAGTCACTATGAATCATTTATTGATTATCAACGGTGAAGCCTGTTTACCCAAACGGAGGGAAAAATCACTGAGCCCCTCTGGTTTTAATTATAGTACCGTCAAAAACCGGAATCATTGAAAGCGGCATTACACCATTGCAAAAACCAACAGGTAACACGGTGTTAAATTAGTAAAAAAATTCAAAAAACATAGCGTGACGAAACTAATCCCAGGCGAGTTTTAAAAACACGCACGGTTATTACAATTTTACGTTCAAAACATTAGTCACCTCATATAGTCTTCCTTTCGAAGTTTTTCGTATTGGAATGGGTGTGGCACACCCTAGGTTACACAATCATCTATTGAATTAAGATTGACTTTTTTCACAGTAAGCCATTACTTATTTCACTCTCTATCAAGAATGATCATCTAATATGAAAATTGTAGTGTCTGTTTGTAATGAAAAGATAATAACTGCTTTTTAGTAAATCGATAAGAAAATATATACCGTGCTTAAAACAAAAAATCAATTTTAAAAATGTTTTGCCTGTCTGTTTGTTTGTTCAGGTTAATATCCGCAACGGTTTGACCGATTTCTGGGGACTTTTACTGGCAGATAGTTGATGGTTACACAGTAATTTAGGCTACTTATATTTTAGAAAAACATAGTTCGCGCAAACATAATAAACTAAAGATGTAGTGCCCTCCACGCGCGCCATTATCACGAACAATTTTTTTCTTTGCTAACTTCTATGCGGTTCGATTCGGCGATTATTGCTATCTAACTCATAAATCTACACTAATATTATAAAGCTGGAGGGTTTCTTTGGTAGAACGCGCTAATCTCAGGAACTACTGGTCCGATTTGAAAAATTCTTTCAGTGTTGAATAGCTCATTTATCGAAGAAAGCCATATCACGCTAAGACCAATAGGAGCGAAGTACCGATGCTGAATGTCTCAAAATGGGGTTTTGTTTCCTTTTGAGAGCTTCCGCTGCGTGTTAGCATTAGCCCAAAGTAACTATTCTACGCGGGCAGAGGCTAGTTCATAAATAAAATTCATTATCATTTTAGATAACGAATGTAGACGACGCATATATCACTAATAAAAATAGACAGCTCTTCAAAAAACCCTGAATACGAATAACGTTAAACAAACAAGACATAATTATAAATTAACAACATAATTGTATGTAATATTATTAACTGAATACGAATTGTTTAACAAAAATAAGTTAGACTCAACTCAACCTAAGTTTTGATGAATCTTGTTTAAACATAATAAAATACGTATGAAATATATCGATTTATTTATTATGCTTGCTTATAGCGTTATAGGTAGAATTAATGCTGGCAATGAGCGAGTTTAAACCATGGTTGAATTCTTATATTGTGAATACTCATAGTATGTTATATAGAATTTCTTACTAAAGATTGAAGCCAAATCTATCGCATAGTAATGTAACTATGAACCAAGTTTTTTTTTCGAACTGAGTACGCTATTGAGTTCGCAAGGTCTTAACAACTTCACCGGACTACTAAGGCGAGCGCTTAAGGCACTCAGCAGATTTTATTTGACAACTAGCTCAAGGGTGCACGGCACACCTCGGCTTGGGCTGTTTTTGCCTGATACATGCAATTCGCGACCTATGTGAGCTAACCTAAGCTAAGCTAATTATTTATACATGAGTTATATATGACTTGTTGAAACATATATGTGTATCAAGAATACATCCTACAACAACTCTTATATATTTTGTATCGGATAATTTTCTAAACTATTTCAGTTTGATAAGGGAAATAAATAAAACCCTTCCACTTTCACGTGTAAGCGTATGCGTGCACTGTACAAAACTATTAAGCCAATAATATGCGTGTCTAGAACTTTTAGCCGCGACTGTACTAGCCAGTAGCGCTTATTTATGTTAGCCTGCCCCAATTCTTAAGCACCCACTGAAAGGCAACGCGGGTACGCGGTGCTTACTTTTTAAACTATATAACATGAACCGATTTCGATTCATATAAGACTATAATTGATTTTATTTTATCAATCTAGTAGCCATTTTTCAACCCGCTTCATTCATCCAGTATCCAGTTGTCCACGATCGGTTCTCGTCCGATCACAGAAGTTAAGTAACGTCGGTCGCGTGCAGTACTTGAACGGGTGACGGTATACCGCGTAACGTTGGCTTTATGTTGTGTTTTTTAACTAAAATGTTTCCCGGTAGCACAAAAGTTTCACTTCTATCATGTGTCTTTACGGCATACCCTGTTTTTTTTTCTCATTATATATGTACAAGAGATAGATTATAGAACAGATAGGCAAATACTATTCATTGTACCGTTTTCTACCGATTCTGAATATTTATAATACTAAGAATCTTCGCTCAAGATTCGCTTCGGAAGATCCGCTTTTCATTCTTTTGCCGGCAGTACAAACATAAATACGGCATTGTAATATTTACAATAAGGTAATTAATAATCATAAAAGCAATACCTAAACGCTCTTTACATTATAAATAATGCCAAGTCGCTACCAAAAGAAAATATTTTAAAAAGGCTGGCACCATTGTCAACTGGCATACCAATGATTATACGCTAACACAGATATTATAGCCAGCTTTCTGGTCGCGAGACGCGTATCCTATAGAGTTTTCACTTGAAAAAAGAGTACAAATACCATGTAACTTTTTCCGACGGCAAGATAATTTTGCGCGACCTAAGTCCTCCTGCTGAGTCAATAACCTAGCTTTTTTTTTCGAACTGACTACGCTATTGATCTACAAAGGTCTTCACAGCTTCACCGGACTACTAAGGCGAGCGCTTAAGGCACTCAGCCGATTTTATTTGACTACTAGCTCAAGGGTGCACGGCACACCTCGGCTTGGGTCGTTGCGTAGCTAACTATTCATACACATATGAGTTGTTGACACATATATGTGTACCAAGTATACATACCTCAACAACTCTTATATATTTCGTATCGGATAATTTTCTAAACTCTTTCCGTGTTATTATTGTAATAAGACCGTTTAAATTTAATAAGGGAAATAAAATAAACAACCTTCTATAATAACCTAGTATTAAATACTAAGGAAACCTACATATTTAGTTTAAGAAATTACAGCCCTGGTCAATCTTTTTGGCCGTTCTGTTATAGCCGATAAGTTTTGGGTTTGCACATAATCCGTTTTCGGCTGACGGCTTTAAGCGTTCACCGAAGTAGTTCGGTAAAGGCCTTTAATGTTAACAGCATAGGTCAGCTGCTAATAATAAAATCAAGAATTTAATACAAAACAGAGTTAAAATATTATTTTAAGAATCTACAATTGGTATTTATTTATCCTTTAATCGTCTCGACGTTATACATAAAATATGATACATACTTTATAGCTGAAATTGTGTTCTTCGCATCTACATATATTCAGAGCGGTCAAAAAATTGGCGAGCATTGAAAATTAAAAATAATCTTCTACACATTACATATAACAAAAAAAAATGTAAATATAACGTGTCATTATTTTTTCGATTTTGGTAAAAAAAAATATTGCATGTGTCCTGGAATAAACAATAAAATACATTTTAATCATTTTTAGAAATGTCCGTCTGTTTTTTTTATATATTATAGTAGGCAAACGAACAGACGGGTCACCCGATGGTAAGTGATCACCGCCGTCCATAGACACTAGCAACACCGGGGGAGTCACAAGTGCGTTGCCGGCCTGTTTGTATGAACACGCATCACTGCTAAAGTACTGTAGTAAGTTACTTACTACGGTACAAGAAAACCATAAAGCATATCCTCGAGAGTAACTTAGTCTTTGTTTCATTAAAATCGGTCCACTCTATCATAAGTTATAGTAATTTGAATGTCGACTCGAGGTAAGTAGGAGAGAAAAGGAGTAATCTACGCGTATACCAATATTATAAAGCATATTTGTTTGGTTGAACGCGATAATCTCAGGAACTACTGGTCCGAGTTGAAAAATTCTTTCAGTGTTTGATAACTTATTTGTCAAGAAAGGCTTCCACTCTATCATAAGTTATAGTAATTTGAATGTCGACTCGAGGTAAGTAGGAGAGAAAAGTAGTAATCTACGCGTATACTAATATTATAAAGCTTATTTGTTTGGTTGAACGCGATAATCTCAGGAACTACTGGTCCGATTTGAAAAATTCTTTCAGTGTTTGATAACTTATTTGTCGAGAAAGGCTATAGGCTATATATCATCACGCTAAGACCAATAGGAGCTGACCACTAATGAAGAATGTTTCAAAATAGTTTTTTATTCTTTTAAGAGCTTCCGCTGCTTGTTAGTCCAAAGTAACTATTCCACGCGGACGAAATCGCGGGCAGGAGCTAGTTAGTAATAAATAAGCATAGAAAAGACTATAGAGATTTTATGTAAACATGGCATGTAACATAAAGAAAAAAATTTACAGAGCATTTAAATACGTTCGTAAAACCGAACGGTAGCACAAGTAGTATTTAACTGCTACGATATACAATAAAATCCCACCAATAAAGATCTGTATTGCAAGCCTAATTGCTTTTTTCAAATTAACAATATAATAATATATTGTAAAGTGTTTGTATGCGTGAGTAACGATAAAAATGACGAGTTTGTATTAGTTTTATATTAGTGTACGTGTCTGGACAAGTGCGTAGGTAATGGTAGCAGTAGGTACGTGTTACACTAATCACGTATAGCTCGCCTCTCGGGTGTGTCACGGTACCAAACGTAGACATACATACATACATACAACATACGTGTGAGAGAAAAGTCTTAGACAATTTTTTTTTTATATTAGTCCGTTGATATTAAGCCAATGGCGTAGTCAGTCCAAAAAAAACTTTTGTCCGTTCACAATAAACTCAAAAACTACTGAACGGATTTTCATGCGTTTTTCGCCAGTAGATAAAGGGATACACGAGAAAGGTTTAAGTGGTCAATGTTTTTTTTTTAATTATCAGGGCGGGACTGCTTCCGCCGGGCCCGTTCTTATGTATATAAACAGTTATGGGGAAACGGTTAAAAAATTTCCTTCCTCCGTTTCTCGATCGATTTTCTTAATTCTTTTTTTTTATTTTGTAGATACAATACCAATATAAAAATTAGAAAAAGTGGTCTGGAGGTCTATGGTCTATGGTCGAAGATCCACCACAGGACGAGAAATTATATATGAATCTACTATGGAGGTGATCTATAACATAACAAAAGACATAGTATCAAAGGAAAACTTTAAAAAATATAATTATAACGATGGTTGATGAATAATCAGTAAATTATTTTAAAATAATATTCTTTTGTTTATTAACGTGTTTATCATTTAAGTAATCATGTACATAATTAGGATACACTATATATAGCCAATGTAACTTTGCATAAGAATCTATTACGTTTCCAAGCTTTTGTGAGACGTTACTGTACAGTTTTATTCACTTGCAACAGTATTTGAGATGGATACAAACAGCGCAGTGCCTGTCGATACTATTACCAAGACAAATCATGAGTTTTTAAACAATGAAAATGATGAAGAACTTTGTAAGCTTTGTGAAATGGTGGAAAAAGATGGACTTTATGACTTATCGTATGATGAAGAAATGTTCAAGATTTGTGATGCAATTGAATCTATAATCAAGTATGTATTATAAATATTATTTTATTATTAATATAATATTCATTATTATTTGTGATAACAGTTATTAACAAGTTTTTTATTTTACTTATAGCCCTTTACAACAAACCGGAGGGGCCATTAAACGAGTAAATGAAGCTAAAGCAGACATCGCGAATATGAAAAAGGCAAGATATAACGAAGATGCATCCACTTCAACAATAGGAACTCAATGCTGGTTGGAGATGTGCCAGCTTCTCCATCATTGTGTTCAGTCTTCACAGTACACATCTGCAGTAATGCTCACTCCGTTTGGTAAGAAGCTGTGATGAATCACACCGGCGCTAGACCACAAAACAGTGACCATCAGTTTTCTAGGGGTAAGTTTTCGTTTAGGGCATTGTTTAGGTGCTGAACCAGGATCCAACCAACTTGCTGAGCGCTTACGGCTATCGAACAGAATCCATTTTTCATCGCAGGTAACAATGCGGTTCAAAATTCCTTCATTTGTGTGTCTGTTGAGCAGTGCAAGGCACACCTCGACGCGTACTTCGCGCTGACGATCATTCAGTTCGTGGGGCACCCATTTGTCAAGCTTTTTTACCTTGCCAATTTGACGCAAATGGACCAATATTGTTTTGACGCTAACGTCGAAAACTGCTGCTAATTCAGCCGTAGATATATCATCAGCTTTCAAAATGCCTTTAATTCGTCATTGTCGACCAAAGTCTTGGAACGACCGCGAGGTTCATTTTTCAGGTCGAAATTCCCAGAACGGAAGCGAGCAAACCAATAACAGGTGGTGCGTTGGTTTGTAGTGTTAGCTCCGTAAACGTCGTTGATGTTGCGTGCCGCTTGTCCACCTTGCAAAGCTTAGAATCAGGGACAACTCGATATGTGAATGTGGGCTAGACGAAGGCACACTAGAACACATCTTTTTCAATTGTCCTAATCTAGTCTATTCCTTGTATGATATTTTGCCTGACAGTATACCCCGTCCTTCTGATTTTAAATCTTTGCTGTTATACGTGTTTTCTCCCTTTGTCTTCGGCCAATTTTATAATTAGGAACAAAATTAAATTTTAACATTACTAACATTAATTATTATGTAAATTTATATTTATTTATTTAAGCATGATTATATATATCGTATTTGTCCTTGGATATAGTACACTGGCCTAATCTGGAAGAGCAAAATTATTCAATTAATATTTAATACTACCTACAAAGTGACTCTCCCATGACTAACTTGACACTGGAAGAATTCGTAACTACGAGACGCCATTATAATAAATGTTGAAGTTAAACCATCACGCACTTTTAAAAATGATTGTGTAGTGAATTATTAACATCGTTAATAATATATTAAAATGTTACAAGATAATGCCGAAAACAAATGACTACCACTTCCATATTGTATTCATCCCATCCTCTTAAAAATAATCAGAATAATAAGTTTCGCTTTTACCGCGAGTGAACTAACTACACATAACTGTATTTTAAACTGATTGACGCTGTCAGCCGCAACAACCTGTACAGCTTCAAAGATAGGGCTTGGAGGCGAAAGCGGAAGGCACCCAACCGACACTGGGCAATGATTAAACAAAGGTTATATAGGAATAAACGGATCTCTAAGATCTATAAGGAGTTTCGAAAGTACTTTATTATAGGATATGCTAATTAACTAGGGGTGTGCGAATAATGCTCGAATCGAATCAAACAATGATGTACGATTCGAATTTCGAATTGAATATTCGAACTATTCGAATAATTGGAACAATTCGAATATTTTTAAAATAAGGTAGAATTATTAAACTAATAACCACAGGAAAGGATACATTTCCCAATTTTTTTTTTGCATAAAAACTTAAATAAGCTAATTTTATAAGATAAACAATGAACTTTCTTATCTTTATATATAAATTTCTTCTGTACGTGTATACGTGTACGTATATGTCAGTGTACTCCTCTTAACGGCTGGACCGATTTTGATGAAATTTTGCATCTGTGGTCCATTGGATCCGAGAATGGTATAGATTTACAATTGAACCCGGTAGGTGGCGCTGCGGTTGAATTTTAGTTTTTCTTTTTATTATCAAGGCAGGACAACGTCCTCCCGTCCTGCTACTTTATTATAAAATTTCAAACTAGTTTAATTACAATTCCTTTGACTAACAGACGATTCTATTGAACTAATTTTGTATATTAATAATTATTTAGTATAGTTCGAATTATTCGCATAATTGAAATTATTTGAGTAATCCGGATAGTTCGATTCGAATAAAATTATTCAGTTTGATTCGCTATCGAATAATTAAACATTAATACGAAAACTCGCGCACCCTTATAATTAACGGAATGCTATGATATGATAACGTTGAATAATAACAGAATCATAGTGACTCTACATTAGTGTCATCGCGTTTTTGAATTATTCTTTGTATACCCAGAAACCAAGAGGCCTGTAGGCCGGCATAACAATGACCACCTACGATACTTCTTGGATTGTGTTTACCATCAGGCACAATCATGTCATTGTCGTCAATATAAAAATCAAGATGTAATTGTTAAAACAACCAATGATACAATATATTATTCCTGCAAAATATATAACAAAATATTACAGTCTAGCCGGCACGGTCGGACGTTGTCCCGCCCTGATAATAAAAAAAGCCCTTGAAGATAGACATATGCTATCGCCGACTTTTTTGTAGGCATTATCAAGCTCTACAACTGTTCTCTAGAACTCATACATATATCTCCCATTGTTAAGACAGCGTTCCTTACGTTTTCGTTCAACCGTTTATTCTCCGACTTACATTGCAAATCCGACTTCCACAAAAAAGGCTTCCATTTTTTTTTTTTTGAACTGAGTACGCTATTGACCAAGCAAGGTCTTAACAGCTCCACCGGACTACTAAGGCGAGCGCTTAAGCCACTCAGCCGATTTTATTTTGACAACTAGCTCAAGGGTGCGCGGCACACCTCGGCTCTGGCTGTTGCCTGATACATGCAATTCGCGACCTATGTAAGCTAACTATTCATACATATATGAGTTGTTGAAACATATATGTGTACCAAGCATACATACCTCAACAACCCTTATATATATTTCGTATCGGATAATATTCTAAACTATTTCAGTTTGATAAGGGAAAAAAATAAAACCCTTCCACCTGCATGTGTAAGCGTGTATGCGTGCACGTGTGTGGAGGTGATATGTGTAATGTTGTCGCAGTGATGTAAGATTTTGTGTCACTGTATCGCGCGAGCAGCGTACTCAAGGGCTCCACGCCGAGGGAACGGACCTAGGCTTGAACTGATGCCGAGGGAGGCCTAGTCTGGTAAGTCTTTCCATCTTCCGGTTTAATATATAGCCTATGACACTCACAGATGACGTGGCTTACTATTGGTAAAAGAATTTTCAAAATATGTTTAGTAGATCCAGAGATTACCCCCTACAACGTCACAAACTCTACCTCTTTATAATATTAGTATAGATATCGTTATTTTGCTGTTGATTATCTGTTACCCGTTATTATTATTGAAAATAACAAGGTGCGAACAAAGTAAGCATTATGAAATAAGTAATAGGAGTAAAAGAGAGAGCACTTTACGTCGCTCACACTTAGGATACCCTATAAAATAGTAAATTAGCCAACAGCAAAATAATTGTCAAGTGTTTATAATAATAATTACTAATATTATAACAATAAGTCCTCTGCCACGCTTGTCTGTCTGTTTGCGATAAACTCAAAAACTACCGAACGGATTTTCACGAGTAGATAAAGTGATTCATGAGGAAGGTTCAAATAATTGTCAAGTGTTTATAATAATAATTACTAATATTATAACAATAAGTTCTCTGCCACGCGTGTCTGTCTGTTCGCGATAAACTACCGAACGGATTTTCACGAGTAGATAAAGTGTTCATGAGGAAGGTTTAGGTATATAATTTGTCAAGGTTTTTTTACAATCAGGGCGGAATAAAGTCCGCCGGGCCTGCTAGTAATTACTATAATAAAATAAAACAGTGTAATGCATTATTGATATAAAGTCGTTATTGCTAAATTCTAAACTACTTTCATTTCGTGGAATGATTAAATGCTAATAGGCTTATAGGCATTCAGTAAAAAATCAAAATGTAGCCAAAAGCTATGAATGAATATGAATTGTCTCCTCATATTTATTATTATTAAAAAACCAACCTTTTGCTAATATATACATATAACCAAGTATATTATTATCTATACCATCTATCTATGCTTAATTTAATATAATATATCTACTAAATATAGGGTCTGATGATTTGGCTACGCCTTTCTAAGTACCAGTGGTCGAAATTAAACTACAATTATCTTTTACATTTTAACATTATCGAGGTTTAATAGAGTAGAACTGTATAATCATTCCACATCATTAAAAAAAAACTGTTTACATAGTTATTTCTTAATGACATTAAAAACTCAACAATAGTTACTAAACAAAAAAAAATTAAAAACTCTCATATATGGGTAGATGTAGCTTACAAGCAATGGCCTTTTCTACAAAGGACAGTTTTTGTCTTAACATAGGATGGGCTGAACGCTGATGATGTATTGTTTTCTTTGCGTGTGTGGTTTTTTTTACCATTACATCTGAACAATAAAAAACTCTGTAGCAATTATGTGCATGTGTGTATAACAATGCACTGTAAGAAGGGGCTACAACAACTAAGGTTAGTAGTTTAACTTGTATGGGTGTATGAAAATACCTTTTATTTTAACATGGGGAAATCCCTACGGATATCCACCCTAGCCAGGCAGCTGAAGGTGGGATATGTCAGACTCGCATGGACTAAAACCCCATGGTGCCTCCTTACACCTTTTTGGCCGGGGAGCAGGAACTGCCTACGGCACTCCGTCTGAGTGGGTGAGCACCCGGCAGGTGTATAGTGTGCATAAGGGGCCCCTTCTGCGGCTTGAGTGGGTCAAGATTTGTAGACCTCTCAGGTAGGGGCGGGTGTTAAACCCCCGACGAACAGTAGGAGTCGCACGGCACAATGCGCCTCCACCACGTGGACCTACTATAGTGCAGGGCGACGGACGTGCCCTGGTCACGTGGCCCGCAGGCCCTTTACGGCGGCATTACATCGTCTCCGACCCGTCGCCGCCATGTTCGTCGCCCGCGGGAGGTGAGCCTGGTGGTCTGCTCCCTCTCCCTCTCCGCCGCCTCCTTAGAGAGCATAACTGCCTCGCAGTATTAAGCGACGGAGTTCCACCCAGTCTCGCTCTCAACCATCTTCACGAAAATACCTGGATTGAGGGTAGATCCAGGCCATCCATGATCCTTTTTGAATATTTATGACAACAAACTCTAATGCAACATTGTCTCATAATACAAACTAATCAGTAAAGAATTCTTTAAAATAAATTAAAAAATTGAACAAATATCTATGTTCTATTACAAATGTGATACTGATATATAATTAATAGTTGGGAGTGATTTAAAAAATGATAATAAACATGAATTAATAAAATCCAATTGTCAGCAATAATAAATAAACAAAACAACTGATTAAGTCTAATAATATATTGTTACAGTTAATCTTTATATTTGTAAAAGAAAACAAACTGAATGTACACAACTGAGGCTAAGAAGGTTATCAGAAAATTAAATTGGAGCAACACAATCAGTTTAAACAAAGTTCTATTCATAGTTTTGTAATTATAGAAAACAATTCTTCTGAACTAATTTCATTAAAGACGCTGCATATAAAGAATAATTTAAAAAAGGACGGACAGAGTTCTTCATTCTGGCCAGTCAAACAGGAAGTCACAGCCAACAGATTATTCGCATTTATCTGTACTTAGATACAGATATAACTAAGTATTTGCATTTATCTATATTTAGACACAGATTTGCGGGGTGGTAGGGTTTTACTGGGCGAAAAAGCCAGTCATAGTGATTCGCTTCTGTGAGTCGCATTTCGGGATCAGCCTGTGCATATCCAGCTTTTTGCAGGCTAGCATGACAGCGGCGACCAGCGATGAATAGTGTGTCACTCGGTGGTCGCCATTGTTTTTGGACTGTACTGTGCTTACCATCAGGCATGGTGCGGTCATTTTGCTGTGCTACTATAAAAAAAAAAAAAAGATATAAGTATAGGGACAACACATTTATCTAAATTTAGATACAGATATAACTATAGGGACAATATTAATTTCTTATTACATATACCACTCCTTACCATTAAATATAATGATAGTCTTCACAGATATTAATTATGTTTGTCAAATTCAATAACCATAAAACATGTTTATGTTACATACGAGATAATAAGCAGATTGGGAATGGTAGCTTCATAAATTACTTTCTTAAGATACATTTCATTTTAATTATTTAGAGAAACTAACAGCTAACATTCATTAAAAAACAAAACAGTTACATAATTAAAGGCTAATTACAACTTTTCACTATAGAAATATAAGAAAAATATTATTTATTTATTTATTAACATGTGGATATAGTAACAGTCAACAAAGATAATGCAATAACAATAATAAAAAATAGTAAACTAAATTGAAGACCTAAAACGCTTTATCACATAGAAACTTAACTTACACTATTAATAATAATAAAAAATTTAAATTATATAATAGTAAATACTGAGAAACATTAAACTTAGAGAAAAATAATAGAGTAAGAATAAACGAAAAAGTAAAAATGAACTCATTTATGAAAACTAAAATTAACATATTGGAAAAAGACAAGATAGCAAACATAATTGAAAATATTGAAATATGATGTACTTACTAGCTGTAGTTGAAATGTCATGAATATAAAATGCCTTTGTCTTTTTGAATTTGAATGCCCGATGGTCAAATATGTCTTATGAAATGTGCTTGGGTGGGAGCTCATTGTATCAATGAGCCATACATACAATTGGGTTATAGTAAGATGTACTATTCTTATAAGTTTTAAGGACTTAATGTTTTAGGAAAACGAAAATCAAAATTAGTGTTAAAATTTAGTGACTCTAGCAAGGAGGCAGATGAGATATAATTGTGCAGTAATTTGTGGAGAAATACTAAATCATGTTGATTTTTTTTTATTGTAGCACGGCAAAATGACTGCATTATACCTGATGGTAAGCACAGTACAATCCAAAAACAATGGCGACCACCGAGTGACTCACTATCCATCGCCCGTCGCCGCTGTCATGCCGGCCTGGAAAAAGCTGGATTTGCACAGGCTGATCCCGAAACGCGATCCGCAGAAGCGTATTACTATGACGGGCTTTTTCGCCATATGCATGGTGGTCGCGACCCATTCGGGCTTCAAAACCCTACTGCTACCTAACCTAACCCTACACTTTCGCCATTGCCTCGTTCTCGCCATTTCTATGAGCATGTAATTATAAAATCATGTTCGAGAGTTATGACTACTGTAATATTCATTTGATCTCCACATGTTTGAATACTGACATGTACAAATGTATTTTTAGGAATTTCCAGTCACTTATTAACTTATATTAGTAACATTATTCTTTGATGAGGAAGGAAAACATCATGAGAAAACCAAACCCTAAATGGTCTTGTAGTATGTCCTCATATAGGAAAAATACATATCTGGATTTTTCCACATTTCAAATCACCAATACTTTATGGGCTGGACATGCTGACAATACCTTTACTTGGGATGAAGTTTTTATACTTACAAGAGGACTCTTACCGGCTTACACTACTATAAACATTTGTAATAAAAATAGATTTTAAATGTACTTTCAATTTATTGCCAATTGGCTCACATACCAAACAATGTAGATATTGAAATCAAAAATAATTACATGACCACATTGTTTCTCTCTGCGAATTCTAAAGGTGTTGAATATTTTTATGATACTTTTTGTGTTTGTTTAATTACCTTGGTAAAAGAAGAACATTATACCAATATTACTTTATGTGAAGTCCCCCACACAAATTTGACATTACTTACTTTTTGTTATAACTTAGCACCGTGGTCCCTATCCACAATTCAGCCAGCATCAATAAGAGAAGTATTTATAGAAATGTAGAAAGATAATTGATAAGACTTCATTTTAGATTTAAGTTAACAATATACTTACAGTTAACAGGACAAAAACAATTATAAACGTAAATTCCATAAATATTTATTTATTCTCCTCAACAACAGAACACAAATTAAATTTGTCTCCCGATTAATGATGGGCACAACACTTTACAAAAAAAAAAAACCAACAACAAATTGAGAAAGTTCCTACAGACAAAGCAATTAAGTATTATAAAAATTATATGCAAGTACCATTTTTTTTGTCACCTGAATATTATTAAGACTACTGTAAGTCTTGTTTATATTTCCAATTAAATATATCCAAATCCCTTATTGTATGCTCTGCAAATTCTGTATAATGGATTATAGTAAGAAACATTATTTCAGTATTTGAGCACTGTGGATAGTTAGATAGAAGAAGGAAGATAATTTAGAAAGAAATACGTTATTGTTGGAACAACCATACAATTAAATTAAATTACACAAACTAATTAGACAGAAAAAAAATAAAATTAAAAATGAAAAATAGATGTCCAACAATTGGCGAACCACTTCAGCAAAAATCTGCAATACTGTAAGTAATACTGCAGCGCTGATTTTCGATGGGAGCCTTTGGGATTTGGTTAATATTGTCTCTTGTTTTTTATTGTTGTTGTTCTCGATCTGACTACTCTATTGGCCTATCAAGGCCTTAACAGCTTCACCAGTAAACATTGTCTTTTGTGATTATTAATAGTTATCTTGTTATGTTATATAGAGATTGATTATACCTAAAGCTTAATTTTATTCAGAGAAATGATAACTTATGGGACTAGAATAAGAGGTGAGACTAAAAAAGTTATTATTTGAAATTTATGATATGGTCTGTAAGGTAATGAGTCAGAGATAATGCTAAAGAGTTCACTATGAACATGGATAGTGTTTACATCTCGTTTATCAGATATAGATAATGTAATCCTCTTTATTTATGTCCATCAATATGAAAGAGTATAATATGTTTATATTTTTCCAGGTGATATATGATGAAAAGTTATTAATTTTATCTACAATAATTAGGATTAATGTTCAACAATAATTTATCTATTTATTACACATGGGAAGGAAGTATAATGGAATTAGTTCTTGATTAGATATTAAACATTTAAACACATGGCATTGTAAGTTTATCTCATTTTAAATACTTTTCTATTTCTTACGGTATATTTACGAAATGTGAAGGGATTAAAATATAATTATAATAATCTTCACATATTTATTAAAATGTACATCCCTTTTAAAAACCTCTAAATTACATAAACATATTGCAACATCAGAAACCGGACGTGAATGTCATGTACTCACTGCATTGTTTAAAAACTTCTCGGTTGGAAACCTTATATTTATTACCACAGAAAAGTTACAAAACTTGTGTCCACTAATAAAATAAAATGAGGTTTACATTCCTACACATTTAGAAAAGGCGGAAGTATTAGGAAAACAAAGTTTAATCTTTATAAATAGCGGCTCGAAGACGAGTCCGAAAGAGACATTACAAGTTTTTAGACGTTATTTTTAGAAATGCACCATAGCCCTATATTCGGTGCCTATGCAACTTTAGCTCTCAAAATGATAATGACTCACCGAATGTTTTAAATTCCTTTGATGTTAGCGGGAATCCTGTACATTATTGCACGACACGATGGAGCGAGTCCACTGGATACCACCCCGAACGAGTCACAATATTTTTTTACACGAGTAACGATCCCGTATGTCACATAACGCCGCACTGTATATAAAATAACACTGCAGTTGTAAAACCTATCAGTGATCACGTTAATCCGAGTAATATGTAAATGTTCACACAAAAACTAATACAATTTCACACACATATTCCATTCTTGCCTTTCGTTCGACCGACAGCGGAGCGGGGGCGGTCACAAGCGACTAGTGATGCTGTACATTCATCATCATAACAATTGAATCTAAATCGATTTAAATAATATAATTATTGGTAAGATTAGTTAATCATTAAAGTTATATATTAATAAAAATGAAATTTTTTAAACGCTACAGCTATATATATACATACACTGGAAAACTTTTGTACGTTGAATTTATACTTTCTTTATTCATAAGAAGTGTTTCTAATTATGTGACTTCCAGTGTATGTATATATATAGCTATAGCGTTTAAAAAAAATCATTTTTATTAATATAAATTAAGAAAGTATAAATTCAACGTACAAAAGTTCGTAAAAAATATACACATTCAATAATTAATAATCATGCAATAATATAGCCGCTCAAATAAAAATCTCATTAAATGCATAAAACATATGTTACTTTTAATTACAAAATGAGTCTTACACATGTATTTTTTTTCTGTTACTGGCCGCTTGTACGCCTAATTTAAATTTACACATTTAAAAAAAGCATCCATAGCTCGTTCTTTTTTTGAAATTAGAGAATAACTTTTCTGTCTTGGATTTTTCTATTATATTGGCGGAAATTCAAAATTTAATCTGAATTTTATTTTGTTCAAAATGGGCAAAAATAAAAGTTGTGACAATGAGCCATGAATTTGACAAAATTAACAGATACGTTAATATCTTGAGATTCCGTAGCCATCAGTATATTGTATGCGAGATTTAAAACAAGCATACGGCATTCTGGCTCCAATTTAGAGTATAATTTTTCAATATACGTATTCTCAACTCCTATAAGATATTCTATGATCAAATGTGGGTACTCAGTGTTTCCGTTACTATACATATAGCCTAAGGAATTCAGTAATGATATGTCATCTGGTAACACATTCGGCTGCCCCAACAGTATATTATAGACAATCATAGCTGCCGCAGTGGCGATTTTATCATTCTGTCCAATCAAGCAATTCAGGATTATAGCATCAAACTTATTCCATATAATTATTTGATTGAATGGATTATTAACAACTAAATTCCCCAATGTTTGCACAAGCACTGTCATGCACTTTTTAAGCTCCTCGTTTAAGAAGTCAACACTGGGTTGTTGGTACTCTGTAGCTAAGACTAACATGGAGTCAAGAATAGATAATTCCTTTGAGATGTAAGTTTGCATTTTGGTCCCAGCTGCAGCACAGGAGCGGACTAACCGAAGACACTGCTCAGCAACAGCCAATGTGCTTCTGTTATATGAACTTTGTTCAACGTCTAACCTCATTATGTGCAGAACTTCAGCAATGAGGCGTAATGTGTATTCTGACGCCTTTTTTCTGAAATTTATTCATTGTACTAAATTAAAAATATACAATGATACTTTTAATAAACGGCACTTGTGATATTAATTGCACTGTGCTTGACGACCACTCTCGCGGCCTGCTCATATTATCTTTTTTCGCACTCTTACCTAACCTAACCAAACTAAGATACAGGAGCAAGCAGTGTTTTGAGGGCTACATTTGCAATTCGCATCTTGATATAAAGGTTGAGGGGGTGGGAGCAGCGAGTGAAAGAGGTGATTTCTCCTCCCCACAGAAAGTCTTAGTTACTGAGATATTCATGATCCAAGTTTTGAGGTTATGTGTCACCTCCGAACAATCATTGGTAATTTTGTATATTACCAACTTGATGATTTTTAAATTAAAACAAAACAATTTCATCTCGGTTTGGTTTGGTTAGGTTAGACCGCGAAACAAGATAACAAAAACAGACCGTGGTTTTTTTTTCTTCTCAAAATGACTATGCTATTGTCCTAGCAAGGTCTTAACTGCTTCACCGGACTACCGGTAATACACAATTAAGACCTTGCTAGGACAATAGCATAGTCATTTTGAGAAGAAAAAAAAACCACGGTCTGTTTTTGTTATCTTGTTTCGCGGTCTAACCTAACCAAACCAAACCGAGATGAAATTGTTTTGTTTTAATTTAAAAATCATCAAGTTGGTAATATACAAAATTACCAATGATTGTTCGGAGGTGACACATAACCTCAAAACTTGGATCATGAATATCTCAGTAACTAAGACTTTCTGTGGGGAGGAGAAATCACCTCTTTCACTCGCTGCTCCCACCCCCTCAACCTTTATATCAAGATGCGAATTGCAAATGTAGCCCTCAAAACACTGCTTGCTCCTGTATCTTAGTTTGGTTAGGTTAGGTAAGAGTGCGAAAAAAGATAATATGAGCAGGCCGCGAGAGTGGTCGTCAAGCACAGTGCAATTAATATCACAAGTGCCGTTTATTAAAAGTATCATTGTATATTTTTAATTTAGTACAATGAATAAATTTCAGAAAAAAGGCGTCAGAATACACATTACGCCTCTGACTAACAAAATAATATAATAACATAAGTCATTTCTAGTGTCATAAAATTATATTGACGTTTGGTACACAAGGCTGTACCCTCCACAGAGTAGTATTTTGAGAGGTCTACTCGGTCTACTCTACTCAGTGTTACCCTGTGATGTTACCGTTGTTGGCCGAGTACGGATTTTTGACATCTACTATCATAGATAATATACTAATGTAGAAATCTACTATCACTAAAAACACTGATACCAAAACGTGTAAATGGTGAAATTATATAAATAAACGTGCAAATTATTAACGTCCGATATCGCAACATTATTACAGATTTACAGAATTCTACAGAGTTTGGTATATAAAATAGTTTAGTAAATTATCTTGCTCTTGAAAAATGTCTCGTGATAAAAGTGTTTGGTTTGCCGAGGAAATATTATTGGATGCGAAGTTGATAAATTTTCAATTGGAGTCAGGAGAATGGGATGCGGTTGAAGAAATGTTACGTGCAGAAGCACAACTTTCTCGAGACACCGAAACAGGCAGATTACGACCGTATGCATTTTTCTCTTTACTTTTTCTAAGCTACAAGACTACAAAATTTACATACATGTTTTCTAGTTTATCGACTAGTAACTTATTGAAGAAACATTTATTAGATGTTTGTTTATTTGGTATACTCCATTTCATAGTATTTAATAATATCGAATATATTATATCTGTATAAACTTTTACATACCATATTTAAACTTATATATTTGTACTTTTGTTAGCTGTAAAATTACCCTTTAGTACTTAGTAACATTTTTATATTTTTCAGTGGGTCGAATAAACCTAGGATATTATAGGTATATAGGAGAGGTATCCACACATGCATTGCTTGTGATGTCTTTTGTATTATTGGTGCTTGTGTATTGCCCGTAGTCCGGTGAAGCTGTTAAGACCGTGTTAGGACAATAGCATAGTCATTTTGAGAAAAAGAAAACCGCGGTTGGGTCTTGTTATCTTCTTTCGCAGTCTAACCTAACCAAACCGAGATGAAATTGTTTTGTTTTAATTTAAAAATCATCAAGTTGGTAATATACAAAATTACCAATGATTGTTCGGAGGTGACACATAACCTCAAAACTTGGATCATGAATATCTCAGTAACTAAGACTTTCCGTAGGGAGGAGAAATCACCTCTTTCGCTCGCTGCTCCCATCCCCTCAACCTTTATATGAAGATGCGAATTACAAATGTAGCTCCTAAAAACACTGCTTGCTCTTGTATCTTAGTTTGGTTAGGTTAGGTAAGAGTGTGAAAAAAGATAACATAAGCTGGCCGCAGGAGCGGTCCTCGAGCATGGTGCAATTAATAAGACAAGTACTGTTTATTAAAAGTATCATTATATATTTTTAATGTAGTACAATGAATAATTTTCAGAAAAAAAGCATCAGAATACACATTACGCCTAATTGCTGAAGTTCTGCACATAATGAGGTTAAACGTTGAACAAAGTTCATATAACAGAAGCACATTGGCAGAAAAAAAGCATCAGAATACACATTACGCCTAATTGCTGAAGTTCTGCACATAATGAGGTTAGACGTTGAACAAAGTTCATATAACAGAAGCACATTGGCTGTTGCTGAGCAGTGTCTTCGGTTAGTCCGCTCCTGTGCTGCAGCTGGGACCAAAATGCAAACTTACATCTCAAAGGAATTATCTATTCTTGACTCCATGTTAGTCTTAGCTACAGAGTACCAACAACCCAGTGTTGACTTCTTAAACGAGGAGCTTAAAAAGTGCATGACAGTGCTTGTGCAAACATTGGGGAATTTAGTTGTTAATAATCCATTCAATCAAATAATTATATGGAATAAGTTTGATGCTATAATCCTGAATTGCTTAATTGGACAGAATGATAAAATCGCCACTGCGGCAGCTATGATTGTCTATAATATACTGTTGGGGCAGCCGAATGTGTTACCAGATGATATATCATTACTGAATTCCTTAGGCTATATGTACAGTAATGGAAACACTGAATACCCACATTTAATCATAGAATATCTTATAGGAGTTGAGAATACGTATATAGAAAAATTATACTCTAAATTGGAGCCAGAATGCCGTATGCTTGTTTTAAATCTCGCATACAATATACTGATGGCTACGGAATCTCAAGATATTAATGTATCTGTTAATTTTGTCAAATTCATGGCTCATGAATTTAAAAGTAAATCAGATTGTATTTTGAAAACAATTGATAAATATGTGAATACAATAGAACCTCAGGAAGTGGTGTTCTTATTGGAAATCATTGCAACTGCCTCAAGCATGGATGCTTATATGGATTGTTTACAGAGTGATACATCCTTATTTATCAATTGTGCATGTAAGTACTTTCAAATAGATTATTTATAAATTCTATATTTGTTTATTACAATAATTTTCTATAGTAAACTGAATTTAAAACACAAGATTCTGTTAGCTGAAATTGTTCAAATGTTTTTGTTAAATTAGCGACTTAAATACCTGATATTTATAATTAACATATTTAGACTATAGATACTACTGAGAAAAAAATATGAATAGAAAAATGATTCTGTGCAGCAATTTTTTTTTCTTTTATATCTTTACCCTATCATGGCAATATATTCATTAGTTTGGAACAATGAGTTAGTCCATTGTGAAAGCCTGGATTGGTATGAAATTTTTAAGTAGTATGCGTTACCTTACCTATGGTACCCTACCCTACCTAGGAGCTATGATACCCTTCTGAGTACTTTCTAAAGATGTAAGGCTTGCTAGACTAGATTTTAGGTTGAAAATGCTTCACCATCCAGCTTCGATACTAGTCCATTAACATGTCTTGACAGTCTGCTTTAGTATTTTATACATAATTCAAATTTATAGAAAAATCACTGCTAATATAGCAGTTACCCTAAAGGAATAAACATTATTAAAATAGTTAATTGCTAAACAGTCCTTCTCCGTGCCATTCACAAGTTGGGAAAAGAGAGTGACAATTTCTTCTCATCTATAAACAAGTTATATGCTGCAACTGGGAAAGAATTGATCAATGATGAGAATATGCAAGCAACAAATGTACCTACTGAAAGTAAGTACTCTCGGAACACGTTTTTTATATACATTATACGTTTTAGGGGTTAATTCTTCCCACAATTTTACTTGATGTTCTCTAAAATGGTAAACTAGCTCTCAAGTGCAACTACAACCTATAGATCATTTTGGTGATATTTTTTTTATTTGAGGATAGTAGCTAGACAGCTGAGCTTAGAAAAAATCCCACCAAATTAATATCTTTTAAAATTACCTACTGACATTTATAAAAACTGTAATTCAACTGTAATTAAAAGGTATGGTTCATCACATTAATTTTTAAATAATTTAAAATTAGGGTTCCTTTATATTTATATAGTATAAAATGAAGTCCTTCCAGTGTCTGTTTCCTTAGATCTTTTAAACTATCCAACGGATTTTAATACAGTTTCAGCAATAGATAGAGTGATTCAAGAGGAAGGTTTATATGTAATACATACATATTATAATATAGAAAAGCCGAAAAATTCAAAGATTTCTAATGTCATGTCCTATCAAACATTTTTTATCTTTTATCTTTTTACAAAAACAATTATGTGTTATTTACCAAGTTATTTTATACCATACAGTATTATTCCTTATCTAATTAAATACATGACAAACATTGTATATGTCATGTAGATCAAAACTGCCCTTAACAGTATTTCATTAAAATGGATATCTACATTGCACCCATGCCAAGAAGGGGCTGGCCGCTATTTGAAAATAATGTAACGCCTATAGCATACATTTATCCATGCCATAGTTTTATTATTCTAAGCTTATTTTGAAATTAATTATTTTGTTGTTATCCATCTAAAAATAAAAATAAATCTCTTATCAAAATTTAACCTTAGGCATTCATATAAGAAGATTTAATAGTATTAATTATGTAACAGTAAGTTAATTAATATTAAACTTCATTTAATCGGTAACAGACCCCTTAACAAAGAATGATTCTGCTGACAATATGCTATCTTGCAATGAAACAACATCAGAATGTACTGAATCGGAAAGCAGCGAGCAGTACTTTGAATGTACCGATAATCCTCCCTCTGTCGATCGATTTGATACATTAAACACTTTAGAAAACTTACAACCACCCCTGAACTTCGTAGACACGATACCGGATTTTAAAAACGGCAAGAGCAATCCTATAGCTAAAATCGACATTGATTTATCTAAAGTTACATATAAAAGAAGCAGCTCCGTCCCAAAAACAGAAGAACGGTATTCATTACCGACGCGAAGAATCAGCTTAGAACATAAGATCGACATAGATGATACAGAACCACCTCTGATACTGGATTCGTCATCACCAAATGGAAGTATGAATACGATAGCTGAAGTAATTCCAGTAGCTTTACAGCCTAGGTTGGAGTTGCAATCGAGCAGTAGAACCGATTCTCAGGATAGTTCACCAAATGATCCCCCTACAGAGATACATTTGGTTAACGAAGATTTAAAATGTGATGTTAAAGCGTCTCCCAGTGAAATATCTCCACCGCTGGCTGATATTCCATTAGAGACAGAATCGCAGAAACAGTCGCCTGAAACCCCGAAAGAGGTTAAAAAAAGCCAGAATTTGTCGACTGACTTCGATCTTAGTGAGCAGTTGCAAAAGATTTTAGGTATCTCGGATAAAACTAGAGGAGAGAGTTCGAATGTTGAGAAGAAAACTGAACCGGCTAAAGAAGTGAAAATATCTGATGAGAACATTGCTAACAAATTGCTGTCGGTGAAGATTGATTCACCTGAAAGTCAAAAGACCAGGTAAAACTTGTATTTTTTTTATATGTCATTTAGAAATAGATTGTCTTTTTTTAGGATTTGATTAGCTAATTATTTCCATCGGGTTTTCTATTTTTACTCATAAAACCATTTTCAAAAGTATTATTAACTAATAATTCGTATTTTGTTTGTATAAAAGACTAGGTTCTGTCCGCGTCTTCGAGTGGAATAGTTATGTTTTAACCGTTTAAGCAACGGAAGCCCTGAAAAGAAAAAAAAAGCGATTTTGAAACATTCTTCATTGTTGCTTCATTCCTGTTGATCTTAATCTAAAATGATTTCTTTCTTAGTCAACTCGATTAAAAGTTGTTTATGGTTAAAGTTCAACCTCATAGGAAATTATGACTTTTACAATTTTTCGTAGTCTATTACAAAAATATATTTTTAAAAACATAAAAAAATATATTTTTCGTAACAGTGACGTAAAATTTATGAACAGTTTATATTAGATTTGCTTCATTATGAAATGTAGGTTACATTCAAATAGTAATGACAAATCTAGAGTAAACATAGATAAAAATATATGTAGTTCTCGTGAAGTATAACTATTTCCACCAGAGCAAAGACTAAGCACCAGCTCTTGGACTATACTAATGAAGATTATCAAGCAATGCTCATATAATGATAGAATTTTTAAACACAGCTGAGATCTTATTTCATCAAGAACTAAATTATTTTATAGGTTAGGTGCAATAGACATGACAACACCGAAAAAAGCTATAACAAGCGTGGAGACTGTAGAAAGGCATGTAGCGTTCGGTTTCAAGGCAGCTTTAGTACGGACGTTGGCTAATCTTTGTTGGAAAAATCAGGAAAACAAAAAACAGGTACATGAATTTACGTTAACGAGTGCTAGTGTACAGTGGTCGATCGTCGACCATAGAGATGATAAAAACTTTTTCCAAGTTTTTTATTGATAATACTAAAGCTCGCCAATAGTAAGGAATCTGTTTGTTTGGTACACTTTCACGCCTTAACAACTTACCCGATCATTATAAAATTTTGCATATAATATATGTTGTCAGAGACAAGAAAAACATGTAAAGTACCTTTTATCCAGAAGTTATATAGAATACCTTTTACTATATCATTAGAAATAGAACTCGAATACTAGTTAATTTATAAGGGAAGTGATCAGACTATTATCAAAAACCCCTAAATGGAAAAAAAAGAATTAGAGCTCTATGGGTCTCTCGGGATATTTACATCAGAAATGTACTATTGCCGAGGCATAAGTAAAATTTCTTGTAACGCGAGCGAATCCATGTGCAAATCTAGTTATTTATAAAGACCTACTTTTAATACTAGTCCCACTAGTCTCGTTATAACCAAACTAGCTTTTGCTCGCGGCTTAGCTCCCGTTAATAAGGTAAATGCTATTTTTCTATACCTCAGTATTTTTTCATCTGGATAAAAGGTACCTTTTCTATACACCTATATATCATGGTCAGTTGAGTTAAGGTCAGTTAAGGCGTGAAAGCGTAACAAATAAACATAAAAATCCACTTTCGCATTTATCTAGACACGCAGTAGTGTGTCAAACCAAGTTCAAGTTAACAGAATGGCGAGCGCGCAGTAGGTACAACAAAACTAAAACATTTAGATTACCGAGTTTTAGCGATAGCTTTCCTTACAATATCACAGTTATAATGCAATGGGTTATATTCGCCGTGAGTGTTAAGTACTCACCACTGTCCATAGACACTAATAACACCAAGGAGGTCGACAGTGCGTTGCCAGCCTGTGTTTGGAGGAAACGGAGGGACGGGGCGAGGAGAGGGGAGGGGAGGTGGGCCACCGGCGCTCTCACTGACCGAACGAAAGGCAACAATGCAAGCACTGTTACTTCACGTGGGTTTTCTATGAGAGGGTGGTACTACCCCGGACGAGCCGACCCATTCATGCTGAAACCAATAATAGCTTCAGCGTGGCTCTACCACCTTCTAAAAAGTTTTAACTTTAGCACAATCCTAATTCTAACTAATATTGTAAATGCGA
Organism: Antheraea pernyi; assembly: GCA_015888305.1. Classification (NCBI taxonomy): domain Eukaryota; kingdom Metazoa; phylum Arthropoda; class Insecta; order Lepidoptera; family Saturniidae; genus Antheraea; species Antheraea pernyi. The sequence continues at coordinate 67,016 of MU159336.1, read as the reverse complement.
ATGTGAGGCTGTTTGTTTGTTACACCATCACTACTGAACCGATCATAATAATATTTTGTATCCAAGCCCGAGGTACAGAAAATGGTGTAGAGTACCGTTTATTCGGAAAAAACGTATTGTATTCAAGAAAATAGGTCAAAACCACATTAAAGAAGCCGCGCGCAAAAGCTGGTATTAACTAATATTGTAATGAGAATCTGTTTGTTTGGTACACTTTCACGCCTTAACAACTTACCCGATCATTATAAAATTTTGCATATAATATATGTTGTCAGAGACAAGAAAAACATGTAAAGTACCTTTTATCCAGAAGTTATATAGAATACCTTTTACTATATCATTAGAAATAGAACTCGAATACTAGTTAATTTATAAGGGAAGTGATCAGACTATTATCAAAAACCCCTAAATGGAAAAAAAAGAATTAGAGCTCTATGGGTCTCTCGGGATATTTACATCAGAAATGTACTATTGCCGAGGCATAAGTAAAATTTCTTGTAACGCGAGCGAATCCATGTGCAAATCTAGTTATTTATAAAGACCTACTTTTAATACTAGTCCCACTAGTCTCGTTATAACCAAACTAGCTTTTGCTCGCGGCTTAGCTCCCGTTAATAAGGTAAATGCTATTTTTCTATACCTCAGTATTTTTTCATCTGCGTAAAAAGTACCTTTTACCACCTATATATCATGGACAGTTGAGTTAAGGTCAGTTAAGACGTGAAAGCGTAACATATAAACAAAAAAACTCACTTTCGCATTTATCTATACACGCAGTAGTGTGTCAAGCCAAGTTAAAGTTAACAGAATGGCGAGCGCGCATTAGGTACAACAAAACATTTAGTTTACCGAGTTTTAGCGATAGCTTTCCTTACAATATCACAGTTATAATGCAATGGGTTATATTCGCCGTGAGAAACCTCTGCGAGAATTGCCCGGAGAATCAGGTATGTTTCAAAAAATTACTTGGTAATAATAAATTACTTTATTAATTAAAAATTATTGTAGGTGGTAGAACCACGCTGAAGCTGTTACTGGTTTCAGCATGAATGTGTCGGCTCGTCCGGGGTAGTACCACCCTCTCATAGAAAACCGACGTGAAGGAACAGTGCTTGCATTGTTGCGTTTCGTTAGGTCCGTGAGAGCGCCGGAGACCCACCTCCCTTCTCCTCTATTACAAATATTTAGCTGTAAAAGAGAGGGTAAGAGAAGTTATATTCGACCTCTTCTATATTTTTGTGTTATTGTGACATTCATAATGATTATTGTATTATAGTAATCAATATTAATATTAAAAGTTATGACCCCACTTTAAGGTTAGGTTAAATAGGGTTTATATATAAATCATATTGTATAAGTTATATGTTTTATACCAAAAGCAAAGGTGTCTATTGTTCATTTTCATTTCTTCTATTTTTCAGGAGGTGATATCAAAGATGACGCTCCAAGGTCCAGTAGATAATGAAGTCCTGCAAGAAATGGGCCTAACGCTACACACAGACCCACAAGGCAATACTATCAAAATGGTTCCTTTGTCGAGAGGATAGACGCTGAAACTTTACAACACTTGGTTTTTATTAAGAATATTAGCACAATTGATCTCAATAGTGCCCAATGAAACCAATTTATAAGGTTAAAGTAGAAGCTATCTTGAGGAAACGCCATTTTGTCCTTTTCTATTACGCCAAATCAATGTTTTTATAGTATGATTAATGTATGATTCAGAATAGATAAATTATTTATAAATAATCTGTGGAAATTTGACGACTTGAGTAAATATTGTAACAATCAAGTGCAATAAACCAATATGAAATTCATAATTGTTTTATTTGACCCTGTAAAGAAATGTAATGACTTCTCTGGAGATTCAAATGATATATTAAAGGGTATACATATTATTATCATTACCTAGTATAAAACAAAGTCCCCAACCGCGTCTGTCTGTCTGTTCGCGATAAACTCAAAAACTACAGAACGGATTTTCATGCGGTTTTCACCAGTGGATAAAGTGATTCACGGGGAAAGTTTTGGTATATTTAGACTTCATTATGTCTGATACACAGACTACTAAGAGGATACTACGTATGTCTGATAGTAACCATAGTACAATCTAAAAACAATGGCAACCACCCAGAGATAAACTGTCCATCGCCAGTCGCCGCTGTTGTGAGGGGGTGAGATAGTGAGGGAACACACTGGCCGGGAGATTGTTCTACAGCTTCACGGTACGGCAAAGATATGACGCTGTAAACTTTTTAGTTCGTGCCCAGTGCCAGCGCGCGTGGTTCGGTTGTGGAAAGGGTAAGAAGGGATTAAATTAAATAACTTAATATTGGTGAAGCTTTGTATATTTGTATTAACGGATTCTAATTCGGGACACCTAATAGTATTAAGAGTATGTAGTTAGTGAAGGTTATGTCATAAATTAGATTTTTTCGTTTGGCTACGACTTGGCTCATGTTAATGTAGACTCAACCTATGGCTCAGCAATAGTACGTTATTCTGAACGAAATGTACCTTGTCCTTACTTGTACCCCCACAACGTGTATACAAAATTTCATGATCATCTCACTAGTTAACGTCTGAAAGCAAATTAAACAAACAAACTTACGGTCCTATTTATAATATTAGCCGGGGTTTTTATTTTAATCAAAATAATATTTACGCGGTAATAAGTTCCGTTATGTTGAAAATGAACAATATTAACAGACTACTATTTTCAGTAATAAAACACAAATTATATTCTATAAAGTATATTCTAAGTTATAATACGTTTATATGCCTAGTGCTCTTATCATTATGCATCATAATTGTGAAGGGCAGAGGTGAGGAGAACCATCTCAGTATATTAAAAAGTGGCCACTGTAAGGCAGCAAATTAAGATGGCGCCACAATATCAAGTGGGAAGTATTTAAAAATAGCGCCACAAACAATTAGAGTAGGGTACTAGATTAAAGAAGGAAAGAAAGACTTCCTCTTTGTCACCGCGCATAATTAATAAATAAAGTTCTTTAATAATGAAATTAAAAAATAATAGTTGAGATTATAATATAACAAATCATTAGTAATTTACGCAATTACAAGATAAAAAAGATTACGGATATTTTATAATTAAATAAAACAGTCATTTATTGATTAATTTCTTAAAATTTTTCAACCTAGCACTTCACACTTCGTGTATAACTGCTAAATTTATATCATTTTCTTTTCCTACGCTATTTTGATGAGTCTTCGAACCATAATTTGTTGTTTACAGGTGGACACTTTTTCAACTGATCCCTCATACTAGATGGTTTTCCTTATCTCTACCCTTTATAATCATAATTATGTCCTTGTGTAAAAACTTCAAATTTTTTATTAATGGTGTCTTGTAGATATCAATTGTGCCAGTATCAAGTTAATATGTCCTGCTGACGTTCATAGATATACATATTGTCAATGATATTTTGACTTTGATATTGATAATGTCAATGTCACCATTGTTCTATAGTCTTATTTAGTCTGTGGTCTTATTTGAGTTATTTGTGGTCTTGTTTTCATTTTGTGCTGTGTAGTTTCTAGAAACTCTAAAAATTTAAATAAAATTAGGCTACAATGGTAAAAATAGCGCTTCAAATCAAAGCTACATTAGAATGTATCGAAACATTGTATACAAATCATCCGCATTACCAGTGGTTTTTAAAACTAAAGTGCGGTAGTTGCGGTGAAATTTCGGAGAAGTTTCACGATCTAACGGAGGCAGAAAAAGTACCTCAAAAGCACAGTAGATCCGAAACTAATTTGTTAATAAAATGTAAGTTATGTTCGAGGGAGAATAGCATTGATATTTTGGAAGGAACCAATGGTAAGTTATGATCAAAACATGGCCTACTACAGACATTCGTAAACATCCAACTTAAAAAAAAAATCATATATATAATACAACTCTAGCCCATTATGAATTATGCATTGTTTCTATAAATATTACTTATTTTAAATGATAACTAGAAGGTAATTTTTTTTTCATCTGTTACCTGACTTCGATGAAAGTAAATTATACCTTAAAAAATGTTGAACCATACTTCTGTTTCATTTCAGCGGCATAACAATTTTCTTTATATATTTCAGGAAAATACACAAACAATGATGTGGGTAAATTCAAAACGTTAGTAATATTTGACTGCCGGGGAGTGGAACCAGTGGATTTTGAACCAAAATCCGGTTGGATTGCAGAACCAGAGAATGATGGTAAAATATATGAGATAATAAAGTTTTGAAGAATTAATAATGTATTATAATATTTTGATCTTCAAAGTCAACTACTGACTATTGGACTTAGATCTTCTAAAGAATTAAATATTATTAAATATTTGTTTCATTAAATTATGTTCTTGCTGTTGACCTTCTGCAGGTTATTGCTACCAAGTAGACACTTTATTTATAATACAACTAGCCTCTGCCCGCAACTTCATTCGCGTGGGTTAATTACTTCATGCTAAAGCTAACACACAGCGGAAGCTCTCAAGTGGGAAATACCCCAATTTTGAAATATTCTTCATCGGTGCTCCGCTCCTATTGGTCTTAGCGTTATGATATATAGCATATAACCTTGCTCGATAAATGAGCTATATAGCACTGAAGGAATTATTTAAATCGGACCAGTAATTCATGAGATTACCCCCTACAACGTCACAAACTCACAAAGTTTACCTCTTTATAATATTAATAGTATAGATAATGGTGTAAATTCTTTATGATGTCATTCATTATAACAAAAAAATTCTGTAACATAGAAATTATTCCAATTTGGTTGGTTTACCACAAAACCATTTATTTATTCTCTTATTTTTTTATAGTAGCACAGCATAATGACTGCACTGTGCCTGATGGTAAGCACAGTACAATCCAAAAACAATGGTGACCACCGAGTAACCCATCCATACACGCTATCCATCGCCGATCGCTGCTGTCATAGCGGCCTGCGAAAAGCTGGATATGCACAGGCTGATCGGAAACTTGCTAAATCTAGATTTACTTTGTCTCAGTTCTGTTAGTCTTTACTGCTGGTTAAACTGTGTGCTTTTAAGAGTAAAACTTAATTCATTATTAATAATAATTCGTAAAACTCTAAAAAGTATTTATTACAATTTTATACTTATAGGTAAAAAATTCGAAGACGTTGACTTGTATGAAAAAGAATGGGTTGACTATGATGAGAAAAATCAAACATCAGTTGGAGTATACGAGCTGGAGTGGCAATTTATTAAAGTCAAGTAATTTGATGACCGGCTGTTAGAAGGAGAAATGTTGTTGAAAAAGTCCATAGGTTTATTAAAATATTTAAAGCATTTATCTGTTAAGGTCAAAGAGTTTAAGTAAATTATGTTTGTATGCAATCTTTTATTTTTTTTTTCCTTTCAAAGACTAGACAGTATCTGGTTATTATGATAAGAATACTCAACAGAGGTCATGCCTACTGAAGTATGTCCTCTGGCTTATTTAGGAATTTTAGTGAGAAGATTTTTTTTTTTCGAACTGACTACGCTATTGACCCAGCAGGGTCTTAACAGCTTCACCGGACTACTTTAGTGAGAAGATTCACAGTGTAAACCATTTATAACGAATTTAATGGGCAACATTATTTTTGCTGTTATAAAGAGTTTTCGTTATATGTAGGAAAGAAAAGAAATAAATGATTTTGTGGTAAACCAACTAAATCAAACTAATTTGTATCTCATAAAAAGTTTTTGGCTATAACAAACGACTTTACACTGTATTTGATTTTGCATATTTGTTAACACAGATGAAATATTTATGAACTGGGAGTTTTAGACAGCATCGAAGAAATAAATGATTTTGTGGTAAACCAACTAAATCAAACTAATTTGTATGTTATAAAAAGTTTTTGGCTATAACAAACTACTTTACACTGTATTTGATTTTGCATATTTGTTAACACAGATGAAATATTTATGAACTGGGAGTTTTTGGCAGGATCTTATTCTCTCACATAGTGGTTTTAATATTTTATTCATAATCCCATGTTAGTTGTTTCTATATTTTGTAATAGTGGTATCACTTTATATAATATAGGTTGGATAATGGGCATAAGTGAATTGGATAGGAAATAATATTCCCTGGAAAATTCTAACAAGAGGGCCCCCATCTTTTAAAAACATTGAAAGTATCACAAGAAATGGAAAATTATTATCTACTCAATAATGGAAGCTATAACCTAGAAGATTGGTTGCTTAAAATAAAACAAAAACTATCATCTACAAAAACACTTGTAGTAGTAGTGTGGGGTAGAACTTTAAAAATAACCTAACTATACATGTTGTAGACATGAACACGGTTTATCAAAAAACTATGAATTCTAAGAAAAGTAAAAGTTACGTATCAATTTCGATATAGTGATACAGGTATGTAAACTGCTGACTAGATTTCGATTAGTTTTTACTAGTTTTTCTTCATAGATACATGGTTCTTATCTATTTAAAAAAAAAAAATACAGACGAATTGATAACCTCCTCCTTTTTTTGAAGTCGGTTAAAAATACAAGATTATTTAAATTTTACGAAACTATAATTTTAAAGACTATACGTTCTTGGCGTGGAAAAGTGGGGATTGCGATGTGCTGCGCATGCGCTGGGGAGGTTTAGTAAATGCTAACCATGTTTACAAAGAAATTTTGTAAAAAGAGTATGCTTTTTTATGTTTTCTCTGTTCATATAATAAACAATGCAGGTGAAGCCACCGGTCCAACGAATGTATCATAAACTGTATCACCATCAAATTGAATTGGCGATGTTTTCCTTCACCGTTAATCGATAGTGTTACCAATTTAAATTAGTAAATGTACGCGAATTCCGAAAAATTCGTTAATAAAAAACATGCTGGGGCTCGTAATGATATTCCACCACTCAAACTATTAAACCATCACAACTTAACTATGACTTTGAGGAAATATAAATGTCAAATCGCCAGAAAAATTAATTATATCGTTTAAACACTTTTAAAGCTATATTGCACCCATGCGAAGCCAGGGCGGATCGCTAGTCACTATATACTGAAGTGAAACTTCTAATGCGACTTCCAACAAGGTTGCGTTAAACGTTTAACACTAAGGGGGAATAAAAAGAGACAGACCGAGAGTGAATGCGTGGCACTCAAACGCATGCGCGTAGTATACCTGGTATAGGCCAGCGCGAGCGTTAGCAACGAGTAGCGTTCAATATTCATTGATGCAGTTTTTGCAAGAGGTATTAAAAAAATAGAACTCAAACATTTCGTATCTTACTTTAGTTATCATAATCCCATTGTAAATGTTATAGATTTGGATATTTCTCCACTCGAAAATGATAATTAAAAGATGCGATCAATTGTGAATTGTAAGCGATGTTAATAAAGTTTGTCTTAAAGAAACAATATGATTTCACTAAAAATCAATTTCTACCCCTTCCTATTTTCATTTCCACATTACGAAGTTTCACTTCTTCCGGGCGGAGGGACTCCACTCACTATTTTTATAATAAAAATTGAATCGAATAGAGCAATATTTTCACACAGATGTGGTAAATCTATAATTAGACGAGTCCTTTCAAAATATTAATATGTGCTGTTAGTACGAATTATTTCAAATATCACGAGTTATTGTTTAGCGCGTCATTCAACTGTGACTAACTGACTTCACTTTCATCGGTGCAGCTGTTTCCTATTCCGCGAACGAGTTACGTTTAAATAACGCAAATAATAATTGTGTAACATACATTCACAAACATATCTAATTAAAAAATTAAATGTTAAAGGTAATAATTTTTAGTTTATAAATCAGAACAACATCCAAATTGAGGCAATCAGTAAGATTTGTACTAAATGTTATGCTAAAAAATGGAGTGATGAAGCAAATGGTATGTGCTGTGCATCTGGAAAAGTACTTCCTAATATTGAAGAACCACCAGAACCAATAAAAAGCTTTTTGGCAAATAATCCGCTCATTTTTTGAAAAATGACGTATTTATTACGGCGTGTTTCATCAGTGTTTAGCTTAACGGTGACTTAATTTGGCAGACAGTAAAGAGTAGTTCCCGCTAAGCTATCACGCACCAAAACAGATAAATTTACCGGGTAGTTTTTATATCTTATCATTTTGTTAGGTTATCAGAATCGTCTACCCTCGAACAGAAGACGTTTCTTTCTGTAAGATTTTCGATTCTGGGTTGGATCGTGGGCAAAAGATTTTCAAGACTATGATTAGTTTTAGCCAATCCACATATGGTTTAACCCAAATGCTTAAAACAATTGTTCACCGCCAATCCACATATGTTTAAAACAATTGTTCACCCGTGCGAAGCCGGGACGGGCCGCTAGTCTTCAATAAGGACGATTGGTTGCCAAAGTAGGAAGAAGAATGGTCATTTACTCATGATATTTTTTTAATATTCCAAATATTTACATGGCGATATTTTATATCAAGATATAATCTACAATATTTTTTTTAATTTTAATTTCTATTTACAAATTTTAAATTACCTAACTTTTGGGAGCCGCTGTTGTCGTTTGAGAGTCAGGCTTCTCTGACCGCGACTGGAAGTCTGTGCTTCCGGCTGTAACAATTTGGTCTGGTGTAGCGGTAACAATATCCGTTACCGATGCGCTACCTGTTACATAATCGTCACTATATACGTGGATGGGATTATGTATGTACACGGGCACTTCGACGGGAACCTGAACGGGCACTTTGACTGGAACTTTAACTGGATACGGCACCTTCCTTTCTACTGGATAAGGCCTTGGTACGTAAACGGGTATTTTTTTCTCAATCTCAACCCGCTGCGGTACGACAACTTCCACTGGTACGGGTACCTTCTTTTCCACTTCCACGGGGTAAGGTACTTTCTTTTCTATGTATACTTTTACTGGGTACGGCTGCGGAACTGGTACTTTTACGTGTACGTGCTTAATGACCTCCACTGGTTCCTTCACTTTAACATGCACAGGATAAGGCACTTTAGTTTCAACCGGATACGGCTGTGGAACTAAAACTTTAATAGGGACTGGATAAGGCACATGTTTTTCCACTGGCACCGGAAATGGAACCGGCCTGTCGATGGGTACCTGGACTTTAACTTCCACTGGATACGGTACTTTCTTTTCTACTTGCACGTGTTTTATTACTGGAACGTGATGAATTATAGGATATGGTTTTGGAATGTATTCCTTTTCTACCACCTTTACCGGAACCGGATGAGGTACTTTTATACCAATTGGATATGGAACTTTCTTTTCCACCGTTACTGGATAAGGAACTGGTTTTTCCACCACTTTTATCTTCTCTACAGGGTAGGGCACTTTCTTTTCAACTGGTACTGGATAGGGCTTCGGTACTTCCACTTTGTATGGGACTTTTACGGGCTTCTCTACAGTTTTAATGTATCTGTGATGGTGGTGATGATGGTGATGTTTGATTTTGGTGACGACTCGTGGACGTCGCTGACTACCGTCCGCCTGGAGGTCCCCGTAAACGTATTGCGACGATGAGTGAATAGGTTTCCGGCTGTAACCAGAAACATATGGGTTCAGTTGCCGTTTTCGATTAAAGAAAACCATTTTCTTTCTGGCTATTGTCGGTTGAGGAGTTTTTGATATAGGGACCAGTCCGAAGGACTGCAAGTACAGTGTGTGTTTTCCCGGGGGAACCTCCGAATTGGTAACAACATCGGAACGCTTATTTATAGGTGTCGGTGTGGGTTTTTTCAGCTTTGGATATCGTGATGGGAATATTGGGGTCCAATCATTAGGTTTGAAGTCAGTAAGATTGTTTGCTAGTGTCGTGTATTTGATTTTTGGTGTTCTTGTCACTGGACGATAACCATGAGCAGACTGTACTTTTGTTCCATTCTTATATATGTATGTAGACTTTTTAGAAGATTCATAAGCATCATGGTCAATTTCGCTAGAGGCGTTAAAATCTCTAGTCACTGTTGTATTGTGTAGAGTTGAATTCTCTTTATCTGAAACCCGTTTGGGCCATATTCGTTTCGTTCTTGGGACCTTCGTAGTTGTCGTCGCTTCCGTGGACGTGGAGGTGGTCGTAGCATTATTAATCGTCATGTTAAATAATTTCGGTGGTCTGACATCGTCTGTACGAATACCAGTGATAATTTGTGCTGGCAGACTAAATTTCGGACTTTTCGCGATAGCCGGTTTACCGGTGGACGCGGTCAACAATATCGGACGAGATTTGAGAAAATAATTGTTCTTTAGATGTGGTGGTAGCGGTATCACTCTAGGAAACTTGTAAATAGAGTTTGGTGAGTGATATACTATTAAGGGCTGTTTAGCGTAGGGTCGTAGTTGTGCTGTTTTCTGTATGTATCCGTATTTGGGACGGTGTATGTTGGTGTAGAAGATATGTTTTCCCGCTTTGTCTGGTGTGATAGGCGGTTTACTCGGCGGTCTTTTTTCTGGTTGTAGCTTAGAGCCAGGTACAGTTATGTTTGACGATTGAACCGCTATGATGATCGGTGTAGCATTGGTGTTCAACTCATGTGGTTTCAATTGAGTTTGCTGTACGTACTTTGGGGTTTCAACGATAGTTAATGCTCTTCTGTTCTTCGCCTCCTGGGCGATTTGGTCGACGTTGATGTCATAGCTGGCCGTTATGCCATTTTCTGGATAGACGACGATTACTAAAGCGGTGATCAGGAATGTCGTCTGGAAAAAAAGAGTTATTATAATAAGGTAATTGATTTTATCATATAAATCTAATACTATATATTTATTGTCAGTACTCGAATAGTACCGCAGTCTTAATTGGAGTTAGAACATAATAGGTTGCAGCTTTTGCGAACAAAGTCATAGTATAAATTGCAAATCAAAATTCTTTAAACTAAAAACAACAGCACGAGCATTGCTCTTAAATAATTGTAGTTATATCCCTTATTTTATTATTATGAATGCGACAAGAACCGTATTTTTGGTTATCTGTTCAATTTTCAACTTTTCGCGATAAAATTCGCACTAAAATTTGATAACGAAAACAGTCTTAGACATAATACTTTTTATACTGAATGATTATAATATAAATAGTATTATATATTTTTCAACTATAACGCCGAAAACATTAATAAGTAATGAATAAAGACAACAAGTAGACGTATAGTCTCAGGAAATCCAGTATTATAAAACCCATAGAGGGAAAGGTTAAAAATAAAATGCAAACTGTACTTAACAAACTTTAATTTCAAAATTGATACACTTTGATAGGCAGCTTTAACTTTATGTATAGATGCATAAGTTCATAATTATTGATAAATTCAATTAATAATTTACATATGTGCCAGCTGCATAATTATAGTACCCGGCATTTGAATTGGCATGCCGTGGCAAAAAAGAGACGTACGCGTCAGTTCGGCTTGTTTCGGTTTTTGTAAAGCGTTCTCTCTATCGCATAGCGCAAAGACGGCGAAAGACAAAGATAGGAAACTGAACGTAGGCAACTGTCTCGGTCTTCCCGACGTGCAAAATCAAAAGCTGGGTACTTTGAATCCTTTAAAGAACCTACTGCAGCAACAAGCGTTTTCTTTTTTATTGTAGTACGGCAAAATGACTGCACTGTGCTTGTCCAAAAACAACGGCGACCACCGCGTACACACTATCCATCGCCGGTCGCCGCTGTCATGTCATGTCAACGCCGCAGCCTGCGAAAGGTTGGATATGCACATGCTGATCCTGAAACGCGACCCGCAGAAGCGAATCACTATGACGGACTTTTTCGCCATAAATATGGTGGTTGCGACCCATTCTGACTGTAAAACCCTACCACCCCGCTTTCGCCATCGCCTCGTTCGGTATTCAACAGGGTGCACCACGTGTAGGTGAGGTTGGCTTGGACGTCTCAAGGCTTAGATGTTATTCGACTCCTCTTACACCCTTTTGTTTTTTTTTTCTAGCATGCATTTATTTTTATGCAAACCGTTTTAGCTAAAACATGTATAGGCTAATCCAGGTGCTGAACGGTTTAAATATTGTCATCCGTGAAATATCTTCTATTTTTTCATCTTCCACCTCTCTCACCGTTGTGTCAGTTTGAGCCTTAACAACTAAACGTTAACGACGAACATTACGGTACCTGTGAAGCTCTAAGAAAATTGGATAATTGGTGTAGGTAATAACATTTTAACTAATGAGAGTTGTGTGACGCGGGCTACAGTAACCGTGAAAGAAGAGGCCTCTTAAACTTCGGAAAAGCAGTGTCTTGATGAGTTCGTTGAACCTATAGTCATCATTATTAATATAAACTGGTTGTAATTTACGTGAATATGTTGCCTTATAACTCGACTTTTATCTGAACTAAAACAAATCAGCTCAACAAGAACTCTGTAGTGAATAATGAAGCGGCTGTTTTAGCATTGGAAAATATAAATTCATATGACAATAAATTACTTTTATTTATACAGAAAAAAAAATTATGCCAGTCTTGTTACAAATCACTTTTACACTAAAAACAACAATAAATTGTACAAGTGCGTGTATCTTGCTTACATGCAACATTATATTATGTCGTTGAAACTAAATACCTATTATATATTAAGTGATATGACTGTGGACATTATGTTTTATAACGAAAGGATTAATTTCATTTGAAGAAAATAATTCTGATGAATGACTTCTTGTCACATGTGTACGGCTACTGGTCGCGGTGCGACGTTGCCCTGTATACTAACGTATGAATAAAATATGAACGATTTCACAATCGTATTTCACAACTATACATCTAATTTGTGTAAAATATAATTTACAAAATCCGTATACTTTTCAAAATTGTTAAAAATGTTTTTAAGAACAGTGTATATGACTACCGAGTTAACCTCCATTGAGGATGAAAGGAGAAAGCCGAGGTGTGCCGTGCACCCTTGAGCTAGTTGTCAAAATAAAATCGGCTGAGTGCCTTAAGCGCTCGCCTTAGTAGCCCGGTGAAGCTGTTAAGATCTTGCTGGGTGAATAGCGTAGTCAGTTCGAAAAAATAAAATAAAAAGAGATTGATTGTCAAATATTTATTGTTGTGAGTTTGGAAGGTTGGCGAGAATCTTCGATCAACAATAACTGTAACAATTATTATTGATCGAAGGAGATAATCGATTGTGAGTAATTGACAGAAAACACTAAATATTAAAAGAAGACTAAAGCCTTTTTACGTGTATACCTACAATCAGAAAGGCCAGCTCCATGTATGTATGCTCAAGGGTAAGTTTTAGTTCGCAGGTCCTATTAGGGTTCATGCTTGAAGGAAATAAAATGTCTTGGAGTCGTCGTCGTCCAAAGCGATGAGGAGCATTATAACAATAAATTACTATTAGAAGACATTATAACCAGTAATTATAATCTAAATAACACACGTGGTTCTCATGAAATGAAATTATTTTTTACAGGAACGAAGTCAGGGTCATAGCTAGTTTTAAATAGTTTTTTACGAATTAATATTTTTTAAGTGAATAAACTTTGTTCTCGTATTTTATTTGCAAAATACCATACTACCAATTAATATAAGCAGACATTATGAGTCCCAGATATTATCTCTCCAGATATATAGATCTCTCTTGATAAAATTGTTTTAGAGAGAGTCCTACCGTAAATTGTAAATACGTAAATTTAGAAAATTATTAGCCACCAAGGCTCGTAGATCATTATTCCAAAGTCTTATAATTTGATTTATTTTTACTTACGTTCATCCAAAACAAAGTATTATTTTATAATTATAGTTATTTATTTTATTGATAAATATGATATTATATTAAAACACTGTACACTTTATTTACACATTTGATATCATATTAAAAAGAATGATTTATTCGTAATAAGTTTTAATAAAAAGGTTGTTTGTTCTTCTTAGGGCGCTCGAGTCGACGGTTCGATCGGAACTCCTCCGCTTATGAACGTCAGAACTACCGCCGGTTGGCAAAGCAACCCAGTCATCGAGAAAAACTGACAAGAAACTCGATCGGTTCTTTTTTTTAACCGACTTCAAAAAAAGGAATCCATGCTCCATGGGTATTATTTCCCATCCCACTTGTGCACAATAACCAACAATATTACGTAAAATGCCATTAATATTGCACAACATAAAGCCAAATGCAGAAGAAAATGTATAATATATAAAAACCACTACATGACATTCCAAGATCCCGCCAAAAATCTTTAGGTATTATAAATTCCAATAAAAAAAAATTATATTCCAAATTCCGTTTACTAATTTGACTTGTGCACAATAACCAACAATATTACGTAAAATGCCATTAATATTGCACAACATAAAGCCAAATGCAGAAGAAAATGTATAATATATAAAAACTACTACATGACATTCCAAGATCCCGCCAAAAATCATTAGGTATTATAAATTCCAATAAAAAAAATGTTCCAAATCCGTTTACTAATTTAAGAAAGCACTTCTAAAATTTTCAGATACACTTTTATAGACCACATTTCTTCATAGCCACTGACATAGTTATTCACTGACATTTATCTTTTCCCGCGATTTTTTTTCAATAACGTTCCGTTTTCCACATGTTGTTTTAAGCGTTTTCAAACTTAGAACGTTTACTATTTACTCGTTCGTAAATGTACCTACCGATAAATGGTTCATAATGAGGTACCGGTGCTCGGTCGCGGGCATTCACGTAATGATAGTGTGCCAGGAAACACTACCCACTTATATAGCATTCGTGTAATGGGTGGTTGCTTTTCGTAGGACGAATACTTTCTCTGCCAATGTCAGTATTATCTACTCCATAGATTAATAACTTTTCTTGTATCTACATATATTATCTATTTTGTTTGTTTTTTTTTTAATTCTAATTGTACAAGACAATAGGTTTGTGAAAATTACAGTGTTTCTATTTATTACATATTGTAAAATCTTTTATATTTTCCTTCCACGTTTAATAGGATAGTACAACAGAAATTATGTTTGTAGATTGTTTTCTAAACATTAGTACTTTATATAATTGAAAATTGGTTGACAGTTTTTAATCTCTATTCAAATTAGCAACTATATGCAAATTTCGAAAACATTGTCTTTTCATAAAATCATATATTTGGGAGTAACTTAGTCCTTGTTTCATTAAAATCGGTCCATTCTAAGTATAAGTTATTGTAATTTGAATGACGGCTCGAGTTAAGTACGAGATAAGAGTAGTAATCTTTAACTAATTTGGTTGAACACGCTAATCTCAGGAACTACTGGTCCGAATTGAAAAACTCCTTTAGTGTTAAATAGCTCATTTATCAAGGAAAGTTGGCTATATATCATTACGTTAATACCAGTGGGAGCGGAGCAACAATTAAGAATGTTTCGAAATCGTTTTTTTTCTTTCATTTTGAGAGCTTTGGCTGCATGTTAGGGTTAAGCCAAAGTAACTATTCCACGTGGACAAAGTCGCGGGCAGAAGCTACTAGATTATAAGTTGATATAAAGGAATTTATTTATTCAAAATGTATTAACAGCATAACAGATATTACAAGTATTGGAATTTTTGTGTTCGTAGATATAGTTAATCACCGCTTTCTTTTAGACTAGTTA
>MU159336.1:0-50124 GCA_015888305.1 Antheraea pernyi | reverse complement strand
TTGTAGTACGGCAAAATTACTGCACTGTGCTTGTCCAAAAACAACGGCGACCACCGCGTACACACTATCCATCGCCGGTCGCCGCTGTCATGTCATGTCAACGCCGCAGCCTGCGAAAGGTTGGATATGCACATGCTGATCCTGAAACGCGACCCGCAGAAGCGAATCACTATGACGGACTTTTTCGCCATAAATATGGTGGTTGCGACCCATTCTGACTGTAAAACCCTACCACCCCGCTTTCGCCATCGCCTCGTTCGGTATTCAACAGGGTGCACCACGTGTAGGTGAGGTTGGCTTGGACGTCTCAAGGCTTAGATGTTATTCGACTCCTCTTACACCCTTTTGTTTTTTTTTCTAGCATGCATTTATTTTTATGCAAACCGTTTTAGCTAAAACATGTATAGGCTAATCCAGGTGCTGAACGGTTTAAATATTGTCATCCGTGAAATATCTTCTATTTTTTCATCTTCCACCTCTCTCACCGTTGTGTCAGTTTGAGCCTTAACAACTAAACGTTAACGACGAACATTACGGTACCTGTGAAGCTCTAAGAAAATTGGATAATTGGTGTAGGTAATAACATTTTAACTAATGAGAGTTGTGTGACGCGGGCTACAGTAACCGTGAAAGAAGAGGCCTCTTAAACTTCGGAAAAGCAGTGTCTTGATGAGTTCGTTGAACCTATAGTCATCATTATTAATATAAACTGGTTGTAATTTACGTGAATATGTTGCCTTATAACTCGACTTTTATCTGAACTAAAACAAATCGGCTCAACAAGAACTGTGTAGTGAATAATGAAGCAGCTGTTTTAGCATTGGAAAATATAAATTCATATGACAATAAATTACTTTTATTTATACAGAAAAAAAAATTATGCCAGTCTTGTTACAAATCACTTTTACACTAAAAACAACAATAAATTGTACAAGTGCGTGTATCTTGCTTACATGCAACATTATATTATGTCGTTGAAACTAAATACCTATTATATATTAAGTGATATGAATGTGGACATTATGTTTTATAACGAAAGGATTAATTTCATTTGAAGAAAATAATTCTGATGAATGACTTCTTGTCACATGTGTACGGCTACTGGTCGCGGTGCGACGTTGCCCTGTATACTAACGTATGAATAAAATATGAACGATTTCACAATCGTATTTCACAACTATACATCTAATTTGTGTAAAATATAATTTACAAAATCCGTATACTTTTCAAAATTGTTAAAAATGTTTTTAAGAACAGTGTATATGACTACCGAGTTAACCTCCATTGAGGATGAAAGGAGAAAGCCGAGGTGTGCCGTGCACCCTTGAGCTAGTTGTCAAAATAAAATCGGCTGAGTGCCTTAAGCGCTCGCCTTAGTAGCCCGGTGAAGCTGTTAAGATCTTGCTGGGTGAATAGCGTAGTCAGTTCGAAAAAATAAAATAAAAAGAGATTGATTGTCAAATATTTATTGTTGTGAGTTTGGAAGGTTGGCGAGAATCTTCGATCAACAATAACTGTAACAATTATTATTGATCGAAGGAGATAATCGATTGTGAGTAATTGACAGAAAACACTAAATATTAAAAGAAGACTAAAGCCTTTTTACGTGTATACCTACAATCAGAAAGGCCAGCTCCATGTATGTATGCTCAAGGGTAAGTTTTAGTTCGCAGGTCCTATTAGGGTTCACGCTTGAAGGAAATAAAATGTCTTGGAGTCGTCGTCGTCCAAAGCGATGAGGAGCATTATAACAATAAATTACTATTAGAAGACATTATAACCAGTAATTATAATCTAAATAACACACGTGGTTCTCATGAAATGAAATTATTTTTTACAGGAACGAAGTCAGGGTCATAGCTAGTTTTAAATAGTTTTTTACGAATTAATATTTTTTAAGTGAATAAACTTTGTTCTCGTATTTTATTTGCAAAATACCATACTACCAATTAATATAAGCAGACATTATGAGTCCCAGATATTATCTCTCCAGATATATAGATCTCTCTTGATAAAATTGTTTTAGAGAGAGTCCTACCGTAAATTGTAAATACGTAAATTTAGAAAATTATTAGCCACCAAGGCTCGTAGATCATTATTCCAAAGTCTTATAATTTGATTTATTTTTACTTACGTTCATCCAAAACAAAGTATTATTTTATAATTATAGTTATTTATTTTATTGATAAATATGATATTATATTAAAACACTGTACACTTTATTTACACATTTGATATCATATTAAAAAGAATGATTTATTCGTAATAAGTTTTAATAAAAAGGTTGTTTGTTCTTCTTAGGGCTCCTTTATTTTTGTCAACCAATCTTCTTGTAGATTATTACTGCCATCAATGAACGAACAAAATGGTGGCCCTCTTGTTAGAACTTTCAAGGGAGTTTTTGTAGCAAGACAGAATCCATGCTCCATGGTATTATTTCCCATCCCACTTGTGCACAATAACCAACAATATTACGTAAAATGCCATTAATATTGCACAACATAAAGCCAAATGCAGAAGAAAATGTATAATATATAAAAACTACTACATGACATTCCAAGATCCCGCCAAAAATCATTAGGTATTATAAATTCCAATAAAAAAAATGTTCCAAATCCGTTTACTAATTTAAGAAAGCACTTCTAAAATTTTCAGATACACTTTTATAAACCACATTTCTTCATAACCACTGACATATTTATTCACTGACATTTATCTTTTCCCGCGATTTTTTTTCAATAACGTTCCGTTTTCCACATGTTGTTTTAAGCGTTTTCAAACTTAGAACGTTTACTATTTACTCGTTCGTAAATGTACCTACCGATAAATGGTTCATAATGAGGTACCGGTGCTCGGTCGCGGGCATTCACGTAATGATAGTGTGCCAGGAAACACTACCCACTTATATAGCATTCGTGTAATGGGTGGTTGCTTTTCGTAGGACGAATACTTTCTCTGCCAATGTCAGTATTATCTACTCCATAGATTAATAACTTTTCTTGTATCTACATATATTATCTATTTTGTTTGTTTTTTTTTTTTAATTCTAGTTGTACAAGACAATAGGTTTGTGAAAATTACAGTGTTTCTATTTATTACATATTGTATTAAAATCTTTTATATTAATACTTCCACGTTTAATAGAATAGTACAACATAAATTATGTTTGTAGATTGTTTTCTAAACATTAGTACTTTATATAATTGAAAATTGGTTGACAGTTTTTAATCTCTATTCAAATTAGCAACTATATGCAAATTTCGAAAACATTGTCTTTTCATAAAATCATATATTTGGGAGTAACTTAGTCCTTGTTTCATTAAAATCGGTCCATTCAAAGTATAAGTTATTGCAATTTGAATGACGGCTCGAGTTAAGTACGAGATAAGAGTCTTTACGAATCTTTAACTAATTTGGTTGAACACGCTAATCTCAGGAACTACTGGTCCGAATTGAAAAACTCCTTTAGTGTTAAATAGCTCATTTATCAAGGAAAGTTGGCTATATATCATTACGTTAATACCAGTGGGAGCGGAGCAACAATTAAGAATGTTTCGAAATCGTTTTTTCCCTTTTGAGAGCTTCCGCTGATTGTTAGTCAGCCCAAAATAACAATTCCACGCGAACGAAGTCGCGGACACAAGCTATTATGTATAATATGGAGACAACTTAAGGATGAATAAATGTCCAATATCCTTAATATTACGCGCGGGTCCGAAATTACGTCTATTACGAGGACTGTACTTGATGGTATTGTGAATGCAGTCTAAAAACGACCTCTACTACTGAAAAATCCCCTTGAATTAAACATATTTTATTCAATGTAGGCCCTGAGAAGGCGCTTATGAACGTTTTTTTTTTTTTTTTTCGAACTGACTATGCTATTGACATGGCAAGGTCTTTACAGCTTCACCGGACTACTAAGGCCAAGTGCTTAGGGCACTCAGCCGATTTTGGTTTTGGGTAACATACACAAGGGTGCACGCACACCTCGGCTTGGGCTGTTTCCTGGAAAAAGACACGTCTGTCCTAGCTAACTATTCTAAGCTATTCATACATATATACATTTGTGAACCATACAATCGAAATTGCATGATTCACAAATGAATACGTGTATATCGTATATAATTAATCAAAATATGTTGCAGGTTAACGTGTAACAGTGATGCCAGATTTTTTTTGTCATGTCGGGATCTTGGAACTTTTTGAGTGAAAAAAGCGGGATTCTTTCGTCGAAAGCGGAACATAGTAAAATAACGTATTCTTCTTCTTACCCTTATCCCACATAAGTAGAGTCGGTACAACATGTTTGTCATGTTGTGGTATATGATTTGGCTTAATTTTTACGATCGGCTGCCTGCCTGACATCAACCCTCCTTTGGATTATTTTGTTGTACCACTGTATTTATGATTATTATTATATAGTTACGAAGTCTGATGGGATCCTTTGCCTTACAATTTTTCTGTAGGCTTTAGCTTTGGTAGGCTATTTACAGTGTCTCTCTGAGCGGCACCACCGTTCCGGTTTAAAACAAAGTTCTTCAAGATAATGGTCTGCTTGCTATATTGCCATTTTTATGTAACAGAAAACTAGTCAAGTTTAGACTATTCCCGAGGACTGCATTTTCGTTTTTTTTTCAGGTTCCTGGTTTCAGAATTTTCTCAGTAATAACAATATAATATTATATACAATAAATCATTATAATAATATAAAATATGAAAACTATAATAGAAAAATAAATGCAAAATAATAGTAAAATAACGTATATTATTAGAAATTTTTGAGTTCAAATTACGTTTACGTGACAATAGATAGCAAAAATAAGCATTGACATTTTATTTTAATTAAAATATGATATTATAAATCAGAATTCCCTATCATTAAATTGTTGAGTGTTATTCGTTTTCTGAATAAAAACCAGAAATCAAAATGCACGCACGATCGAGTTATCCCCGAAAGCGGGCTCTGAGCCTGACCCGCGCGGGACAATTCATTTCGATTGGAAAATCGGGACGTCCGCCACAATTGGGACGTCTGGCTACGCTGATATAATGGTAGTAATAACCAAAATCGATTACACGTGTTTCGCTCCGTCACGGAGCGTCTTTACATCGATGTTGACTCTTTCGATGTTCATGTTTTGTTTAAATTTGTTCATAAGTATCTTCTCAGAGCCTAAATTAAATAAAGAGTATTTTCTTTAGAATTTTCATATGAATTGTATTTATGACAGAATATATTAATGACAATATTTAAATATCAGAATTTATTTATTGAAATTATTAACATTAGTGTGGTCTTCATATCTAAGGGCACTCGGAACAATAATTATATACATTTTTATAAAGTCAATTAATCAATAAAACGTATGATGAGCTGCAAAATATCAATATTACATGTACACAAGTCCTTATTATACGCGTTGCTAGTCTGACGCAAGCCACGCAAGCACAATACGGCTGGTCAAGCTTACGTGGCATGTCATGACGCGTAATTATAAATTTATATCCTGCCAAAAATCCCGCTCAACGCGCCTGAAGAATTTCTGACTTCCAAATATATCAGAGCAGAGTATTATTTTGAACGTCGGAGCGAATACGTAGAGAAACCAAAGGAAATTGTGGAGCTGACTATGACTACACCATTATAAGGTATAAGTATAGTGTAATTGTGTGATAACGAGTCAATTTTATTTTTGTCTGTACTAGCACAAAATATCGTTTGTCTTACACAACTGCTTAATTAACCTACAAACTTACTGTTAAGTAATATTACTGTCATAAGTTATAAAGTATTTGACCTGTTGGCTTTAAGTATTTGGTTTATACATCAATTTAATTGAAAACAAAAGAAACACGGACAACCGGGTATACAAGTCACTAACATTAAATATTTTAACAATATAAGTCGTTCCTAATTTAAAAAAATAATAATTTGTGTTACAAATATACTAGTCAGTCACGCAAACGTTCCATTACAGGCTATCAGTATACGTCGTTATTATACGATGTACATATTTTTTATTCATATATATACTTGTGTATACATACACCGTACAAATATATCACGAAAATCTATATATATATAATAAGAAAGTAAACATAACGTGTCTGTACTTATAGATTACTACTACTACTTTTAGACTACTGTTATATATATTCTACAATATGGCACGAAATTATTAAATATAAAATAATAGTTAGTGTTTGTGTCTTTATTCTTGTCAAAATCATTATTTTTTTATTCGTAGCTTAGACCATAATCTCATTTGTTGTTAAATAATGATGGAACCCCCCTAATAAACGGTGCAGTTACCTTGTTAAAATCCCTAGGGAATTTTGGTGGCATATTCATGCTTCGTGGTATTATTTCCCATCCACTTCACTTATGCACTATATCACGTAAAATACTACCAATATCACAAAATATAGAGCCAAAATATAACAAGATTAGGAATAAAATATCAAATTATCAAGCTCTACAACTTTTCTCTAGAACTCAATCATATATCTCTCATTGTTAAGGCAGCGTTCGTAAGAAACGTTTTCGTTCAACAGTTTATTCTCCGATTTATTTTGCAAATCCGACTTCCACAAAAAAGTCTTTCCATTTTTCGGGTTAATATATAGCCTATGACACTCACAGATAACGTGGCTTACTATTGGTAAAATAAATTTCAAAATCAGTTCAGTAGATCCAGAGATTACCCCCTACAACGTTACAAAATTTACCTCTTTATAATATTAGTACCTATAGATATAGGGGTGTTATTTCTGGACATTTCTATCCTTCACATATTATAGTGGACGTTACTTTGCACTTCCACCTGGTATAGTTTGGCAGCTACCACGTCTCACTGCTACAAAAATGTTTGATTTTATTTGTCAGAGTGTACCTGAAAAAGCTGCACCTGAAACTAGTTATAGAGAGAAAACGAAAAGATATGAAAACGTGTTCCTTGGTTGACGGTTGACACTGTTGGTATCTAACGGTAAATATAAAAAATATATAATTAATCAAAATATGTTGCAGGTTAACGTGTAACAGTGATGCCAGATTTTTTTTGTCATGTCGGGATCTTGGAACTTTTTGAGTGAAAAAAGCGGGATTCTTTCGTCGAAAGCGGAACATAGTAAAATAACGTATTCTTCTTCTTACCCTTATCCCACATAAGTAGAGTCGGTACAACATGTTTGTCATGTTGTGGTATATGATTTGGCTTAATTTTTACGATCGGCTGCCTGCCTGACATCAACCCTCCTTTGGATTATTTTGTTGTACCACTGTATTTATGATTATTATTATATAGTTACGAAGTCTGATGGGATCCTTTGCCTTACAATTTTTCTGTAGGCTTTAGCTTTGGTAGGCTATTTACAGTGTCTCTCTGAGCGGCACCACCGTTCCGGTTTAAAACAAAGTTCTTCAAGATAATGGTCTGCTTGCTATATTGCCATTTTTATGTAACAGAAAACTAGTCAAGTTTAGACTATTCCCGAGGACTGCATTTTCGTTTTTTTTTCAGGTTCCTGGTTTCAGAATTTTCTCAGTAATAACAATATAATATTATATACAATAAATCATTATAATAATATAAAATATGAAAACTATAATAGAAAAATAAATGCAAAATAATAGTAAAATAACGTATATTATTAGAAATTTTTGAGTTCAAATTACGTTTACGTGACAATAGATAGCAAAAATAAGCATTGACATTTTATTTTAATTAAAATATGATATTATAAATCAGAATTCCCTATCATTAAATTGTTGAGTGTTATTCGTTTTCTGAATAAAAACCAGAAATCAAAATGCACGCACGATCGAGTTATCCCCGAAAGCGGGCTCTGAGCCTGACCCGCGAGGGGCAATTCATTTCGATTGGAAAATCGGGACGTCCGCCACAATCGGGACGTCTGGCTACGCTGATATAATGGTAGTAATAACCAAAATCGATTACACGTGTTTCGCTCCGTCACGGAGCGTCTTTACATCGATGTTGACTCTTTCGATGTTCATGTTTTGTTTAAATTTGTTCATAAGTATCTTCTCAGAGCCTAAATTAAATAAAGAGTATTTTCTTTAGAATTTTCATATGAATTGTATTTATGACAGAATATATTAATGACAATATTTAAATATCAGAATTTATTTATTGAAATTATTAACATTAGTGTGGTCTTCATATCTAAGGGCACTCGGAACAATAATTATATACATTTTTATAAAGTCAATTAATCAATAAAACGTATGATGAGCTGCAAAATATCAATATTACATGTACACAAGTCCTTATTATACGCGTTGCTAGTCTGACGCAAGCCACGCAAGCACAATACGGCTGGTCAAGCTTACGTGGCATGTCATGACGCGTAATTATAAATTTATATCCTGCCAAAAATCCCGCTCAACGCGCCTGAAGAATTTCTGACTTCCAAATATATCAGAGCAGAGTATTATTTTGAACGTCGGAGCGAATACGTAGAGAAACCAAAGGAAATTGTGGAGCTGACTATGACTACACCATTATAAGGTATAAGTATAGTGTAATTGTGTGATAACGAGTCAATTTTATTTTTGTCTGTACTAGCACAAAATATCGTTTGTCTTACACAACTGCTTAATTAACCTACAAACTTACTGTTAAGTAATATTACTGTCATAAGTTATAAAGTATTTGACCTGTTGGCTTTAAGTATTTGGTTTATACATCAATTTAATTGAAAACAAAAGAAACACGGACAACCGGGTATACAAGTCACTAACATTAAATATTTTAACAATATAAGTCGTTCCTAATTTAAAAAAATAATAATTTGTGTTACAAATATACTAGTCAGTCACGCAAACGTTCCATTACAGGCTATCAGTATACGTCGTTATTATACGATGTACATATTTTTTATTCATATATATACTTGTGTATACATACACCGTACAAATATATCACGAAAATCTATATATATATAATAAGAAAGTAAACATAACGTGTCTGTACTTATAGATTACTACTACTACTTTTAGACTACTGTTATATATATTCTACAATATGGCACGAAATTATTAAATATAAAATAATAGTTAGTGTTTGTGTCTTTATTCTTGTCAAAATCATTATTTTTTTATTCGTAGCTTAGACCATAATCTCATTTGTTGTTAAATAATGATGGAACCCCCCTAATAAACGGTGCAGTTACCTTGTTAAAATCCCTAGGGAATTTTGGTGGCATATTCATGCTTCGTGGTATTATTTCCCATCCACTTCACTTATGCACTATATCACGTAAAATACTACCAATATCACAAAATATAGAGCCAAAATATAACAAGATTAGGAATAAAATATCAAATCCACTACATGCCAGACTAAGACCACGCCAAAAACTACCAATTAAATATATCGTTATACCTATTATTTTTACAATTTAGGTTATAAGTTAAAAATCGCTATATCAATTACCTATCTATATGTCAAAGTTACGTACTCACGATATTTACTTGTATTTATAATTAACCAGTTGAAAATAAGTTCGTGAATCCGATTTCCCGCCGAATTATATAGATGTTATCTAACATGGCGGATCAGTGTTGCGCGATTATTGGTTATTTGAGCATTTCCCTATTTCCTTTCTTCCGCACGCACCGGTATTGTAATTTCAGTCATGTAAATACCGCACGCTCATTCGTTTCATAAGATTTGTTAATAACTAGTTGTTGTCCGTGATTTTGTTTGCGTGATGTTTAATTTAATGCTATGTGTTCACTCTCACTCGTATAACTCGGCCGGATCACGCGCCATCTATCATACAATATTTGTACCAAATCAGATACTTTTTCGAGTGAAATATTATCCCATTGGAAAATTAGCGGATTATTTTTCTCGAACTGACTACGCTATTGACCTGCTTCTGCAGCTTCACTGGACTCCAAAAAATTAGCAGGACTCATTAAATTTGTTTAAATCTTCGAAAAAGTATTGATAAAGAAAAGAAATACATAAAACAGATGAGATAACGAACCACACACGCTAAAAATAGTTAGTGAAGTGGACCGAGTAGCCAGAACTGGAAAGAAAAAAAGGAAAGCAACTTCAGGGGTGTGCACACAACAATTCATTAAAATCGTATCACAATGGGTTACATTGTATATGAAGGAAAATATAAGACAAATAAAAAAAAATATCAAATTTAATATCTACTAAAAGACACGATACTACATTGAATTAAAAGATATTGGGAGGAAGTGGATAGCTGATAATGATGTAACAGTATTTAGCGATAATAATTTCAATCACCACGTCAAGTGGGTTTTAATATTTATTATAAGATGAATCAATATGTGAACGATGGTGACCTCTTTAAATGACGCCCTTCTCTGTACACCCGCATTGTCACTATCTATGTATGATGAAAAAATAAACCAGATCGAGTTTTTTGTACATTGATCTAGATGAGTGAGTTTTTTGTCCGTAGAGGTGGTAGTTCTGACGTTCATAAGCGCGTTCTGAGGGCCTAAATTGCATAAAGTATTTTTTAATTGATTTGGGATTATGCAATATTTTATGTAAGAAATAAATAAAAATTTACTAGAAAATAACAAAATCTAGATTGCAGTGATATAGTGCAACGTACTAAATCCTCATATAACTAAATAACTTCCATATGTCCCCATATGTAGAACAAATGGTCAAAATCGGTCAAACTGTTCAGGACAAA
Organism: Antheraea pernyi; assembly: GCA_015888305.1. NCBI lineage: Eukaryota > Metazoa > Arthropoda > Insecta > Lepidoptera > Saturniidae > Antheraea > Antheraea pernyi. The sequence goes on along the minus strand of MU159336.1, from coordinate 39,405 downwards.
TGGGTGTTACGAACACACGCGCTCTGAAGAATTTTATATGTAAGGATAGGCATGAAGTATTAACCCCACGTAATTTATGACTTACCGATAATTTATTACGCACATTACATTTTCTTGTATCGTTATCTGTTTACAATGAAATATACTTTTTGAAATAAAACTTCTTTGGGCGCGACTAGGAGGTAACTGGACGACAATGCAACGGAAGTACGTTACGGCAATATGGCGTCACGTTTCTGTACCATCCGCTTAGATAATAATTAAACATAACCAAAACTTCTATTAAATCATAATTAATTTATTTCGTTACTTATAGTAGGAATCTGTTCGTTCTTTTCTATATTTTATAACAAAGAGTTGCTAATAATATTTCCTGTTATTTAAGTTCTGAATTAACTGATAATTAGCCTTCCCCTATAATACGTAATAGATATAAAAAACTGGAAATAAAACTAACGTAGAATTAACATTTTGAACAGTAACAAAAAAAATTTAAAATGTTTGCGATAGAATGTTACCACGTTACCATGGCAAACGTTAACACGCAGCTGAAAGGAAAAAACAGCCCGGTTTTGAAACATTCTTCATTGGTGCACCGCTTTTATTGTTGTTAGCGTGATGATATATAGCCTTCCTCGATAAGTGAGCTATATAACACTGAAAGAATTCAAATCGGACCAGTAAATTAAAGCAAACAAACTCTTCAGCTTTATAATATTAGTATTGATAAATGCTATATAACAAAACTAGCCTATGCCCGTGACTTCGTTCGTTAGTTACATTGGGCTAACGCTACACGTAGCGGAAGCTTTTAAGAGGAAAAAATATTTCGACTTTTTTTATGTTGCTTCTTATATAACTTTATCTATAAAAAAAGTATCATGATAGCTTCATTTAATATAGAATTTATTGGAGTTTCAAAAAGCTCCGATTTATATATACAAAGCGTTCACGTGGTCAACATTATATAAACTAGAGCAAGCGATGTGGTGCGCATGTGAAGGAGATGGATAGTGGATTGATTATAAATAAATATTGTAAGCAAAGTATATTTTGGCTTTCATTTTTTCTATATTTTTTACTCTGTGCATAAAATATATTGTTAAGATAATATTTAACACAGAAAAAGTCGTTGGTATAACCTACTTTCGTCTTCGATCAACAATAACTAGATAAAGGGTCGGCGCGAAAAATACGTCTCGGTAAATAAGAGCCCACTTGAAATGTGTGCCCTTATTTTGTTTGAAACAGAGCCAATGTAAGCCCGTTTCACATGCCGCAGTGTATTCAAAAGTTGCACAAATAATACCCGAAAAAGTAATTTAACGGCCGGAGTATCTTACTTTCGCTAAATACATGTTGAATAAGTTTAAACTAACAAATAATATCAAATTTTGAACAAAATTACAGATTTTAAACCTGTGTTACAAAGGTTTGGCCTCGTCACGCACAAACACGCACAATAACGGGAAAACGTACTTTATTCATTACGTGTTAAGGTTGAATTCACACTAAATGTTGTTTATGTTGTCTTTTCATTTGTGAGGGGAGTAATTTATTACTTTGCTCGTTTTATCGTAAGTATTAGATAATATTTTGAACATTTGTGACTTTATTACTAGGTGGTATGGTTGTAATTAGGTTGAACTTAAAACTGTTTTAAAACGTTTTTTCTCCCTTTCTTAGTAAACAAATAGCTACACATAAGTATATATTTAAGCGGACAGATTTTAGCTTCAATTTTTTACGTGACCCTTTATCTAGTTATTGTTGATTGAAGACTTTGGTATAAAAAATAATATGGTTCTTATAGAAACATATTTTTGTGTCTGATGCTTTGTTTGACAGATTTGTAGGTAAAAGCGAATCTGGTCCTTCGGTATCATTAAATGGAGCCTTGACTTAAGAAGCGTAGCTACTGCCATATCAATTTTATTAATATGTTCTGATTGCATAATCAATCCTGAAATGTTCCCCACAATTCAATCACGGAAGGTATATAAATAAATTAATAATTAAAATATGAAAATAATTATAGGATTTGTGGACATTAATTTCTAAGTCACATATCATGTAAAGAACTATATAATTCAACAGAATTTAAACACATCCCCCACGAAATTCTGATACAGTGCCTTTAAAGACGAGTTACGCTACTTGATTTGGATCTAACTATATAATTATATAGTAAAACGCTTCGCAAAAGCAGAAAAACTAATTTTTTATTTAAATATATATAATATTGCCACTTAGATGTATATACATTAAATCACTGTATTGCTTTCAATGTCCTAAGACGAAATTTATCATCTGGGAAACGCATCTTCACAATCTGTCTCACTTCTTCACAAGTGAAACATTTCAATTCTTCTTTATTCTGGTTCCATAATTCTGATATTTCTAGAAGCTGCGCCTTCAACAGCTGAGGTAGTTTCGTGAATTTAGTCCAAGATGCAACGTGTTCCTCAAATTTTATAGGTTCCTGAAAATGAGGATAGAATCACAAATCTAAATAGTCAAGGTTGTCACGCGTCCGTATTTAACCGGGCATGGTTAGTTCTATGGCCGTATATGCTGGACGCAAATACAAATACTTGACGTCATTAGTTAAGTACGTTTGACCGAACAAATATGTCGATGCCCAACAACAAGACGGTTACAGACCACATACAGACCGTGACTTTTCAACACGTCCTCACTACTTTTCAGTTAGAACTGTAGATATAGCGCGAGTTTTGTTTATCGTCTATTCTTTAACCGTCTATCTATCGTCTATTCGTACTAAATAAATACTGTAAACATGTAAGTGTCTAGTTTAAAAAAGATATGTTCATCTATGATATATCCGGCTTTTTGAATCAAATGTCTAGTCTAATCAAGAACCAAGTTCGGTTACTGTTTTGGGTTTTGGCAGCTCTTCTTTCGGCCCTTAAGAGTGATTGCTTATTTTGGGTAAGCTTATCACAATCATTCAAGTATCTTAGTGAAATATCCAAAATACAATTGCATTTATTTCTTAATTGAAATCCATGTAATAATATATTTAAGCAATTGTTAGGATAATGAAATTATAATTAAAAAAAAAGTTGCATTTAGGTTATCCATATTTTTACAACGCTTTTATTAGCTTCACCTGTATGTATGTATGTTTGTAACCTGTATGTTGTATGTTTGAGCTCGATTTTGTCCTACTTTGAACGATCAGATTTAATTCAAACTTTGCACACCTGTCAAAGGTCGATGACAATGCAATAATCCGAAAAAAAGTTAAAAATATTTAACTAAAAAATGTATAATAAATAATAGTTTTAAAAAACACGCTTTCATAAAAAATGCAACTAAAAAACAGAAAATAATATTTAATAAATTTGGATTAAGAATAGTGTGATATGCATGAGTCACTGTTAATATCAGCACCTCCAGATATCAGTATTTTTATCATTTTTTTGTCACTTTTTACAAAAAGATACATTTATTTCTAATTTACACTATTCTTAATCGAAATTTATTACATTTTATTTTATGTTTTTTAGTTGGATTTTTTATGAAAGCGTATTTTTTTAAACTATCATTATTTATTACATAGTATAAAACAAAGTCCCCTACCGCGTCTGTCTGTCTGTCTGTTCGCGATAAACTCGAAAACTACTGAACGGATTTTCATGCGGTTTTCACCAGTCGATAAAGTGATTAAGAAGGAAGGTTTTAGTATATGATTTGTCAAGGATGTTTTTATAGTCAGAGCGGGACAACGTCTGGCGGGCCTGCTAGTTATTTATAAAGTTATCTCTTTCCTTGCTATCTCTCTTTTAGCACATAATTTTACCAATGATATTATAACTCATAGATACATTACCTATATGATATTTTGAGAAAACAAATGGCACGATAACGCACACATATCTATTATAGTAATACTGTAACGACACACTTAGATAATATGTGGAAGTGAGATGGCATATTCTCAATATTGGTTGTGAAAAAGAAATAATTGTATGTTGCTTAGATACTGGCGAATTGATGGGCAGCCGTCAAAATCAAGGATAATCAAAACAGACAAAACATCTTACTTTGTTAAAATATATGCCTAATGATGGATTGTCTCAGTGATGACTTTATTTGTAACGTGGTATACAAGTAATAAGGGAGTGAATATTAATTGAAAGTATGTAATTTAAAATATAATCAATTTTATTATGAAAATTTAATTTATATAAACATCATTAAAGTGGCATTTGAGTTTTTTAGCGGGATCTTGGAATGTCATGTAGTGGTCTTTATATTTTATCTATAATCTTGTGTTATTTGGCTCTATATTGTGTAATGTTGGTGGAGCTTTACGTAATATAGTTTGGTTATTGTGCACACGTGAAGTGGATCGAAAATAATACCACAGAGTATGGATTCTGACTTGCCACAAAGACTCCATGACAAGACGGCCACCATCTTGTTAGTTAATTGAAATTATATCAAGAAACTTGTAATATCGTTACTCACTTGACAATGGCAGTAATAGTCTACTAGAAGACTGGTTGCCAAAAATAAAATAGAAGAAGAACTTGTAATACTATTAACTACTTGACAATGGCAGTAATAATGTAATAGATTGGTTGCCAAAAAAAAAGTAAAATGTGGCATTTTCATTTATTTCTATATTTTATCTATTTCTTAGTTCATTCAGTTTTCTTCGTCGGTGCATCTGATTTCCTTTTACTTAAAAAAGTTATGCAGCAACAACAGATTGAAAATGTAATACAATTTAATCGAAACAAATCTATTATTGATAGTTAATTTGAGGTCAGTGGCTTAATTATACGTAACTAGTGGGCGCCCGGTGGTCGACATTCGACCATAGTTCATTGATTTTTTAAAGTTGGAATTTTATTAGGGTTAATATCATTGTTGAATGTAGAATGAAAAAGGGTAATTGGAACGTAAGAGTAAAATAATACATACAGTCGAGCATAGCAACCTCCTTCACAACCTTTTTTGAAGTCCTTTATTGACAGATGTCAAAATGTCTTTTTTATTTACATGTGTGTATATGTTGTGTAAAATTGAAGCAGTAGTGTGAGCAATGCATATTTTAATTAATTTAATGTACTTCTAATGCGTTTTATATAAAATATATAGCTTTCTGCACTTCTCCTCCATATAAACTTTAACTATGCCAAATTTCACGATCATCCGTTCGCCCAATTCCGTTAAAAAGGGATATAAAGTTTAGGCTTCACGTATTAATCTATAGTTATAATATCACTGATAATTAAGAGTAAAACTGGAAACGTTATCTTACGACAATATGACAGCAAGAAATTGAATTGCTCGTGATATATATAAATGTAATTACATAACGCCGGAGGCCCACCCCCTTTCCCTCTCCCCCCCTCCAAACACAGGCTGGCAATGCACTTGCGACTCTTGGTTGGTATCTTGGTTGGTCTATCAATAATTAACCGAAGTTTTTTACTGTCGATATTACCTCTAATAGCGACATCTAGTATTCTAATAAACGTTCTACGCTTTCATATCATGGAAAGAAATTATCTCTTATATATAATAGATGGCGCAAGTTGCTAGGAGAAAAGCACTGGAGAATTTCACACCCTAAGAAATATCACTACATATTATAAAATAAAGTCCTCTGTCTGTTCGCGATAAACTCACAAACTACTCAACGGATTTTAATGCGGTTTTTAACTGTAGATAAAGTGATTCATGAGGAAGGTATCATTGGTCACAGTTTTTTTTTAAATTTAAATATCAGTGCGGCTCAATGGCTGCTTACCCCGCTAGTTATAATATAAATGTCAGTATCTAAATTACTAATTAGAACATTTCATATTCTGAGCGAAATATAAGACATTTTTTTTGTGAAATTTTTATATCATGTGGTAGGAAACAAACACAAAGTGTACCTGATGTTAAGTTGCAATATGTCAAAGGATAGATTACCTCAAACAATGTGATGATATCTCCAACTGTATCTTCAATCCTTATTGCCAGCATGTAGACCAGTTCTTCATCGACTGGTTTGATATTTGCGAACATCCTCTGTATCAACGCTTGACATAAAGTCTGGAGACAGGTGTAAATATAATGATATTGTAAATCTCCTTAGATTTCATTTAAGAAGTTTATCTGAGACACAATCTTCAGTGATACTGAGATATTATTTTACAGAATTAACAAGTTTGAAGATATATCTATAGTGTCTTTTATCTCAGCTTGAACTGACACAATGTGCTATTGACATAATTATGTTGCGACATTTCAAAATGAGGTAAATATATATATTTTTTAATTCCAGTTTTTATATACTGAGAACGAAGTACAAATTTTGCCGTTCATAAGGTATTTGTTTTATTTTTATGATCTTCATATTTTTCATATACGAAAATTTTAAAAATTTACGTAAAATATTAGTAACGGTTAAAATTGGATTTAGCATATTTTAAAATGATGGGAACTATTGTAGAAAATGAATAACTATGAAAATAAACAAGTATTTACAATGGGAATAAGTATGTAAAAACTAAAATGCCGAGTAAGTGAAACTTTCCTACAGATTAATTTGAACTTGTTTGAAAATTTTATAAACAGGAACATGAAAGCTAAAAGATGCAGCAAACTACGTATATTATTTTTATTTCATCTAATGTACTTTTAGAAAATCTTTAAAAAGAGTGTATTCATCAAAAGAGCAACCATTCAGTAGCATTTTTTTCATTACGTAGTCCGGCGAAGCTGTTAAGACCTTGCGAGGTCAATAGCGTAGTCAGTTCGAAAACAAGTCTATAAAATCTGCATAAAATAATTTCATATCTGAATTTACTCATGCAGTCTTTTTATTACGATATCTTAGAATATGTATTACGACTTAACATGGGATGTATTTAATTTTTCTAAGTTTCGAAATATTTTACAAGGGTTTCTTACAAGATGTATTTTTTTTTTATAAATGAAATCTAAATAATTATATAATATGTGTCTGTTCGTTTGCAACACGAAATGATTACTCAACGCAAGTTGAAAACGCACTAACTTTATTGGTTAACATAAGTAATGTTTTAACGGTGACGCAGCCACTATTTACTTATATATAACAGTGTCACTCATATTCCAGGACAGATGCAATGTATGTGATGTATTTATGTAGAAGGTGAAAATATTTTTAAATAATACCGATGTTAACCCTGATATTGAAACATTCTTCTTTTTTTTTATGTCATAGGTGACAAACCAACAGGTGGGTCACCTGATGTTAAGTGATCACCACCGTCCATGGACACTAACAACACCAGAGGAGTCGCAAGTGCGTTGCCACCCTTTGGGGAGAAGGGTTAGGGGAGGGAGTGGGAGAGGAGAGAGGAGAGGGGAGGGGAGGTGGGCCTCCGGCGCTCTCACTGACCGAACGAAACGAAACAATGCAAACACTGTTCCTTCACGTCGGTTTTCTGGGAGAGGGTAGTACGACCCCGGGCGAGCCAACCCATTCATGCTAAAACCAGTAATAGTTTCAGCGTGGCTCTACCACTATAAACTACTTTTTTACACTGCTCCTATTGACCATAGCGTGATGATATATAGACTATATAGTCTTCCCCAATAAATGAGCTATCTAACACTGAGATTTCAAATCGGACCAATAGCTTCTGAGGTTAACTTGTTCAAGCAAATTGTTAAATAAAATACAGTTCTCACCTGTATGAGTGTGCACATCGACATTTCATACATTTTCATAGGCAGGACATGTAACCATGATGCTTTCAGATCTTTCATCAATGTTGTGGCGGTATTTATTGCACAATCCATATGCTCATAAGTTTCTTTATTCCATGACAAATCTTTGATAACAAAATAATAGATTAAGTTATGTAAATTTTCAATCATTGTCTCTAGTGATTAACTTAAATTTGAAACTATGATAAACCTACACTCATAGTAGCTGTGCCTCTGTATGTGTTTGCTATTATTAATTATAAATAGTTAAGTCACAGCAACATGGGCATGGTATATATATATGCAGTGTTTTTATAAACACATACATATTATATAAACAGGATAATCTCGAGATTTACAAACTTAATTAAGAAAAATGCTTTCAGATCAGCTAGCCTGTATATAATACTTCAAGAATATATAACTTCACGCTACCTATGTCCCTAAGGATGCGAGAAGAATATATAAACATCAAGTATTCCTGTAAACTGTATGTAAATACAAACAAAAATAATGATAATATGTATTGAACATGTATCTATAATTAAAATTAAAAAAAGTAAAACTACAGGACACAGCCAATATGAGATAAAATAATTTATAATTAATCAAAATCTTGAATGTTCTTCTTTCAATTTTCAAATTAACAAAATTGTTAAATTTAAAAACTAACAAAATAAATACAAAATTGCAGGTCACGTATAATTTTGAAGAATGCAAAATATTATAAAATTGTTAAATTTAAAAACTAACAAAACAAATACAAAATTGCAGGTCACATATAATTTTGAAGAATGCAAAATATTATAAAATTGAATGAAAATTTCTTTAAAAATTCTATAATTCAATTTCAATTTTTTGTGGTTTATTCAATTATCCCGCTAAAAAGTAGAAAAAAACAGAATTAATTATTTATTTATTCTTAAGTTTGAAACATATCTGATATTAAGGGCTCATAAAATTCTCTCTTATTCCAAAGCATATTTTCCCTGAACACACAAAACTTTGTAAATTGTAAAACTTTACTTATCCTACTAACCAAAATAAATAAATAGATTTAACATAAAATAATCTTAGATTCCTTTTACCTTCAGATTCAATACTTTGAACAATAGTATTCTTCTGAGTCTGTAGATAAAGTGAAATCTTCTCCAAGCCCAATATTCGAAGGTCTTGAATGCATTCCAGCAAAACTAATATGAGCTGGTCAGCCAGTGGTTGAGGAAGTATGTTACACCATGGTGGCCCGAGTAGTCCATGAGCAAGATAGAAACAGTTATTGAAAAAGAGTGCTGGAATTATAAAGCAAGATTGAAGCATGGCAATACTGGAAATATTACAGTAAACACAGATTGATAGACTTAGTTGTAAAGAATGAGTGGTGGTTACAAGTTTACAGACTTTACTGAGGTGATTGTAGGTGGCTCTGTTAAAGTTGTAAGGCCCTGGCAGAAATATAGATATATAGGTATATTAAATGTGAATATTTTTACTTTCTATACCAACAAGACTTATTTTTTTAATTTAATACAATTTAAACACTGATATTTAGTATGCAGCTTTGGGTTTATTGTGTAAGCTCTTGGTGCCTTTCCCTTTATTAAATTAAAGATCAACAGTGGGCACACATGAGCATGTGAGCGCTGGGTTAGCAACCACTGCTGTAGAACCTAAAAACACTTTTGCCTTATTAGTTAATTTACATTTATTTGTGGTATTATATTATGTTATATTTGTAAAACGAAGAATACATAAATTTTGCTAACATATATGAAATTATCAATTGAAACCTTATTCACTCACCAATATCAGAAGGACAATTTCAAATTGACTTAAAATTTTTTTGGTACAACTAGTATAAACTAAAATTACTCGAATTACTTTTTATAAGATCAGCTATCTGCCAGTGAAAGTTATGTGAAGATTGATCAAATCGTTTTGAAGATAGCACTGCGGACGAAGCCACGGTTAACAGCTAGTATAAACTAAAATTGCTGTCAGTGAAAGTTCAGTGGAAATCCGTCCCATCGATTTGAAGATAGCATGGCAGACAAAGCCACTGTTAACAGATAGTATAATTTAAAGTAGCCTAAGTAACGCGCCGTAATTTTTTCTATCTGCCAGTGAAATTCCCGTCAAAATCTGTTCAGCCGTTTCGAAGATTACCCGGAACAAACAGACAGACAGACCGACAAAAATTTTAAAAATTGTATTTTTGTTATCAGAAGCGTGTGTGCTTTCATACCCAATCAGTGAAAAAAATTATTTTGATATTACATACTGACACTTCATTTTTATTATATGTATAGATTATCAATTGAAATTCACTCACCAATATCAGAGGGACAGCATTCCAGATTGACTTTGAATTTTTTTGGTACCACACATTGATATAGAACAGCAATATCTTTGATATATGCAACCAGCTTTTTGCTATAAACCTCTGGTAACTTTGCACTCTCTTCTAAATGTTCAGTTACCATAGACATTATTTGCTTTACATTTGAGGAGATTATGCATTTCGCTAGGAAAATTGGTTTGTTCAAATCCCATGAAATGCCCTCTTCACTTACATCTATTACTAAATCTGTATTATGTACCACAGTAACTCCTACTTCGATAGTGCCACAGGATAAACTATGTGTTAAAAGGTTTCTCACATCTATTAAAAGTTTCTCACACTTTTTATTGTATAATACACACTCTGTGTCATCAATATACTTGTTGAGAGGTGATTTTTCTATTTCAACAAATTTTATATCAATCAGAAACTTATTAAAAGCATCCAATTCGATAACAATATTTTTATAATGTTCATAAGTGCTCTCGCATGATGGCAAATTATTTCTAATGCAGTCTTCTATTATCCTATCAAAAAATTTCTCCCTTATTGAGTCAGCAAAAATCTCTATAAATGTCTGTCCACCTTCAAACTGTTGACCCAATGTTGAATGTAAAAACTCAAAAATAGCCATTAAATTATTGAATATTGTCTGATAATTTGGCTGTTTATAATCTCTTCGATCTATTTTTATATTAAAAACAATAGCACCTATGTGGTCCTCAGTGAAAATGATACAATTATGCCTGATAACATTATGTAACAGTTCTTCTATGAAGAAATGTGAAAACAGGCAAAATTCAGCATTCAACCTCTCAGTCACATATAATGTGTTTAATATTTTTTGTAACAAAATAGGATCACTCTGCTGTATCGATAGAGAATAGGTCAAATAGTTCAAACCTTTTTTCTTAGACCATGTAAAAATGTCTTCCCATTCAACACTCAGTTGTGCTATGTACAGTGCTAATTGGTTCTCAGCTTGAGAATATATATTTGATAAAGCTTTTGCCAGATTACCTTCGAATTTTAAAATATTGAGTTCTTTTTTTAAATTCTTTAGAGCCAGTACTGCATCTTGATAAACAAACCTGCTAAAGTCGTGATTGGCTTGAGCCAAAATTCGTTTAGATTCGGCGAGAACGCCCAATTTTTCAAAAATAGAATAAGATTTATACAATTTCTCTTTGAATATTTTAAATTCTTCACTGATACTATAGGTTTTTTCTTCATGCAGTTTGATTTCTTCTACACATTTGAGGTAATCAGACGCAATGTTACCTTTTCGATTTTTGTAATTTATTTGTTCGAGACTTTTAGTTACCGTATATTTAACATGAGTGTCGATAATGTTTTGTTGTAATGCCCAAGACAATAGTTGAATTCGTTCAGTGAGGTCTTTTAATTTAGGTAACAAATCATTGGGGTGCTTATTATCTTCATCAATGTTAGAATTCCTTCCATCTTGTAAAATCGCACTTAAACTCATATTTCACTTTATTTGGAAACTTGAAAAGCAATGTATGTATGAAATTGTTTCAGTTAATTAAAACACAATTCAAAATTCAAATTTAAACATAAAGATTCTTTTATTCTTCGGCCCCTGTCAAAATAGTTCACTATTTTGCCAGTGTCACATGATTGCCAGAGACAAATAAGTTTTTGTAGATATTTTATTGATCTCAACCAAAGAAGTCGATAAGATATCTAACATTTGTAAGCTAAAGAGATTTGAATTAGGATTAAAGTTGACGCAAACAACCAACGGACTCCCAAAGAAAACAAAAAAAACTATTTAATTGAATGATCATTCGTGACATTCATTTAGCCGATACACAGCTAACATAATACAACGTATTGTGTGTACTACAACAATTTAGGTGAGAAAGCAAACGCGGCACTTTAAAAAAAGTTAGTTTTCTGGGAACGCTAAATGCACGCACATTAGAAGCATTGAATGCACACCTGTGTTGCACAAGTAATCGAGTACGAAAAAACGATTATTGTCCATCGCTCAGGATTATTATTTTTTGCATGTTAATTTTATTACCCGTTTTTTTTTACATAACTTATTGTGTTTCTTATTTTGTAGCGACGTAATTATGTATTTTGTTTCATTGCTTACTTATAATTGTCATTTCTTAGATTTATATTATGTATATGTTATAATTCCGAGATTATTTGCATTGTCGGTTCACTTATTTATCATGGTTATTCATTTGTTATGCTTCATCTCTTGTAAATATTACTGCTATGCCGATAAACGGACGGTTCGTTAAGTAGCTGACAAACCTTCTGAAAGGAGCAACGTGGTATCCAGGCTGCAACGCGACAAATTAGTGACGCGACGTCCGCTTCCGCGTCTTTCACATACATGAAGACATGTTAATCATAAATTATCGAAAACGGATTGTAACTTTATAACCTCAACTACACAAAATATATAATTAAATATGCATTATTATATTACAATATAATCTGTAAAAAGTCTCTAAATTTAACAGTAAAATTTTCAAATTCATATCCTCGGTGCCAATTTCAGTCACAGACTGTAACATAGGAATTTGTTGAGAAATAGTTTTGTTTCAAAAGATATGTGTTCTATTTTCATTTCGCATTTTTACTGGCAGCTTTACTCCCGTAACGATTATATTATGTTCTGTGAGTTTGCAAGCACGGTCTCACACAGTATTTCATTTGTATGGTAAATTTAGTTTAAATAATACCGTTTTAATGTATCTAGGGCATTTATTGAAGTTATACTTCTTTTAACGCGTTAAGGAAAAATAATGAGAGTAAATTTGTACGATGCGCGTGCACACCGTCGCGAAACACCCGACACCCTGAAGTTATTAAGATGCGCGCGCACACCGTCACGAAAAGCCGACACCCTGAAGTTATCTATAGTCAACCTTTTTTTTCTTTGTATTAAAACTTTCAATGTAGTAAATACCTTTTTTCTATTATTAGTGTCGTTTTTTCTACAAACGTAGAATAAAGCGAAAGATAAAATTTTTGAAATGGTTTTTATCTTGTTACGCCGAAGAAGTATAACTTCTAACACGTGTACATAAGTACACACACACTTTTTTATTATATTATAAATTAATATTCACGATCAATTTATATTGTACATGTATCAACTAACGATTATTTCAGAGTACATCAAACCCTAATAGTATTGAGAATTCAACAAATTTTATTCAAACACTACAATAATATGAGGGGTATTAAGTAGAACAAATAAAAGTAAAATAATTTCCAGACGACGATTTATTCTTTGAATAAAAAACAATATATTATTAATAATTATACGATTATAATTTACACAGCTATGTATGCGTGCTGTTTTTATTTCTATGATAAAAAGACCCAATGTGATTATGATGTACCTAGTAATTGTAATATTATTATGATACTCGGGGTCTTTCGATCATCGCTACTCTTTCAGCGTCTTGCTTATCTGTAGTCGTCGACGATTCGTTCCAATCAGCTCTCTCCCCGGTACCAAGTAATACGTAGAAACAGTTACAGAAAAAGTAAAAACCTGCAGCTACGAAGAAAACTTTCCTCCATAAGTATTCACTAGTCTGAAAATCCAAAAATTAAGTTTGTTATCACATTACCTCTCTACGTACATACTGAGAAATAAATATATCATCAAAACCACGTTCAATATTATGATATCTGCCTTGGTTGTTGACTTCAACGACAAAAGAAGTGAGATCTAAATGGGTGCCAAGTTCGGTGGTCAGTTCTTAAATTTATTTATAACAACATAAATTATGTTATAACAACTTAAAATATCATTTCTGCTTATAATTTGAGATAATATTGTAGCCTAAGGGTCTGACTTGGCTAGTTTTATTCTCTAGCTAGCTATTTTTCCCTTTGTATTCACCCAACTACCTATGTGGATGCTAAATTTGAACTTTCTGGGTCATCTGGAAGTAGCTTACAATTTAAGTCTATAGGCCAGTCAGTGATTTTTGGATGTTAATATTTAAATAACTGTATGATGTGTGGTTATAAAATGTGGAGCACATATATATCTCGCAAGTCTCAATACATGGGAATTTGACATGTTTATGTGAAATAGTTTTTAAGATATGAACTGGTGAAAAGTGGAAGCAAGTAGTTCGTGTAATATTACACACGGTAGCGCGCTCGCCACTTTGTTTGAACTTGGCTTGCCACGGTATCTAGTGTGTCTAGATATTTCTATAAAGTAATTTTGTAACAACACAATAAAATCATTATAGATATTTCCTAATATGATATGGTATGATAGGTACCTTAGGGACGAAAGCAAAATGAAACTAGGTGGTAGGTGTAAGTAGGTGGATTTGTAGGTGGTAGAGCCACGCTGAAGCTATTACTGGTTTCAGCATGAATGGGGTCGGCTCGCCCCCCTCAACCAACAGAAAACTGACGTGAAGTAACAGTGCTTGCATTGTTGCGTTTCGTTCGGTCAGTGAGAGCGCTGGAGGCCCACTTCCCTTCCACCCTCCCCAACCCCTCTCCTCCCTCGCCACAAACACAGGCTGGCAACGCACTTGCGATTCTCCTGATGTTGCAAGAGTCTATGGACGGTGGTATTCACTTAACATCAGGTGACATATGATATTAAAAAAAACTTAAAAAAGAATAAACAGATAAAACATACGCCTGTTAAAAGAGGACAAAATAAACTAGGAATCACTGTATCAAAATGTTGTTTTCATATTATGTTTTTTTAGGATGTTGTTTGTTTCAAAGTGAATAACAAAATATTTTTCAATAATAATAATTTTCTATAAATTTCTTACCAAGTAATATTAAACACGTGAGGCCTATAATTAGTGTCAGCTGTGACCTGACGCATGTGACTCGCCATATTAGCCCGCTTAAGAGAATCGCGTTCTCGGATCAGCCGCTGTATCCGACTAGGTTTCAACAACCATACACATGTTAATATACCCGTCACAATGTCTCTTTGATTGTCACTTTTCCGGACCAGCCAGTATGTATCTAGATAGCAAGAAGCTTAAGAGTTGGGATGATAGCGACGACTTAATCTTTCTTGGTGGTTATTATTATTTTTGGATTGTACAGTAGATGTGTGGTATAGCGCTAACACTATGTCACGCTCAGATAAATAGAAAAAAAGCGGCTTACGGGATCAGTAAGGATGAAACCTGTGAGGATAGGCGCCAACGAACCTATCATGTTCGCTACAAAATTGCTCATACTCATCATAGTTCCGGCGAAATTAGGAGATATATCAATATGATTTACCTGTAACATTAATAAAAAATATTTTAACATATCCACTTGTGTGGCCGTATTAAACAGTCTGGGCCAAAATAACAGACTAATTCTGCGATGGGTTCCGGGGCATGCAGGCATTCCTGGCAACGAAGCCGCCGATGAGCTTGCAAGGGCAGGTGCTATGGGAATACACATTGGCCCTGAACCATTTTGTGGAATACCCAAAAGCCTCGCTCTTTTGACCCTTAGAAACCATTACAATCAAGAAGGCAAAAAATTCTGGCGTAACTTGCCAGCACAAAACCATTCCAAAGAACTCATCAGGGCATTTGATTAGCGATATGCTGGCCCTGTCACTCGGTAGGAATCAATCACGAGTTTTAGTGAGAGCACTCACTGGACACTGTTGTCTTAAAACGCACTTGTACAACATCGGTGTCCAGAGCACAAGAGAGTGTAGATTTTGTGATAATGCGGATGAGACCCCCCAAACACCTCTTGTGTGAGTGTGATCCACTGAAGCCTACACGAAACCGGATTCTGGGAAAGCATATATTGCCGCCGGTTGGGATACAGATGCTCTCAACCAAAAAAGTCCTGCAGTTCTTAAATACTATACTATAGGCGGAGAGCTTTAGTAATATGGGGCGATCACAATAGATCAATACTGGTCGCAGTGATACAGGACCAAGGCCTGCATAGCCCCTTCTCCAGAATAAAAAAAAACATACCCACTCTCAATATTCCGTTAATTAATAGTCACAAATGATTTACTTAATACACAAACTAAATACAAGAACTGTTTTATTAATGTTTTATACTAATATTATAAAGATGTAAAATTTGTGAGTTTGTGATGTTATAGGGGGTAATCTGCGGAACTATTACACCGATTTAAAAATTCCTTTAACAATAGAAAGTCACGTTATTTGTGACTGTTATAGATTATATATTAACGCGAATAATGAAAAGACTTTTTTTGTGATAGCAGGATTTGCAAAGTTAGTCGGAGAAAAAACAGTCGAACGAAAAGGTTTCTTAGGAACGCTGAAAAAGCTTGATAATACCTACGAAAAAGTCAGCGACAGCATATATCTAACTTTTATATGTACGCCACAAAAAGTTGTTTTTTATAAATGTTTACCGTCCAATACTGCACGAGTCAGCTAGACAGTTACATAAAATAAAAACCGGCACAGGTTTGACCTGTAGTTGATTGAAAAAAACTAAAAAACTTTAGTTCTATCCAATGACATAATTAATTAATATTTTATCATAATCTTTAGGTGAATTAAAATAAATCGAAATTCATAAAATTAACTTTCCATGTTGTATATATTTCTTTTCTTTAGTCAATTGTTGTACTTACTTCTTTCATTTTACCAGCTCCGCACTTTGGATTTATATGACTCAAAAGTAAATTTATCATAATAAGTTAATATTCTACAAAAATAAAATTCATATGTATAGATAATCTAATTTCTCATAAACTACCATTGTACAAGTTCGTTCATTAATAACAATCTGTATGTATATATATGTATTTTGTAGGTGGTAGAGCCACACTGTATCTATTAGTAGTTTCATCATGAATGAGTCGACCGGGGTAGTACCACCCTCTCATAGAAAACCGACGTGAAGTAACCATGCTTGCATTGTTGCGTTTCGTTCGGTCAGTGAGAGCGCCGGAGGCCCATCTCCCTTCTCCCTTTCCGTTCCTCCTTTCCCTCCCCATACACAGGCTGGCAACGCACTAGCGACTCCATTGGTGTTGCTAGTGTCTATGGACGGTGGTGATCACTTAACATTATGTGACCCACCTGTTCGTTTGCTTGTTTTTGATATAAAAAAAAAAAACATTTTTTTTTCGAACTTACTAAACGCTCCTGGCCTGACGGGCCGTCAAAGCTTCACCAAGCTTTTAGGGCGAGTGGTTAGGGCACTCAGTCGAATAGCAACAAGAGAATGTCTTGGATATTATGCAAATCGAACTAAAACTAACCATCTGAGCTAAATTAACCGTAACTGTATACTTTAGTCAGATGTATTTCCTCATATGTGTAGCACTAAAGCGTACATGTATATAGAGTCTGACAATTTCGGTTAGGACTAACTAACTAAAAAGGTAAAAGGGTCTCTTCGAGAACTAGTGTATGTACCGTGTGGATGTGCAGTGTGGTGTGTGCAGGAAACTAGTAATGCAGTGTCACTGTTTTGTACTAGCAGCAAGCTCAAGAGCTTGCCTCCGGGGGATCGTACCTAGGCTTGAGATGCTGTCGAGGAAGGTAGCGTCGGGTGTGCGGAAGCGAAATTAACCGCCCGATCACGGCAGGGTGATCGGTGATTTCGCGTGCATGGAGTATGTGTATAATATTAGGCTTATCAAATTTTATATATGATCAGAAATATCCAGTTTTTGCCGGATCTTCTTACGTTTTTGTAAAAGTTGATTTTTGTCGCTTATTATCAAAATCCTGTATTGAGTCTTTGCTTAAATCAAATACCTCTTATAAAACAATTTATACGCTGTTGGATGTTTTCATAATTAAAAAATAAACTCACATGATAACCCAAGTGCCCAGACACCTTGGTTGCGCAAATAAAAACCAAAATCGATTCAACCACATATATATTTTTAGGTATATACGCAAGAATTATAAGTCCTATGGCAGCTGGAACACATCCTGAAATAAATATCATAATGATATTTAGTTTTATATTTTACTCACAGTTATAAAGCACAAACGTGGGTAAGGCATTATTATCTATGGATCTCATGTAAAAAAACAAATACATGTAAGTATGTTGCAAATCAACTTCTATAAGATTTTTATAATAACAAAGGAGCAACAGGGATGTAGTCGTTTTAGTATTAAATTACTACTGTAAATTATGGAAGGCACCTTTAACAAAACCATAGTTCTAAGCCCACGGAAGAAAGAGAAAATGCTTTATTCCGTGTTCTTAGCTCGCTTATAAACCTTATATACTAAATATAAGAATAGTATGCAAGAGCAACCATTTGACATTTCAGTAAAAATATCGATTTAGTGCCATCTAGCTTAGAGTTAAGAAACTAGATGTCCAAATGATCTCTAAAGAATTTTTGAATCAAATTTCATTGTAGTACATATTTAAGTTATTAGTTCTGAGAACTAAGTTGGAACGTCTCGAATGTGATTCCGTGTTACCAACCACATATTATGAATTGGGACGAAGAAGCACGAACAATGTTATTTTGCAACAGAAATATGTGTGTACTCTGTGATGGTACCTTGACGGATTATCCTACATAAAACTTCTGCCACGAAAAATTCCCCAAATGGATAAAAGATACTACGCTTATTTTTTTATGGTATTCCCATTTAGAATTAGTAAACGTAAAAAAAGAATCTCGAACTGTTGACAATATTATACAGGTATACATTAGTAAGCACAATTTAAGATTATTTTCGGAAGACAATCATCCGTATCACAGTTTTCTATTTATTCAACAAATATACGTAATTGTCTATTTATGATAAGATAGTGGAAAAGTAAATGTTTATATTAACATGAATTTAAATTATCTCGTTTAAGATCGTAATATCAAACGCAAATAAATATTAACGCGTAGATTCTCTATTTCTGCATCAATACATTATGTAACACGATTGCCGAGGTAAACGTTATACCGTATTAGGTGGCCAAAAGTTATTTTCTTTTATTTTAAAACTTAACCTTTTTCTCAATGATTAATGTAAATATGGCGCACTCTCTCGTTGTGACCACTATTTTACTGCCATACAAATAAGATATCGCGTTCTTGGCTACTCAGTGATGGGTCATTGCACTCATTGCACACAACATTTACTCAATGCCAGTTGGCCAAGGAACGTAAAGAATAGCATAAATAGATGTTAGTATACCCAAGATCGATAAAATTTGACGTACTATTCATTTTATTATAATTTCACATCAACTTCTGTACTATCCAACTCATTTCCATGAAAGTTGGCTTGTGGAAATATTTGAAATTGGTGAATCCCGATACGAAACGATATCTATTCTAATCCTAAGTAGTACTATAAATGCAAATGTTAAATTGTTTGTTTCTTTGCATAGACTCTGTCATTGGCACAGAAAAATATATGTGGTACCTCTCACGCAGATGTTTTTACTGTCGCTGAAGGATAGATTAACGCGAGCGGAGTCGCGAGTAAAATTAATATTGCGGTAAATGTATTGGAAATAAAATTAAAATAAACGCCTGCGAAATCACAGGCACCCCTTATATCGGTAGGTTACAAATAGGCAGTGGGGAAACGGTTAAGTAGATCACCCCTGCTATGTCTGTCAGTCAATGTTCTACATTCGTTTTTTGTTTTGGAGATATTGCCGAGTTGTAGTGTTATCAATTAAAAAAACGGAAAAAATCTTTTTTTCTCTATGGTCAAAGTTCGCCAACTGGACGAGCACTCGTTTTATAAAATACATAATTTACATGATAAATTATTGTCACATTTTGTTAGAATTTTAGTGCATTCCGTATAAAATTGTTAAACGATATTGTCCCTCTATTGATAACTATATATGACCCTTTTTAAATAGTTTCTTCATCTTGCATCCACGGAAGAAAGAGAAGATATATTCCGTGCCTTGTACTTATTTACCTTGTACATAAACAACTGTAATACCTAATTTAAGTTTATTTTTTATTAATGCGATCAAATGAAAACCATAATTTCCCGTCACCCCATATATCACCCGACATACCAATTTGAAGGAATTCCGTTTAACGGTCCGCAGCAGTCCACATGTAGTTTGTAGTAAAAATTAAATTTCCTGTTCAAAATAAATACAGTTAAAAATTACCTATACCGGGTAACTTAATCATGCTCGTAACAAATTAACTACATGTAATAAAAAATAGAATTGTCATAACTCTCATTAAATAAAAAATAGTTTCAAGCATAAAACTATTTTTAAGTAATTTATTGTATTCCAGTATTACTTTTATAAACAGTAAAAAATGTGGTGATTTTTGAGAGCTCTCAAATACGTTGAACATCTATTATTATTTCATATGAGGCAAACGAACAGATGGGTTACCTGATGTTGTTGTTGTGATCTATGTTGTTATATAAAATAAAGTTTGACAAAACCTAGACGGTTTTGACTAATTCTTCATCTGTCAACAAGTTATTTTTATTTTTACTGATAAACTTGCGTCATATGTATACTTTAGTAATATTGGTAGCATAGTATTTTACGTGATAGACTTAGGTTATTTTGTAGAAAGTAAGTAACTCTATAAAAATTAACAGATCTTGAGGTGCCACAAAAATTTCATGAATGTTCGTGAAAAATGAAGCCTCTATAAGGTTAGTAAAAGTTACGCTTAAAAGCCGTGTATCCAGTGGCTGTAACGAAAAAAATTCTATAATCTAATTTGATTAGTTTCACAATTTTGACCGTTAAAAAAAATGTACACAGATAATATCAAATTGAAATAGAGATACATACCGATAGTGTTGGCGATTTTTCTGGTGTTGGTGACGTTAAAAATTTTCTTCACGATGAGCATATCCGTGAACCAACTGAAGAAGAAATTGGTGAACCACATCACCATAAAGGGAAGGGCGGACAGCAGGCCGTTCTATTAAATATTTAAGAATTATTACCTCGTATACTTAACTAAGTTTCAATTTCAATTTTTTAATAACGGCGCCTCGTAGATACGAATTCTGCCAGTGTCTAGTTAGTAATGGAAGAGTAACTTTATAGGTAACTCTTTAACTAAATTTATAGAAACTTAAAAAAAAGACAAGAAAAATTATTTAAATTGCACAATTTGTAAGTTATTTTCATTAGTCTCTCATTCACATCTAGATATTGATACACCAAATAATAATTATATTTTTTTATACAGTTTGTTAATTCATCAAACATACCATCGTATGTTTATTGCTGCATAGTCTCAACACAAAATAGTAATATTAGATAAATAGGCCCTAATACTGCGCGTCGCTAGTCTGACGCAAGCTGCGCTAACGCAATTCGGTCGATCATTACGTCGCATGTCATGTGGGAAAACTATAAATCTATCTCCTGCCACTTGCTTTTCACTTGAAAAATTACATCTGGTAGTATTTTGTCGGTCCTATGAGTTTTTGGGGGCCCACTTAGTAGTATTAAGTGACCAAAGTATTTAACAACTTACCATATTACGATCTGTTCGACATCAAGCAACGATGAGAAGAAATCATATTCAGTAAACTACCTGGAAATGGATCATTAACATGCTAATATTATATTATTTATAACAGTATCAAATATTAGTTGCAAGTGCCTCACCGCTTTGATATTCACACCCATAACTTTATCCATGAAAGCAGGCACTTCTGAGTAGAGAATCAGTTGCCCCCAAGTGTGGCCCGTATGAGCGACTATAATGGCGTAAACGCCACGACAGCGTAGAATCTTTGACCATGGAACTGGCATTTTTTTCTATAATCACAAATCAATGACACATTTATTATTTTTTTTGCTTTTTTTAAGTGAAACTCAAAAACTTAAACTTATGCGAGAGTTTTAAAATAATGTTCTGCAAACATTTTGGGCGGCGAAATGTAGTGGGGATATCACACTGTGTCCGGTAGAATGGGAGCAGTGTTTCCCTTGTCTTTGGGTGTTAGAGAACAGTGAGATATACACCCTTGCTTTATTTTTGGAAGTTTCAATTGTATCGCATGTGAACTACTTTTGAATAATTCAATTCAGTTCAAAAAAGTATGCAATTTTTCATCAATGTTTTTCTATGGCGTTATCACGTAACATTAACGTCCGTAAACCAACTTTACAGACAACCAATTTGTTAAAATCAGAATGAACGACATTTGTTTTTTTAGCTAAATTACTATAAAGAAGGATAAATAAACAAAATCAGATGTAAATAATTATATTGCAATAATGAATACTTCACTTAATGGCCATGACAAAACTTTTGAATCTAAGCCTTCTTTTGTATTTTTTTCTTTCCTTGTTTCGTCTTTGTTCTTTCTGTCTCATCATCCCATTTTCCAACTTCATTCATATTGGGCGATAATTATCCTTTGTGCACTCTAAATCCGGGTATTACCGATTCAGTGTGTACGAGTGGAAATGTTGAAAAATTGTATTTCAGTAACCTGTACACACCAACCAGGAAACGAGTTGGTATTTGGTAGTTACTTCCAATGGATTAAATTGTAATTTTGAAAAGAGTAGTAGGTAAGTAATGACAGCGGTATTTTAAATTGGAGACAAGAAGATCGAGAGGGACTCCACAAACACCGTAATGTTTTAATTTAATTTAATGAAACGAAAACGAAGTAATAGTGTAAGCGAGACTAGTGACGTTGTGTGCAACTGCAGTCCTATCCAAATTTTTAAACCACTTTAAATATACCTAGTTGCTCAAAACACAGGTGTAGGTATAAATACGTATTATATGTATACCGGACAACTTAAGAATAAATAAATGACAATTTTGGATTCCTATTATAATATTTCAACTTCATTTTGTATTAGACTTATATTATGCACAAGTTCGGACATACTGTTATATTCACAGCGACCAAAGAAATAGACAAGGATTCTATATATATATAGTCTTCTAGTAGATTATTGATGAACTAACAAGATGGTGGCCGTCTTGTTAGAAATTTCCAGGGAGTTTCTGTGGCAAGTCAGAATCCACGCTTCGCGGTATTATTTCCGACACACTGCATTTGTGCACAATAACCAAACTATGTTACCTAAAAATCACGAATGTTACACAATATACAGCTAAATAATACAAGATTATGAATAAAATGTAAAGATCACCACATGACATTCCAAGATACCGCGAAAAACTTCGGATTTTTTATTATTGAGGAACTATGCTGCGCGACTCAGTCGCATGGTCAACTCCCTACGAAACACTAATGCCTTATACTAAATTACTTTAAGGTTATCCAACTGCATTAATAATAATTTTGGGCGGGTGGTGCTACTCCCGTCCGCAGGTATTGCACCTCTCATACGCTTCTCATACTCTATACGCTTGTTTCCCAAGTGCTGCAAAATTTTTGACCGCTGCACTGTTCCACATACATTAAATCTTACAGTGACAAATACAATCAATCAATCGACGATTATAAAAGGTGGATACTCTATT
Source organism: Antheraea pernyi (assembly GCA_015888305.1). NCBI lineage: Eukaryota > Metazoa > Arthropoda > Insecta > Lepidoptera > Saturniidae > Antheraea > Antheraea pernyi. The sequence continues at coordinate 15,910 of MU159336.1, read as the reverse complement.
AAGGCATACGATTAAATAACATAATAGTAATTCAAAATCAAAAATCACTGTAATCATTAGACAGCTTTCATATAACTTGGGGCATCATCTATAATACAAATATCTTATTATCATCTTACATTTTCATAACCTTCTTTTTGACCTAGTCCATCTTCTATATACTTTCTCTCGGCTCTGGATATAGCAGAATGTTGTGCGGGAGTGTCCGCAGCGAAGAACCATAACACTGCTGCAATTATACCTGATAGTAATCCATAAAACCTGAATAAACCAGGCCATCCTAATGGTGATGCTGCGATGAATCCTGTTAAAGGTAACCCCAACACTGTTCCGAAAGCTTGACCTTAAAAAAAACATTGCGAATTTGAACAGTAAATTTAGTCATTGATGTATACAAATGTTAGCGTAACAGGGACTCTCCTATTTTCTTTGCGTAGTACGGCAGGAGTCGATTCCATTATTTAAATACTTTTAGTTATAACCCACTATCCTCATACAAAGTATGACAGTTGTTAGATTCACAATCTGTGAAAATCCTAGGCATATTTATATTCGAGGTTTTTTAAAAAAAAAAAATCAAAATCAAAAACACTTTATTCATTTAAGGCCCTAAAAAGGCACTTACGAACGTCAAAACTACCACCGGTTCGGAAAACAATCCAGTCATCGAGAAGAACCGGCAAGACACTCGATCTGGTTTATCATTTTAACAAATACATACAATATTTAGAATACATTAGGCACATGTCACAAATATTTTTAATGGATGCGTTCGGGCATAAATTGTTTGGGGGTAGGCAAAATTCTTTTTTCACACATTGTTTGCCAATCAATCGGAGATGATCGGTCACTTTTAGAGGTGGTAGAGCCACGTTGTAGCTATTACTGGTTTCAGCATGAAACGGGTCGGCTCGCCCGGGGTACTACCACCTCTCTCTCTCTTCCTGGCTGTTAGTTCCACATGATGGTGGGGTCAAACTTCCTTACTTTTCTTCTCCACTTCGCTTTGTCCCTGACATCACATTCGGAAACGTCGCACTCGTTCATATCTTTCAGCACTACACCCTTCCAATTTGTTTTGGGCCTGCCTCTGGATCTGTGACCCTGAAGGGAGAGTTGCAATGCCAAATTTCTCACGTAGTCTGGTGGCTTTCTCTTTACATGACCCTACAGGGTCTACCACCATCTCGCAGAAAAACGATGCGTTTCGTTCGGTCAGTGAGAGCGCCGGAGACCCACCTCCTCTTAAATTTAGAGAGGGCTTGCTCTCAAGTGAAGCCGCCGCAACACACCAAAAGGTGCTTGGAGGCAGATTTTCAATTTAAGAGTGGGAGTTAAGGGGCGGCGGACTTAGAAAAGGACCCACCACCATGCTATGGTTTCACCACGATGCTTACCTTTACTGTAGGCACCGACACAGTTGCTAATATCAAATATGCCATCATTGCTTCAAAAAATAAGGGTAAATGAAACTCACCTCCATAAGTTAAAGCAGTCAGTCTCCCCCGTTCTTCTAATGGTGCCCATTTACCAAAAAATGTATGGATTCCGGGTAGAATGCAGGCTTGGCTCAATCCTTGCACCGCACGAACTATGATTGCACCTACCCAACCTCCCTGTTAGATCACAAACAACGAATTTAACATAGTAGTAACGCCAACTTAAGTAAACAAAAATGTGTACAACATATTTGCTTCCCTTGTCAAGAAGATCATTTAAATCGGTTACATTATATCGATTAATCTATAAGTGAAATAAAGTTCTTTTTTTTAGTATTTTACTAAATAATTTTTTTAAAGTACCATTGATTGTTTTTAACTTATCAGTTTCTGAATGTCATACATTTCGTATACAAACAATTTCAACAAATTCGAGAGATAAAAAAAAACATTTTAAAATGTTTTTGCTTAAGATTTCTAAATCTATTATTGACATATTATGAGTGCTATCATAACTGAACAATATACTAAACAATATAATGTTGCGTGTACAAAATATTCTAAAAATGGATCCAGCCGTTTTATAATTAAATCTGAACATACAAACACATAGATAATTAGATTAAATTACTGTGACGTAATATTTGCATATTGATGTCGTATGTACTTACATGATAAGCAATCAACGGCAGGAGCACAGACGCTATGCAGTTAATCCCCATAGCTCCTGTGAGAAGATATCTTGTACCAAATTTCTGAGCTAAATGACCAGCCGGGATTTGAAGCAACATGTACCCCCAAAGGAATGAAGATATCACTGTATCTTGTATCTTTTTGTTCCATTTAAACTTCGGATACTAAAATTACAAGGTTTGTTGTAATTGCAAATGTTTATACAAGAAATAGAATTGCTAATAATGAAATGAAAACAATTGTTAAGCCTTTCTCTTTTGATTTACAAATCAACTCACAGAGTTAGTTGATTCTAATGATATTTATGCTATTATGATAAAGCTGAAGAGTTTATTTACTTGAATGCGCTAATCTCAGGACCTACTGGTTCGATTTAAAAATTATTATACTGAAGAGTTGGTTTGCTTGAACGCGCTAATCTCAGGAACTAGTGGTTTGAAAAATTCTTTCAGCCTTAGATAAGCGTATTTATCGAGGAAGACTATTAGACATCGTATATCATCACGGTAAGACCAATAGGTCAGCGTCAATTAAGAATGTTTCAAAATCGACGTTTTTAGCGTTAGTTCAAAGCAACTACTCCACGCGGACGAAGTCGCGTACAGAAACTATTCTTATATAATCCAACCAACCGATTACCTTAGGATTCAGAGTGGCCCAAATAAATAGATATACATGCAAATTACTAAAAAATATTAACCTTATAATGCAAGGGCTTTTATATGCCCACCTGATTAGCTACTATTTTCAAATTGAACATTTATAGCCAAGCACATTATTCCGGCAATTACGCTAAAGAGCCCTCCTTCACTTAAGCTTAGCGAGTTTTAAGCCACTTTCAATATCAAATGAGGTTGTGATTAAAGGCTTTTAAAGTATAAAAAGGCTTAGAATTAAACATAGATTGACTTCAGTTTTGAACATTGTAAATTGTTGTTCATATTTTATTTAAAGTAATAATAATTCAATGTAGACGAAAACCAGTGAGTAATTAACCTGAGAAGTGTGTACGAAAAGAGTGCCACAATAGAATGCGTAGTAGAAAGTACCGAGAAAACTGGAATTGTGAATCCTGAAAAAAAAAACGAAAATTCTGTCGTCGGGAAGTCTAAAGTTTGCTCAAACAGAAAATATAAACCCAAATAAATAGATATACATGCAAATTACTAAAAAATATTAACCTTATAATGCAAGGGCTTTTATATGCCCACCTGATTAGCTACTATTTTCAAATTGAACATTTATAGCCAAGCACATTATTCCGGCAATTACGCTAAAGAGCCCTCCTCCACTTAAGTTTAGCGAGTTTTAAGCCACTTTCAATATCAAATGAGGTTGTGATTAAAGTGTAAAAATACAATGGCTTGGAATTATACATAGATTGACTTCAGTTTTCAATACTGTACATTATTATTCATATTTAATTTGGAATAATAGTCTTACCGGCGGTGTTAGAAGTACTCCATTAAGAAATCCATCAGCCTCGAAATGTTCTTCAATTTCAATTGTACCGTAGATTGTTGTGCCATTAGTGGTCTTTATAATAATATTATCAGCATTGCGGTCCACCATCGCAACAAGTGACACTCCCATACAAGCCCGCATACTGTATCCGATAGTCAATGTAAAGAATAATATAAGGCTTTGTTGATGTCTGTAACCCCATTTTGTAACTGTAAATAAATATGTTAATGTGAAAATAGGAACTGCACTATTTATACATTTCCTAATGTAAGAGTCAATTAGAAATCTAGTATTTTAAGCCAACACTAGTATTTTATCAACTTTGCTTAGTTCATAGTGTTCGGATTGTGGTCGAACGCTAAAACCTATAGATTATAAAAAAAAACTAATTTCCAGCAACTTTAAAAACGAATTCCCTTTTTCAATAATTGGTACCTAAAGTGATCATTGCAAATTTCTGTACACGTGTTCTGTTAACGTGTTTTGTCAAGGTTACGTGTTATGCCACCAAGTAAGTGTCAAGGTACACAAAAACCTTCCCCACGATGTACCGACAAACCATTTTGTGGGGGCGGCAAGGGATCGTTCAAGCTAATCAACCTTGTAGAGCCACGGTCCGCCCAGCGGAACACACCGGGTACACACCGGCTGCCCCTCCTCGTCCGCCGGACCTGTGCAATGAGGAGATGGGCCCCCCGGCCCATCCCCTCAGGTCCGGCTACGGTGGCTAGAGGAGTTGGGCGAAGCGCCTCCTCCTCCTGCCAAGGTACACAAAAACCTACCTTTAGCTTTCGGATTCACTATTCTCTTCCAAGCTAGTTTATTCAGCAATATGTGCTTAAGCATATCTTTATTTACTTTATTAAACAAGTCGTGGGTGGTGCAGTGGTTTCACTGATGGAATATCATCCACAAGTTCGAACCCCGGCAAGTACCAACGAATTTTTCGGAATTCGCGTACATTTACTAATTTAAATTATTTATTTTTTATATCAGGAGGCAAACGAACAGGTGGGTCACCTGATGTTAAGCGATCACCACCATCCATAGACACTTGCAACAACAGGGCAGTCGCAAGTGCGTTGCCGGCCTGTGTTGGAGTGGGGGGAGAAAGGGTTAGGGGTTAGGGGAAGGGAAGGGAAGGTGGGTCTCCGGCGCTCTCACTGACCGAACGAAACGCAACAATGCAAACATAGTTACTTCACGTCGGTTTTTCTATGAGAGAGTGGTAGTACTCCGGGTGAGCCGACCCATTCATGCTGAAACTAGTAATAACTTCAGCGTGGCTTTCAACCACTTTCGACTTTTGGTAACACTATCGGCTGACGGTGAAGGAAAACATCGTGAGGAAACCTGAACCTGAGGAATGTTCTTGTATGTGGGTAAACATAGACTTGTTAATTTCTCAAAGTTTAAAATCACCAATACGTCGAGGACTGGTGGGGTGATTATGCCAATACCTTCGGCAAGTGACCTATGACCCTGCACTGGATCTCTAAAGGCTAATAATGATGATAACTTCTCCTTATAATTTAAATTACTTCAGATTAACAATATATGAATATAAAATAAAGGAGAAAGTGCGAACAATCAATGAGATTGGAATGATATCATAAATATACATATTACATGAATATTAGGGTATTAAGTGTAACTAATAAGTAACCTCACCTTTAAATTGCCCGTTATCTTCGTCGGTCTGCTGTTTAAAAACTTTATCTCGCTTCCCTGATTCCATTGTTCCACGAGAATTCAATTTGAATTTACTGAATTGTCTTCATATCTTTTATAGAACTTAAACACTACCTTAGGAAGTGTGTCGATCGAAAAAATCGCAGACGTGACACACTAAACTTTGTCATAATTATGTTACTATATATTCCTATTTTACAAATTGTTGTGATCCTACAACTAACCGTGCAACTTGGTTATGATAAACTATAATTATTATTCAATTCATCTAATAACACATATTTCTTTTTTTTTACAGTTTTTTTTATATTCAGGGGACTGTTTTGTGTTTAGTATTATAATGTTTCTTCTTATATTGGGAAGGATTTTAACGTTACTGTTTAGGCACCAGTTCAAACGGGGTTTGGTGCTTTATTTTTTTCAAACTGACTATGCTATTGGCCTGAAGAGCCTTCACAGCTTCATCGGACTACAGAGTTTTGGAGTCAAAAGATTATTTATTATAGTGAGGATCAATATGTGAACGATGGTCATGTCTGGAATTTACACCTCTCTCTGTGCACCCACCAAAAACGATTATAACGTTAGCGTATATTAGATTATGTATGTTATAAAGATAAATCCGATCGAGTTTCTTGTCAGGTTCTTCTCGATGCCTTGGTTATTTGCCGAACTGGTGATAGTTTTGATAGTTATTTCATAAGCGCTTTCTTGGGGCCTAAATCGAATAAAGTATTTTTGATTTCCATTGTTCAATAATTTTGTGAAATAAAAGTAATTTACATAACCAAACCTTTGAATACAGTGTTTGTTTATTGAAATAATATTTCATTATTTTAACAGACGTCAAAAAAGAAGATTCTATTTCCCCGTTATGTTTGTATGTGAGCAACTTTCCATAAACTGCATGACCTATTTTTATGCTACTTAATCTATAGAATTATAAAAGGGCTTAGTGTATCAAATTTTGTTTTTTGACCTAGTTTTCATGGTATTTACACCCCACCTAAGGTTCATAATGTGATATTATATGTATAGGCAATAATTCTTCGCTGATAAATATGCTATAAATGCAAGAAATTTTATTCGTTGTTTAAGAGAATATGTGTTCAAAAACAATCTTAATGGTTTTATAATTGATCTTTGATGAACTCCATTTTTCTTTAACACGTTAAATGGCATTGGGGTCACAGGTAACCGGCAGTTGACTTCGCTACAGCGCCGTAGGGGCTACCGGAGACCGGCACTCGACTTCGCTACAGCGCCGTGGGGGCCACCGGAGACCGGCACTAGACTTCGCTACAGCGCCGTGGGGGCCACCGGTAACCGGCACACGACTTCGCTACAGCGCTGTGGGGGCCACCGGTAACCGGCACTCAACTTCGCTACAGCACCGTGGCCCCCACAAGTGACCGGCGGTGCGGTCAATACTAAAAGTACATAATTATAGTAAATAGGGATACTGATCAATTTTTCAATAATATCATTGTTACTATCATGATTTGAAGACATTAATGCAATATAGAATATAATTTATTTTTTTATTAGGACATGAATAATCAACATATTCTAAGTGCATTTTACGATAAGTCAGATTGAAACACTCAAGGCAAAGAAAAGGTGAATCAACGCAATCTGAACAATGCATCACCACTTTTTTAGTAGAATTCTTTGCTTCAGTTCTTCCTACCTGCTTTGAATTTTTGTTATAGAATGCCTTACATCCAAATCGTAATAATTGCCTACAGCACCGTGGAGGGCACTGTTGAAATTCCATCTGGTAATTAATGTGTTAACGTGTTAGGAAATGGCAAATTAGAATGCATGTTGTAAAGAATTGTTGTCCATGCACATTAGAGATCAATCCCAAATAGGATTACAGTCTGTTCACTTACACTCTCAAATCAGGAGACAGTAATTAGTGTGAGCGTTAGTATTTAGTAAAAATAAATAAATATACTGTAATATATATAAATTAAAACAATTCTATTATGGTATTAGCAAACACGAATATCTAAAATTGTTTCTTCTATATTACTTTCTAGTGTTACAGTGATAAATTTCTTACTCTAGATTTGTCTAATCCACAATGAATCTTCCGACAATTTTTTTAAATCTACATGAATTGCCATTCTCAATAGTTAACCTCGAGTTGTCTGAACTTTTAACCAATTCACATAACGAACTAGCGGGCGGTCCCGTTGTCCCGTCCTGATAATTAAAAAAAAAACCTTGACAGATATATATCTAAACCTTCCTCATAAATCACTTTATCTACTGGTGAAAACGGCATGATAATCCGTTCAGTAGTTTTTGAGTTTAACACGAACAGACAGAGAGACATGGCAGAGTACTTTGTTTTATAATAATACTAGCGGGCCCAGCAGACGTTGTCCCGCCCTGATTATAAAATAATCCTTGACAAAATATATACCAAAACGTTCCTCATGAATCACTTTATCCATTGGTGAAAACCGCTTGAAAATCTGTTCAGTTGTTTTTGAGTTTATCGCGAACAAACAGACAGACGCGGTAAGGGAGTTTGTTTTATACTATGTAATAAATAATGTAGTGATGATTATGGATACTGCAACAATGAATACAATGTATTTATACCATATTTTATTCTTTGCCAAAATGCCTACTGCATGTTGTAATTTATTTATTTATTTAAGATATTTATGATATCTGAAAGCAAACAAATGCGGTGACAGAAAAACTCTTCCATGATTTAATGTTACGAAATCTCTAACCGCATGACAGTTATATAATGTGTGTCTTATTTCTGTACACTATATATTTCTATGTACCTAGTTATTAGGACTTTGATTAATCTATTGTATAAATAAAAATCATTTTTTTTTATATTATAGGAGGCAAACGAACAGGCGCGTCACCTGATGTTAAGTGATCACCGCCGTCCATAGACATTAGCAACACCAGGGGAGCTACGAGTGCGTTGCCAGCCTGTTTTTGGGGGAGGGGGAGGGAAGGTTGGCATCCGTCGCTCGCACTAACCGAGCGGAACGCAACAATGCAGGCACTGTTACTTCACGTCTGTGGGTCGGGTGGTAGTACCCTGGGCGAGCCGACTCATTCATGCTGAAACCAGCGACAGCTTCGGCGTGGCTCTACCATCTACAATTTTGTGGGTCGGGTGGTAGTACCCCGGGCGAGCCGACTCATTCATGCTGAAACCGGTAATGGTTTCGGCGTGGCTCTACCATCTACAAGTCTGTGGGTCGGGTGGTAGTACCCCGGGCGGGGCCGACTCATTCATGCTGAAATCAGCAATAGCTTCACGTGGCTCTACCATCTACAAGTGCCGCTACAGTTGCTGAATGTATGTAAATGCGTCACTTCAGAACGGGAACACCTATTTGGATATTTTTTTGTTGTGCTTAACATTATCAGTACAAGGTTTGTATGAAAGTCAATGCTTAAACAATCGTACGGTAGAAAAAAACTATAAACAAAAAACAATTAACTATTAAGCTATCTATAACTATTAAAATATTAAACTATATGAATATTAATACATCCTCGCATCCAAACACATCTCATTAGACATATTTGACCACCGAGCATTCAAATTCAAAAAGACAATCAAACACATTGTATATCCTTGACCATTTCAACAACATTTATTAAATCATATTTCAATGTTTACCATCTTGCTATTTTTCATTCGTAATTAACGAATAAGTTTTAACGAATTAGTTTTAATAAATGAAATCATTTTTACTTTTTCGTTTATTATTATTCTATTTTTTTCTAAGTATATTTTTTCTCAATATTTACTATTATATCATTTATTATTTTTATTATTAATAGTGTAAGTTAAGTATCTGTTATTAAGCGTTTTAGGTCTTCAGTTTAGTTCACTACTTTTTATTTTTGTTATTGTATTATTATTCGTGACTGTTGCTACATTAAACAAAACAACAAAACACAACAACAAAAAATTAAACCCTTCCACTTGCATGTGTAAGCGTGTATGCGTGCACGTGTGTGGAGGTGATATGTGTAATGTTGTCGCAGTGATGTGAGATTTTGTGTCACTGTATCGCGCGAGCATCGTACTCAAGGGCTCCACGCCGAGGGAACGGACCTTTCTAACGGACATTTCTATTTTGTTTTCTATATAAATAACGATGTACATAAAAAAATGTTATGTCTCATTTCGGTACTACAAGCTTAAGTGCACCTTTGTACACAAAAAAAAAACATTTAACGTTTTTGCATTAAGCATTACAATGCTATGAATTAACAATTTTAATGACGAAGCGTTAAATAGGTAAGCCATGCATTGAGTGCAGTCATCTAATATTTAGAACTACTTGACTTGAAAAAAATATTAAAAAAATTTGGAGATACAAATCGGGTTCAACGTTTTTAACCCATCCCAATGAAATCATGTTACTAGGGACTTGTATAATCAATTCATTGCGTCGGAAACATAGATACGTAAAATTTCAGTCAACCTCGTTTTAATTATACGTTTGGATTGCACCAATATTTCATATAATATATACAATGAATGACAGTGAAATAGAATCGTTGAAAACTGAATTGGAGCATGAGAAAACTTGTAGGTACGTAATTATGGAATTTTATAATTTTATCTATCCATTTTATATTGAAAACTAAGTTTTAATTTATATTAATTGGTTAATATGTGTTATTTATAAGAGAAACGAAAAAAAGCACGATCTATCTTTGAACATATTTTGGTATGTGATGCATCGTTATAGTTAAGAATAGAATTGAGACAAATTGAGAGAAATGAATTTACCTTCCCGCGGTTTTACACGAGTTTTCTATGCAGTAGTTCTTTTCAAATCTTTATTTTACATACCTATACCAGGTGAATGTTTAGACAGTAACAATATTTATGGAGGTCATTCTGCACTCGATTCTCGTTCCAAATTAATTAAAAAAGTAGGTGCTTAATATTTGACCTAATTATCTAGAAACATACAAAAATTATATTCAATCGTCTAAGCGTCTATGTTAAAGTACAGTGTCAATGACCGTCTGGTGAAGTGAAAGTGAAACCAACCAACTAACAAAGGATAATTTTTCGACGTTTGAACAAACAAAAGGATTTATTGTCCTTATTATTACCGAAAGTTAGTAACTGCTGGTCGCTGCTCGCAAGTTTTATCACTGGTCATTCAACCTAGGTTTATTTAAGATATAATCCATAATTTTGAAATTTTTAGGACAAACTTTACTTAAGTTCTCTTTGTTATTTATTAGTATTTGTTTTGACAATATTATTGTATGTATTACATGTGACCATGAAGTGTTATATCCTAGAATATTGCGAATGTCTTACCTTTCACCTGGTATATATATTAAATTAACTGACTGTCGGATTTTCATACAAACTTTCATCTCCCGTTTCACCACCTTGGGCTTGAATTTCCAAAAATCCTTAATACTCACCTACAATGTAAAAGAAAGTGACATGCAAAATTTCACGACCCTAGTCCCACTATTTTGGACTGTCTGTTGAAATGTCAGTCAAGTCAGTATTTTGTGTAGGTGTACAGTTGTAGGTGGTAGAGCTACGCTGAAGCTACTAATGGTTTCAGCATGAATGGGTCGGCTCGCCGAGGTTAGTACCACCCTCTCACAGAAAACCGACGTGAAGTAACAGTGCTTGCATTGTTGCGTGTCGTTCGGTCAGTGAGAGCGCCGGATACCCAACTTCTTTTTGTCCTATTCTACTGAGTTCATTTAATTCGGGTATAAATACAAGTGATCCGGTCCATTACAGAGAATCGGCAGCATGGCAAAACGGAGAACTGGAGAAGCAAATAATGCATATGCAAGAGGAACTTCGCAAAGGCGATTACCCGTGGGACTCTGACAACGATTTAATAAGAGAGAGTTCTAAGCACAAGCAATTGTTAGATGCCATCGAAACTTTGAAAGAACAGCTGCCTTTGCTAAAGGAAAAGATTAAAAACGCTAAAGTATGCGGTCCTGGTGAGATACATTATTCTTCTTTAGGCTTCCAATTGTTTCATTAGATGCTCTCAAAAACTTGCCTAATTAATAAAAAAATCATTGTTGCTTTCTGTTTTAGATTGTAAACTGAAGCATGATGATCTGAACATCAACTTGGACATTCTAACTCCGGTAAGTGTGTATTTTTATTTGTAAGCATCAAAGAAATAAGTTTCAGTATCGCCAAACATTCACGGGACGAAGTATGTAAAGGTAAACGGATAAAAAATTGACAACTAAGAGCATTAGTTTAAATAACAGACACCCTGACTCATTGACCAACATAGATGGAGATGATAATGCCAAATGATGAAAAACAAGGCAGAAAAAATGGTGTAAAAAGACAAAGCAACTGTGGGGATTAGTTAAAAATCACAGCAGGCCCTAACTGCACAAGAGTCCACAGCAGGCCCTAACTGCACAAGAGTGACTCTTGGCAGTTAGGACCTGCTGTGATTTTTAACTAATCCGCTCAGTTGTTTGTTATTTTACACCATTTTTTCTGAACCATAGTTCTACAGCAGTATAGACTTCTAAGTTTACGATATTATTTTTCAAACGAGGCATGAAAATACATCTCTTCAAGCTGGCATGACAGCGACGACTGCCGATGGCATTTGTTAATATACCTGATGATAAGTAAGTACGGTTTAGTCTAGAAATATCGACGACCGTCATAAACAAATGCCATCGGCAGTCGTCGCTGTCATGCCAGCTTGAAGAGATGTATTTTCACTTTTTTTATAGTAGCACGGCAAAATGACTGCACTCTGCCCGATGGTAAGCACAGTACAATCCAAAAACAATGGCGACCACCGAGTGACACGCTATCCATCGCCGGTCGCCGCTGTCATGCCGGCCTGCAAAAAGCTCGATATGCACATGCTGATCCCGAAACGCGACCCGCAGAAGCGAATCACTATGACAGGCTTTTTCGCCATATACATGGTGGTTGCGACCCAGTCAGGCTGCAAAACCCTACCACTCTGCTTTCGCCATTGCCTCGTTCTTTATTGAGCAGGGTGCACCACGTGCAGGTGAGGTTGGCTTGGGTGTCTCAAGTCTTATGGTGTTATTCGACACCCCTTACACTCCAAAACTATTTTTGAACTCCAAAACTTCATAGGTTTTTAGAGTTAGGTTACATACAGTCTCACCTGATGTAAAAAGACATTGTGGTCTTAGATTTTAAATTAGCTAAATTTAGGCTGGTCCTGAAATACAGCTGCCGAACCGAATCTATGGATGTTTGTCGACAGATTTCCAACTCGGGGGTGGTAGCTAGCCAAATGAACTTTGAAAAAGCCTTACGACTATGTTATAAGTCTCATTATAATGTCTTCCTTCGCCGAAAACTCCGGCTCATTGGCAAATCAAATCAAATCAAAAACACTTTATTCAATTTAGGCCCTAAGAAGGCACTTATGAACGTCAAAACTACCACCAGTTCGGAAAATAACCCAGTAATCGAGAAGAATCGGCAAGAAAGTCGATCAGGTTTATATTTTTTTTTTAAATATATATAATATATTCCGTAAATGTCGCAATAATTTTTAATGGATGCACAGAGATGAGTTAATTCCAGACATCACCATCGTTCACATATTGATCCACTCTATAATAGCCTTTTGACAAATAAACCCGCTTGACATTGCGCTTAAATTCGCAATCCGGCAAATCCTTTGGAACTTTGTTGTAAAATCTAACACTATTTTCCAAAAAACTGTTACTGGTTTTACTAAGTCTAAAACATGGGACAACCAGTTTGTTATACCAAGGCTCAGAACCTACATCGATCGATTGAGTAGGTGGTAGAGCCAAGCTGAAGTACTGGTCTCAGCATAAATGGGTAGGCTCGTCCGGGGTAGTACCACCCTCTCACAGAAAACCGACGTGAAGTAACAGTGCTTGCATTGTTGCGTTTCGTTCGGTTAGTGAGAGCGCCGGAGGCCCACATCCCCTCCCGTCCTCTTTCCTCTCCCCTTCCCTCCCTTTCCCCCAAACACAGGCTGGCAACGCAATTTCAACTCCCTTGGTGTTGTTAGTATCTATGGACGGTGGTGATCACTTAACATAACGTGAACCACGTGCTCGTTTGCCTGCTATAACATAAAAAAATAAGATCACCACGGTATCTACTAAGCCATCATCCCTTTAAAAAATTACAAGCGATTTTATCTTATGAGTATCTATTGTTATACTTATTATTAATGTTTGTACCATATAAAAACGTTATAAGAGGTCTTGTACAAATTCCTTTTTAATTGATCAGAAATATGCGTGAAAAGTTTACGTCGACTTTATAATATAAAATTTCGGAATATAATGAATACGAACAAAATGTACAAAAAACAGTGTACACATAGCAACCGATGTTCTTTGTTGTTCTTTAATTCACAAGTTTTTCCATACAAATGAATATATCTTTTAACAATAATACTGTATTAATATTTCAGGCAGAGTTGCTTCGTACAGTGAAAAGATTTGAGAGACTCAAGACAGATTTAATAAGCACATTGCGCAGTAAGGAATGGCGCTTAGATTCAGAATCAAAAGTAAATATCTTTCTGTATTTATTCCCAGATATACTTTCCGCTTCTAATTCAAATAACTTAAATACGATATTACAAAATACAACATTATATTTTTCAGCTCTTCGTGAGAGTTAACGACCAAAGAACTTACTTACAGAACGAGCTGATGATATGTCACAATAACATTATGAGGTTACAGAAAAATGGACCGTATTGGCAGTAAGTATATTCAGTTAATTATGACACAGAAGCTACAATTCTGTTAGGTATAATCTATATCGGCAAAAAGCAATTGCCGAATGTATGTAAGCGAATCGCTTTCAAGCGGCCGAACCTACTTGGATAATTATTATTTTTTGTTTTGTGTTTTATCGTCAGGATAAGTTTTCTATGAAAGAAAAAAAATGTAAAATCGTTAGGAATTATAAAAAAAACGTCGAGGCAGTCAGACTGGACTGCCGACAAAAGTGAAAATTCAAAATAATGGAATAACTGTGTTCTCTTTTGAATTCTTAAATTAATTATAGTGGGAATTATTTAAATTTTATAATTTGTATATCTATTGAAATTATTAACATTCGTCTGGTTTTCACATCTATTGGCACTCGGAGTAACAATTTTATAAATTTTCTGTATTAATAAAATTAATAATTGCCTGCACAATTTCAATACAAAATATAAATATTACATGTACACAGGCTCTTATACTACACGTCGCTAGTTTGACGCAAGCGCAATACGGGATGTCACGCTTACTAACATGTCATGAAGCAATATCATAAGTTTATCTCCTGCCAAAAAATACCGCTCAGAGCGCCTAAAGAAGTTTTTTCATCAATAATTAAATTAAAAAAAACTTCATGTAAAAAAGTGAGTGAGACCAAATACGATAGGAAGATTTAAAAAAATATTGATATAGTAGAAGCGGAAATGAAATTTTAATTATAATTATGACGTTGACAATAGTGTCAACCAGCCATAGGGCCTAGTATTGTAGGCAGCAAAATACTGGTGACATGAAAGCATACACTATTGGATCCTCTCACCAATATCGGGCAAAGAACAATCGAGATAAGGTAAATAATAAAACTGATTATTATAGAGTAGTTATGGATTTTTCGTTCCAGGAACGTTGCTCGGAAGAACGACGAAAGAATCTTGGACCCAAAGCGGGGTCCCGTGAAGAAGATATTCGGTAGCGAACGCCTTCCTCCTGTAATATTTACTTAAGTTTCCACATGTGTTATTATATACTAGTTGGCTCCGCGACTTCTATCTTTGTAGAAATGGTTTTGCTGTTCTATACGAACTAAGTAGGAAGGTTATAGGCTCACGTTATATAGGATATATCATCACGCTAAGACCAATAGGAGCGGAGCACCAATGAAGAGTATTTTAAAATCAGGGTTTTTTTTCCTCTTGAGTGCTTCCGCTGCGTGTCAGCGTTAGCCGAAAGTAACTATTCCACACGAACGAAGTCGCGGGTAAAGGCTAGTTTTATTATATGAGAGACGAAGGGATCATCTGAATGGTGATCGCGTTAGCAATATTTACTTACTAACTTGTGCACGCAGCTTCACTCTCGTTAAATGTAAATGAGGTCTATACCACGAGGATTATATATATTTTATTATTAGGAGGGAAGATACTGTATATCCTTTCTTTACTAAAATTTCATGATTGGTTGAGTAGTTACCTCGCAATTAGATTTTTTTTCACTTGTAAGATATTTTATAAACATTATGCCAATACCGTGAACATATGAAGGAAAACTTAGAAATAATATGTAACCAGAAAGTTGAAAAGTCTCATGGCAGTAAAAATCCTGATTAAAGTAAGGTCGGTCATTTCGAAAATTAGCTCAAAGTAACAATAGGTGCTCCCATTTCATTAACCTATATAGATTTTTAATGTACTACGAAGTATAATGACCATAATAAGTGTATTGTTCGTCACTACGAGGCGATTGCTTAGGAAAGATTTTGTGACATAAATACAGATGGAGCGCGAAAGTTGAGCATAGGTTATTCAATTATTACAAACTAGCCGACCCCTGTCCACTTCGTTGGG
>MU159335.1:213705-248684 GCA_015888305.1 Antheraea pernyi | reverse complement strand
GACACATGCAATTCGCGACCTATCTGAGTTTAAGCAAAGCTATATATTCATACTTATAGGAGTTATGTGTAGCATACATACCTCAACAACTCGTATATGTATTTTGTGTCGGATAATTTGTTCTAAACTATTTCAGTTTGATAAGGGAAAAAATAAAACCCTTCCACTTCCATGTGCAAGCATACGAGCGTGCACGTCTGTGGAGGTGATATGTGTAATGTTGTTGCAGTCATGTAAGATTTTGTGTCACTGAGTCGCGCGAGCAGCGTACTCAAAGGCTCCACGCCGAGGGAACGGAACTAGGCTTGAGCCTCTGCCGATGGGGGCCTAGTCTGGTTTGATAAATCAGACTATCATTAATCTACAAGCGTCCATAGGCTGCGGCGACCGCTTTACATCAGGCGGTCCGCATGTTTGATTGTTATCGTTGTGGTATAAAAAAATAATAATTTAAAAACTCAAAATAGAACGGTTATTTCATTGTTTTGAGTTTTCACTTCTGACTGCAGTCCTTATGACAGCCTCGACTTTTTTTATACAAGATCGGCAAAATAATTATATTACTAGTGAATGTAAGATTTTTTTTAAAAATAAAACACGGATAGAGAACGTAGGATAATTAAAACTCTGGATATGATAACTCGAGAGTAAGGTAAGCCAGTACAAGGCAAAAGTATACGACCTTCAATTATGATTATATTGTTCTGGATCTTTCGTTAGCTTTTTTTTATTATATATAAGGCAAACGAACAGATGGGTCACCAGATGTTAAGTGATCACCACCGTCCATAGACACTTCCAACACCAGGGGAGTACGTTGCTAGCCTGTGTTGTGGGTGGGGGAGGGAAGGTAAAGGGGAAGGGGCGGGTAGATCGGTCTCCGGCGTTCTCACTGACCGAACGAAACGCTTCAATGCAAGCACTGTTACTTCACGTCGGCTTTCTCTGAGAGGGTGGTACTACCCCGGGCGAGCCTACCCATTCATGCTGAAACCAGTAATAGCTTCAGCTTGGTTCTACCACCTACATAGATAGCTACAATGTTACTGTACAACTGCCTTAAGATAATAATATAAATAAGGAGCTGTGTGCGCGACTCAATCCGCATGGAACCCAATATAAACATTGACTAATATATTCATATGAAAGTATTTAAGTCCATTTAGCTATCAACTTTTCTCTCGTAATCATTAAAATTACTATATCATTTGGTAGAGTGAACCGATTTTAATGAAACCAAGACTTAATGTTACTCTACTTATTTATTCCAAGATACCTGCTATAATGTATTTTTCATAAACAACTAAACAGTACAGACAGATTAGATATACATTCTTATTATATATATAGATAAGATAATATTAATCGGAACGATCGCCCAATGTATCAGAATACAATCCCGATTAATATTTCTCATCCGATTACTTAACAAAATTGGTTCGGCAACGAATCTCATTTGTGTAAAACTCTTGAACGAGATTGAATTTAAACGATTAATTCTGTTAACAGAGTACCGGGCTCCATTTTTATGGGATCGTTATTAATGATGCTATTTCGATTAATTCTAATCCAGTTATGCTTCAATCATATCTAATGCACATTGCATAGTATAAAACAAAGTTCCCTACCGCGTCTGTCTGTTTGTCTGTTCGCGATAAACTCAAAAAGTAGTGAACGGATTTTTATGTGGTTTTCACCAGTGGATAAAGTGATTCACAAGGAACGTTTTGATATATAATTTGTGAAGGATTTTTTATAGTCAGGGCAATCAGGACGAGACAACGTCTGCCAGGCACGCTAGTAATTTAATAAAAGGCAAAAGAATATTTTCTATAATTCTCTATGTACTCTATATACTACTGGCGAGCCCGACGGACGTTGTTCCGCCCTGATAATAAAGAAAACCTTGACAAATTTTATACGTAAACCTTCCTCATGAATCACTTTATCCACTATTGAAAACCACATAATCCGTTCAGTAGTTTTTGAGCTTATCCCGAACATACTGACAGACGTGGTAGAACTTTGTTTTATGATGACATGACATGATCTAAATACTAGAAACTGTAACAAACTGGTCGTCCCATGTTTCAGACATAGAAAAACCAGTAATAGTTTCTTAGGTAATAGTGTTAGGTTTTACAAAAAAGTCCCAAAACATATTACCGATTAGCCGGACTGTAAATTTATATTTCCACCAGGTCAAGCTGGTTTAAATGTCGAAAGGCTACTATAGAGTGGATCAATACGTGAACGGTGATGACGTCTGGAATTGACTCCTCTCTGTGCAATCACTAAAAACGGTATTGTAACGTATAATGTATTTGAAATATGTATATATGTTAAAAAGATGTACTCGATCGAGTTTCTTGCTGGTTCTTCTCGGTGACTGGGTTGTTTTCCAAACCGGTGGTAGTTTTGACGTTCATAAGCGCCTTATTAGGGCCTAAACCGAATAAATTATTTTTGATTTGATTATAATATCCGGTTATATTAAGCGGGTTATAATGCTCCAAGGCTATTATGGTGGATCGATATGTAAACGATGATGACGTCTGGAAATGGCGACCCTCTCTGTGCATCGAAAAACGAATGTAAGCTAGCTATGTATGTAAAAATATGTATGATGAATAGATAAACCAGATCGAGGTTCTTGCCGGTTCTTCTCGATATTTGAGTTGCTTTCCGAACTGGTGGTAGTTATAACGTTCCTAAATCTTAAACGCATAAAATATCTTTGATATGAAACAATCGACTGTATGAGAGAATGGGTTCTTTTTTTATAGTAGCACGGCAAAATGACTGCACTATGCCTGATGGTAAGCACAGTACAATCTAAAAATCGCCACCACCGAGTGACACACTATCTATCGATGGTCGCCGCTATCATGCCGGCCTGCAAAAAACTGGATATGTACAGGCTGATCCCGAAACGCGACCCGCAGAAGCGAATTACTATGCCGGGCTTTTTCGTAACATACATGGTCGTTGCGACCCAGTCATGCTGTAAAACCCTACCACCCCGCAAAGTTCAGGTTCAGGTTTATTACTCTTTCAAGCAAACACTACAAGAATGGTTTGATTAAACTTTATAGTGATATAGTTTATACATTAAAATGACATACACATAGGATATAATGTATGAATATATTGCTTTAATTGTCCACAATATAATGATGAGAGTCAAGTAAGTTTGAATCCTGCAATTCGTGAACTATTTCGGCGTGCGTTGTATGAAGTATTGGAAATACGACGATAATATATAGCGTTAGCTTATGTGAAAATAGATACAAAGACAAAATAGCGGACAACCGCTAGTGTATGTTATAGTTCTTTAAGCGACATTTCTTACTTCTAGTCTCATATTATATATAAAAGGAAGTTTCTACAATTGACCAGCATTTCATCATCATCATTAGGCTACAAAAGGCCCACTATTGTAGGGATACAGGCCTCTTCCCGAAGGAAGTTATGGTTATTAACACCACGCGAGTCCACGACGGATTGGCAATTTCAAACTCTGGGAAATCTACAGTTCTATATTTTCTCAAATACTGTAGTACTACAAAAACAATCCTCAGATTCCGGCTTCCTCACGATGTGGTCCTTCACCGTTAGCCGATAATGTTACCTATTTAAATTAGTAAATGTACGCGAATACCAAAACATTCGTTGGTAGATGCCGTGGTTCGAATCTGCGGACATCAGATCGATATTCTTTCAATCAAACCACGCGACTTTGTCGATTTTGTAGTGTGAAGTGTGTGAAATAAATCGGAAGCTTAAAAATAATACATTATCTTTTAAAAAGCAGAATTCTTTTGCCAAATATTAAACATTTACTCTTGATAAAAACGATTCCACTTTAACCTTTGACGCCAAGATAAGTTAACGTCCATAAATAATGTCGGGAGTTATTTATGTATTGCCTATTTATTATAGCGTATTTATCACGACAGAATCCTTAAACTAAGAAACAGACAGAAGTGAAAACTCAATGGAATAGAATAACTGTGTTTTGTTTTGAATTTTTGAATAAATTATAGCGCGAATTATTTAAATTTACAAATTTATAAATTGAAATTATTAACATTGGTAAGTGACCTTCACATCTATTGTCACGTCGGACAATAATTTTATACATTTTTATACAGTTTATAATTAACATATAATAGGCTACACAATCTCAATAGAAAATATCAATATTACATGTGCACAGATCCTAATATACGGGAATAAATAATTACGGGAAGCCTAAGCTTTGTATCCCTTTTTAACGGAATTGGGCGAACGGATGAACGTGAAATTTTGCATAGTTAAAGTTTATATGGAGGAGAAGTGCAGAAAGCTATTATATAAAATGCATTAGAAGTACATTAAATTAATTAAAATATGCATTACTCACACTACTGCTTCAATTTTACACAACATATACACACATGTAAATAAAAAAGACATTTTGACATCCGTCAGTAAAGGACTTCAAAAAAGATTGTGAAGGAGGTTGCTATGCTCGACTGTATGTATTATTTTACTCTTACGTTCCAATTACCCTCTTTTATTCTACATTTTACAATGATATTATAACATAATACCCTTTGACAAAAGAACCCTAATAAAATTCAAACTTTAGAAAATCAATGAACTATGGTTGAATGTCGACCTCTGGGCGCCCACTAGTAGCTAAGCAAAGGCACATATCTAAGTGTCAATAATAGCTACAATTAGTTAATAACACTTAATGATATTTAATTAATTAGTTATTAACCTAATATGTAGTATATAGGTTGATCGCAAATAGATTCACAAAGACATGTCGTTCGCACCCGAGCGTCCTTTGAGCCGCTTTGAATGTTGCGTTAAACAAGCAATTTAGCCGTGTGATAAAAGAGGTCTTTATTTAATAAACAATCCCTATAGAACTCCTTTTAGCAGTATTTTGCAGAGCACTGTCTTAGTGATTAAATAAATAATAGTTTAAAAAAACTAAAAAAAATACGCTTTCATAAAAAAACCAACTAAAAAACAGAAAATAATATTTAATAAATTTGGATTAAGAATAGTGTAAATTAGAAATAAATGTATATTTTTGTAAAAAGTGTCAAAAGAATGATAAAAATACTGATATCTGGAGGTTAATTTTTTTTCATTATTTAGTTACATTTTTTTAACTTTTTTTTCGGATTATTGCATTGTCATCGACCTTTGACAGGTGTGCAAAGTTTGAATTAAATCGGACCGTTCAAATTAGGACAAAAACGAGCTCAAAGGGGTCGGTTACAAACATACATACAGGTGAAGCTAATAAAGGCGTGATAAAAAAAAGCTGTAGCAGTAATAAGGACTGCCGACAGAAGTGAAAACTCGAAACAATGAAATACATGTGTTGTCTTTTGTATATTCATATTAATTATAGTGTGAAAGCCAATAATTATTTTTCAAAATTTGTTTATTGAAATTATAAACATTAGTGTGGTTTTCGTATCTATTAGTACTCGGAGGTATAATTATATACATTTTTATAAAGTCTATTAATCAATCAAACGTATGATAAGCTACAAAATATCAATATTAATAATATCAATACGGCCTGCTTACGTCGCCTGTGGAAGTGTTTCTTGTTTGTCCAGGATAAATTCCCAAAACGGTTGAAGTAATTTTTACGATACATGTGTTATAAAAACTTAATCTTAGCTACACATACGAGTAATTATGCTTTTGATACTCAGCTCAGGGGCTCAGCAGTAATGTTAAAATAACAAGGAAAAAATATAGAGCCACCCACAACCAATCAAGTAACATATTATACATTATACTCTGTAGAGATCACCATTTTTTTTAATTGAAACTTCTTTAGGCATGTTGAACGATATTTATGGCAGGAAATAAATTTATAATTTCGCGTCATGACGTGCTTCGTCAGCAAGACCGGCCGTATTGCGCTTGAATGGCTTGCATCCTTCGATCAACAATAACTAGATAAAGGGTCACGTACAAAAACGATGCTAAAAATTGTCCGCGTAAATATGTATGTACTTATGTGTAGCTATTTGTTTATTAAGAAAGGGAGAAAAAAAGTTTTAAAACAGTTTTTAATTCAACTTAATTACAACCATAACACCTAATAATAAAGTCACAAATATTCAAAATATTATCTAATACCTACGATAAAACGAGCAAAGCAATAAATTACTCCCCTCAAAAATGAAACGACAACATAAACAACATTAAGTGTGAATTCAACCTTAACACGTAATGAATAAAGTACGTTTTCCCGTTATTGTGATTGTTTGTGAGGGGTGAGGCCAAACATTTGTATCACAGGTTTAAAATCGGTAATTTTGTTCAAAATTTGATATTATTTGTTTGTTTAAAACTTAAAATTAAACTTATTCAACATGTATTTAGCGAAAGTAAGATACTCCGGCCGTTAAATAGCTTTTTCGGGTATTATTTTTGCATCTTTTGAATACACTGCGGTATGTGAAACGGGTTTACATTGGCTGTGTTTTTTAAATTAAATAGGTTATCTAAAATCAAGAAAAAGTAATCAAGTGAAATCATTTGAACTTAACAATTATTTATAGAAACATCGTATATCGTGACCAATAGATTATGTAAGCGTTCTGTATAATATACATCTCACAATGTTTTCGGGACTAAATAATTAAGTCCGTTAGCAGCTAAAGCTGTAGTGAGTGACATCACAAAGGTACCCCCATTTCACACACAGGTGCACTGTAATGCTTTGTGCATTGAATAGAACGTACAATTTACCTCGATTCACTAACCAAAGAGCATTAAAGCTTGTTCACACCATCCGGCATGCCATCGGACACGAATATATATATATAGTTTTCCAATTATATCCATAGAATTCCATATCTTTGGCTCATGTAGGTAGGTAGGTAGGTAGGTGGTAGAGCCACGCTGAAGCTATTTCTGGATTCAGCATGAATGGTTCGGTTCGCCCGGGGTAGTACCACCCTCTCACAGAAAACCGACGTTTGCTTTGCTTGCATTGTTGCGTTTCGTTCGGTCAGTGAGTGCGCCGGAGACCCACCTCCCCTCCACTTCCACTTTCCCTTCTTTTCCTCAAATAAAGGCTTAACAACGCACTTGTTCACACACTTGTTGAACACAATGTTCGTGTGCCTCCTATGATATAAAAAAATGTCCTAGATCTAGTAAAAGTCTGTTAAGGCTGCGATATTACAGTATAATGATCCATGTCTAGTGTATGTCTAAGCTAATATTATAAAGCTGGAGGGTTCGTTTGTTTGTTTGGTTGGACACGCTTATCTCAGGAACTACTGATATGATTCAAAAAAATATTTCAGTGTTAGATAGCTCGTTTATCGAAGAAGGCCATAGGAAACTACGACTTCGACCAATAGGAGCTGAGCACCAATGAAGAATGTTTCAAAATCAAAATGTTTTCCTTTTGTGAAAGCTTCCGCTGCGTGTTAGCGTTAGCCTAAAGTAACTATTCCACGCGAACGAAGTCGCGGGCATAGGTTTGTATTAATATAGATAAAACGCTATTCAATGGAATGTACCCTGAAATGGAGTCGAAAGGCAGTACTTAATTCAGTACGACTGATTTTCATTATGTCAAATCAGGTATAGCGCAGCGAGATAAATTGCAAGGTTTTGTAACATATACCTATGATAACTGATCGCTCATAGATGTATTCCTTTCACATTTCAATATTTGAATTTGGTGCCATAAACGTTCTGATTCATAGTTAATCTATTTTACGTAATTGAAAATCGGATTGATAACATTCATTATTATCGTATCGGATATTGTGAAAAGTATTTAACATGACTAATTTATACCCTAGAGATAATGTATGTCTGTTTGGGTAATTGAAACACCTAACCGATGTGAATTATATATACCTTATTGTTAGATACAAGATGATAGACATGGAACTCTAGTATGTAACTCGCTGTAAGTGTATTAAAGTTTATCAAAAGATAATCGGTGTTATTACAAAAAGTTAAATACATATTGAATACTTGCTTTAAAAAGGTTTCGAATTAAATTCGCCGCGGTCGCCCGAGGCAAGTTCGCGTTATCCTTTTTCGCATGTCTAACCTAATGTAACCAAAGCGAGACAAAAGAGTAAGATGATGAACATTCACCGACCGCGGTGCATTTAATTCGAAACTGTTTTAAAGCAAGTATTCAATACGTGTTTAATTTTTTTGTAATAACACCGTATAAATTTAATATTGTTTTATTGTTAACTAGCGAGCACGGCAGACGTTGTCCCGCCATGATTATAAAAATATCCTTCGCAAATTATATACCAAAACGTTCCTCATTAATCACTTTATTCACTGGTGAAAACCGCATAAAGATTCGTTCAGTAGTTTTTGAATTTATCGCGAACAAACAGACCGACGGACGCGGTAGGGGACTTTATTTTATACTATGTAATAATGAAGGTTCTGAACTTAACTCTATAATCCTTACTAATAATATAAAATAAAATAAATTTGTGTTTGTTTGTGCTTTTACGCCTTTACTACCGAACCGATCATCATATAGTTTCGCATACTCGTCGTCAGGGGTACAGAAAAGAACATGAAGGTCAGAGGTCAAATGCTCAGATAGAAGAAAAAGTCTCCTAATGGTTTGACCGTAAGAATATCAACCCAATGTCCACACGTTCGAACCTTGTTCGTATACATTTACTGAGGATACCTGGACCTGAGAAATGTTCTTGTAGTACTACTGTATGTGGGAAAAGTATAGAACTGTGGATTTCTCAGAGTTTGAAATCGCCAATACGTCGTGGGCTGGCGTGGTAATTACGCCCATACCTTCGTTCGGGACGAGGCTTATGGCCCCGCAGTGGGTCTCGTACATGCTGATGATGATGCGCTTTTTTGGGCCTGACGCTGGACGAGCGCTGGTGGTTCGAGCCCCATTTTGCGGGGCACGGACCGCGAA
Organism: Antheraea pernyi; assembly: GCA_015888305.1. Taxonomy (NCBI): domain Eukaryota; kingdom Metazoa; phylum Arthropoda; class Insecta; order Lepidoptera; family Saturniidae; genus Antheraea; species Antheraea pernyi. Next base: position 239,719 of record MU159335.1, on the reverse strand, counting down.
TTGTTGGGGCGGCGGCGGCACTCGGCCGGCTGCTCCCCAACATAGGGGGTCGAGTGCTGGGTGTCGCCGTCTCTATATGGGAGTCGTGCGAGTGATGGCCGCCTACGGGGCACCAGTGTGGGCCGACGCCCTCGGTGCCGACAATGTGGGTGCGCTACGCAAAGCGCAGCGCACGGTGGCACTGAGGGCGGCCCGGGCGTACCGCACGGTGTCCTCGGCGGCGGCTTTTATGCTCGCCGGCTCCCTATATTTCCCCACCATATGACCCCGCAGAGAGTTTGTTACAAGCTGATGATGATGATGATAAATGTACACTGGTTCTTATTCTTAAGCCGCTACTACTCGCAATATTACACTCATTGTCATTATTATAATTGATCTATCCTTCGGGAACATAACTTTCATAAGTCATATGCATGAAAATTACTATATAGCCTTTTACGTACGCCTGATAACAACATTTTCTATGCATCCATATATGTTGTAGTTCGCAATTCACTTAAGAATGTTTTAACTTACAATAATTAATGAAAATAAAAGCTACATATCAAATAATAATTCTTTATTTCTATAACAGGCATAGTATTACACTTCATGTTTACTACTTTTCTTGAAACAAACCAACATTCATGCATACACATCGAGAAAATAATAAAAAGAGAATTAAAGAATTAAAAAAGGAGCCTGTATATAAGTAACCAGGTACTATTTTACAAATATTTAACATACATCATAATGCGTATGCTTATTTTATAAATATACTTGATAATATTGATGACTATATAAGAAATAAACTGAGCTCGAATAACTTTTAAACCAATAGACATAACGATAAATTCGGCTGAGTACCTTAAGCGCTCGCCTTAGTAGTCTGGTGAAGCTGGTAAGACCTTGCTAGGTCAATAGCGTAGTCAGAAAGAGAAAAATACCTTTTTTGTAGAAAGTTAAATTCTCTATAAAAATATGTATTACTCATTAATATAAATCGATTTGTCCCCGAGTTATGGTTTTCTATAGAACGAAGAATTTTTCTTATGTTATTTGCATAAGAAACTTAGGTTGGAGTGCGGACTACCCATCTCCTCATTGCACAGGTGAGGCTGACGAGGGGAGACGACTGGTTGTGTACCCAGTAGTCTTTCTATAGTAGGACGAAGCCTGGCGTTCACTCGCCAGGCTGCCGCAGGGGCGGTTTCTCAGGAAGACAGCAGGTTCGATCCCTGGCCGCCCCTACCATGTGGCGGACGGTAGACCGTGAGATTTTAGTCCGTGTGAGTCGGACATAACCCACTCACTCCCTCGAGAGGGTGGCGTATCCATAAAGGACTTGCCCACGTAAACAAAAAAATAGGTCGGAATGCGGACTATTTTAGAGTTAACACTGAGAGATCAAATTTTCAGGGATTTTTTCTTTATCAATTCGGAAGTAAATCTGATAATACCACTTCTAAGGACTACCCTAATATACACATATAGGTAGATAATTATATTGCATATAATTGATTTTTATGAGTGAATAATTTTGGAGTAAGTAAGCATACATTTTATTTAACAATTAACTAATTATTATTTTTATATGTATGTGTTAAGTTGATATATACTTAGATTTTCAAAGATTTTTTACAATTCTCTCAAATATAGTTAGTTCCTCACTCTTTTATCCGTTAAATAAAAAAATTACAATATAAATACAACTCATTACACATTGTAACATTTCGTAACTTAGAACAAAAAGAAACTATAATTTAGTAGCTCTCATTTCCTAGTTATTTCAACAAATACATTGTTACTCGGTGTTGATAAAAAAAGGTAAAAAAAATATATTTTCCGGTCCGCCATTATCCTTGGAAAACACGCTGACGTAAGCATGAATTAACTGCCCGCCCTAGTCAACAACCGTGCAGAAAACTGGGCAAATAAAATGCCGCCTGGTGAAATTATTTTTGGCCCTTTCCCGCCAGAAAGGGTGTCCCGGCGAAGTTGGAATTATTTTATTTGTCGATTTTGTGATTGGCGGTTAACAGGCACAAATTATCCTTTAGTAACTTTATTTAGCATTTATGTCAAACAAAATTGAAACAGTCAATGGTCCGACTACGAATTTTAGGGATAAATGGTAATATCATAGTTTCCTAAAGTTACTATTAGTAACTTAGAACCTTTGCTATATTTTCTAATTGAAAGAATAACGTTTGATATTTCAAATTAACTAAGCTTAGCTTGGTTCTTTAAAAAGACATTTTTTTGGGGCTGGTGAACAATCAACTCATTCTACGGAAACCTTTGATCAACATTCAGTGTGAAAACTGCATAAACCTCATTGAATATTATTAAACCCTCTTCGGTCAGAATTGCACAGGTCCGGCGGACGAGGGGGGGCAGCCGGTGTGTACCCGGTCTGTCCCTCTATAGGTAGGAGCCCGGCGGTTACCTTCTGGCTCTACAAGGTTGATTAGCTCGAACGATCCCTTGCCGCCCCCACAAAGCGGTCTGTCGGTACACCGTGGGGTTTTAGTCTGTGCGAGTCGGACATAACCCACCCTCTCCCCCGGGGGGGTGGCGTATTCAAAAGGGATTTCCCCACGTTAAAAAAAAAAGCTTGATCTGGAAGTCTAAATAAAAGCTTTACGTATGGTGCGGGTACCCCTTGGGCAGAAATTAGCTGTATATTTTTGCCCTCTACTACTCGCATCGATATATATCCCTACATGTAACGATTTTGTAGCGGGTTTTGTTGTCAAAGGGCTACTATAGAGTGGATCAATATGTGAACGATGGTGATGTCTGGAACTGACTTCTCTCTGTGCATTCATTATAAACGATTGTAACATATAATGTATTGGAAATATATATATGTTAAAAAGATGTACCCGATCGAGTTTCTTGCCGATTCTTCGCGATTACTTGGTTGTTTTTCGAATCAGTGGTAGTTAAGACGATCATAGACGCCATATTGAAGGTGGTAGAGCCACGCTATAGCTATTACTAGTTTCAGCACGAATCGGTCGGCTCGCCTGGGGTAGTACCACCCTCTCACAGAAGACCAATGTGAAGTAACAGTGCTTGCATTGTTGCGTTTCGTTCGGTCAGTGAGAGCGCCGGAGGCCCACCTCCTTTCCCCTTTCCCTTCCCTTTTCTCTTTTCCCTACCCCTCCTCAATACACAGGCTGGCAACGCACTTGCGACTCCCCTGGTGTTGCTAGTGTCTGTGGACGGTGGTGATCACTTAACATCAGGTGACCCACCTGTTCGTTTAATAAAACAGGGCTTAAAAAGTGAAGTACTAATTCATTTTACATTTTGTATGCACCATTATAATTCGTCCGTCCAAAAGAATAAACAGCACAATGTATATGTTACTAAATAATTATTAGTTCTACGACGTATTCCGACTCGTCTTTATTGTTTTAATTAGTAATCTTGTTATTCATCATTTTCAGCGCCAACACTATATAATGCACGTTCTCGTGAAACATCTAAATCATAAGAAATTTCTGCTCTTATAATTTAAGTCACCTTTTGCGAGCATCTTACTTTAACAGCTCGTGTGGGACGAGCGGAACCCTAATTATTTTTCGTAAAGGTTTTCTTAAAATTACCCTTGACTGTGCGAAGTTTGAAAATTCTGGGTGATCACATGACGATGAATCTCTTTCAGGTGTTCTTGAGTTGAGTCGCGGCTTCGTGAAGTTAGGATTGCTTTGAGCGTCTTTATAAAGATATTTGTAACATATTTAAGTGAACGCGTTGCTTATAAATACAAATATTTTATCAATAACATGAGTAGACGAATTGATTTGATGGCTGTAACCTCAAACGCATTGAAAAATAAGTTTCTGAATATACAACAGAATACAAATATACAAGAACTGCTCGTTTAAAGGTATTATATATATAGATATATATTAATAAAAATGATAAGGATCCTGAAAATTTCAAGTCGAAATTTTAATATTTAAAGGTCGCTCCAAATTTTTCAAAGTTTCCAAGACAAGTAGTTTATATCTTTTCGAATATGAATATATCAACGAACTTGATATTAAAAAAAAATAATTTAAGTATTAAAATTTTGACTTGAGATTTTCAGGATGGTTATAATTTTTCTTGTAGAAAAAATGAAATAATGAGAAAAATAATTAAAAAAAATACGATTTTTGACGATTTTGGAAATTAAAAATAATTTGGAATTATTCTAAAAAAAAAATTTTTTTTACCTGCCATTTGGACGGGACTCTTAAAACATTATAAATTTACATATTTTGACGGACACTCGAAAAAAAAGTTTGTTTCTATTGGGCACCCTAATAATATTTTAGGTCTTTACGTATGAAATTGCCGTTTTGTATGAAAAAATTTAAACGAATTTTTTTCATGTATTTTTTATTTGTATTAATCGAAGGAATCACTCATTCAGTCAATGCATCTTTGACAACGCAGTGGCAGTTTATTGATGCCCTTCTTAAAGAAATCAGCTGGACGGGAGGCAACAAATTCTTCAAAGGCATTTTGTACTGCCTCTCGGGTATTGAATTTTTTTCCGCCAAGGAGTTATCCAAATTCTGGAAAAAGTAGTAGTCTATAGGCGCAAGGTCTGGTGAGTAGGGCGGATGACGGAGAACTTCCAACCCCAGTTCTTGCAACTTGGAGACCGTCTGCTGTGCAGTATGAGGTCGCGCGTTGTCGTGCAGGAGCAGCGGAGACGAGCGATTGACCAATGCTGGTTGGAGATGTGCCAGCTTCTCCATCATTGTGTTCAGTTCTTCACAGTACACATCTGCAGTAATGCTCACCCCGTTTGGTAAGAAGCTGTGATGAATCACACCGGCGCTAGACCACCAAACAGTGACCATCACTTTTCTAGGGGTACGTTTTCGTTTAGGGCATCGTTTAGGTGCTGAACCAGGATCCAATCAACTTGCTGAGCGCTTCCGTTTATCAAACAGAATCCATTTTTCATCGCAGGTAACAATGCGGTTCAAAATTCCTTCATTTGTGTGTCTGTTGAGAAGTGCAAGGCACGTCTCGACGCGTACTTCGCGCTGGTGATCATTGAGTTCGTGGGGCACCCATTTGTCAAGCTTTTTTACCTTGTACTCATATTCCATAATTACTCGAATTTTGAACGTATCCATGATGACAAAAAAGATTGAAATGCAATGAAAATGTAACACTGTTCAATAAACAAATGACTACTTTTGGAAAAAGAATTCCATGTTTTTAAAATAAAATTAATTTTAAATTAGAATTCTTAGCCAAACAAAAATTATTTTGATTTGAAATGGCCAGTGCTGCAGAACGGCAATTTCATAGGTATTATATACATAGATAGATAAAGCTGAAGAGTTTACTTGCTTGGACACACTAATCGGAGGAACTACGAGTCCGATTTGAGAAATTATTTTAGTGTTAGATAAATCATTTATCGAGAAAGGCTTATAGGCTATATATATATCATTACGTTAAAACCAATAAGAGCGGTGCGCCAAAGAATAACGTTTCAAAATCGTTTTCTTTTTTCCTTTTAAGAGCTTCCGCTGCATGTTAGTGTTAGCTCAAAATAATTATTCCACGCGGACGAAGTCACGAACAGAAGCTAGTTTAAACGTATAATTCTAGTAAAAACGAATAATGTAGTTCAAAACATTAATAAGAAAATATTAGAACTTGATACAATTGTAGGCAAGTAAATCTCTGAAACTAATCGAAGTACTTACCTTAATTTATATATTACATAAACTATGTATCAATTAAGTGAAGACATTTGTAAGTATTGTGGCATAATAAAGTAACGGATCTTAGCCAAGAGTATTGAAAAGCTAACAAAAGAAAGTAAACGTTTCTTTTGGTAATGATTAAATCAGGATAAAAGCCGGTCGGATAAACGACAATAGATATAATTGTGCTAAAGTTATTAAACGAGTAAGCCCTTGGATTAATCAGTAGCCACTACCATTTGTATCGTTTGCATTAATATAAACTCGATAAGTGTTAATATTCCGATAATGTATTACGTACAATCATAGCTGGTTTAAAATTCTCTCTTTTATGGCTTAGAGCATTTCGATTATAGACTGATTGTTTCCTTCTAAATTTATTGATAATTGAAATATATTTTCTATTACGAGTTACGACGGACCGAAGTTGAAACTACGTCACCGCGCGGGAGTGCGTTATAGCGGTAACGCTCACCGCGTGGTCATAATAAGGGTGTGTGTATTTATGTACACGCGTTAGAAGTTATATTTCTTTGGCGTAACAAGATAAAAATCTTTTCAAAAATTTTATCATTCGCCTTATTCTACGTTTGTAGGAAAAACGACATTAACAATAGAAAAAAGGTATTTAATACATTGAAAGTTTTAATACAAAGAAACAAAATGTTGACTATAGCTAACTTCAGGGTAAAAATTTACTCTCATGTTTTCCCTAACGCGCGAAACGAAGTATAACTTCAATAAATTTATATTGTTTAAACTAATAGCGAGCAGTGAAACTTTCTTTCAAAATCATAAACTTGAATGATTCATGCATGTGATTATGGAAAAACCAATTCTGTATTGGACCGTGATGGCATTTAAATTTCCATCTGTAAATTTAATAGTTAGTTAATAATATCATGATAAATAAATACTAATTAGTTTTGTATATTGTATAAAAGTAGAAGTATTAAACAATAAATCCTGAAAATTTCGTATAGATATCTCGAAAGATTTGGTTGACATATTAAAAAAAAAAAGTCCTTTATATATTCATTAAAAAATAATATTTTTTAGAACTGCTTAATTATCTCTAGTAACTACCTAATAATTAAATAATCGTACTTAAACTCCATCACCAAGTGGGAAATGGGTGATCCACTTGACGTGAGGTTACCCAGGTGTCATGATTTGGTCACAGTCCCATGTGGTGTTCTTCATTTATCAACTTCATTTATCGAGAGACAAAGTCCGGCTTACATTTGGGAAATTTACAAATATAAATTGGTAACATTACCGGCTGACAGAGAAAAAAACATCATGAGGAATCCTGAACCTGAGAAATGTTCTTGTAGTACTATCGTATGTGGAGATAGAACTGTGGATTCTTTGGACCTTTAAATAGCCAATACGTTGTGTGCTGACGTGGTGATTATGCCCATACTTTCTTTTGGGAAGAGTATTCGGGCATAAAATCGGTTGGAGGTAGCCAAAATTTATTTTTGACACACTGTTTGTCAATGGAAAATCGGTGATGATCGGTCACTTGCTCGGAACTCGCGCTTATTTTCGGACTAGCTCACCATACTAGCGACTCGGCGGCTCGGAAGTTTATATTTGTGCATTATGTGTACGTGTTGGAAATCTGGTGCTCACACTAACGGCAACGGCGGCGGAGAAGACATTATATCAAGTAAGTGAGCGTTTCATCCCGGTTATAAAGAAAATCCTTTCAGCATATATTTTTCCAGGGGTATCTACCTCCAGCCAATTTTAAATATAGAGTCCACTGCCTAGGCTAGGTACCCCGATCAGCGTAGGTGTGGTGTTTGCCACCCCAAAGAGGTTTATGATCTTGCTGGTGGTATCTTATAGGCTCATGTGACAAAGGTAATGAACTGAAAAATAATATGTAAATAACTTTTCGTCCTAAAGATTGAAGAAGATAAAGCATAAAAACATGTAAATTATAAAGAAACTAGCTGTGCCCGCGACTTCGTGTGCGTGAAACCTTGCGTAATTTTTTTATTAAACAGCGATTAATAAAGTCATCTGAATGTATTTAGTCCATTTACTTATCTACTTTTCTCTCGTACTAAGTGACGTCGTAATTAAAGGTAAAATAACTTTTGGTATATCGAACCGATTTTAATGAAACATAGATTAAATAGAAGATATGCTTTATGATTTCCTTTAAGAGGTTTTATCATGAACGCAGTGTTTTAGCAGTGATGTGACAAACAGACAGATATACATTTCTAAAATTGATTGAAATATATTTTATTAGATATTCCTAAACACTTGCAACAATATTTCTTTAACCAAAATTTAAAAAGTACAGATACGTTAGATCTAAATTCTTATTATATCTATAGATAAATATTATTATAATGTATGTCCTGTTTTTATAATCTTATCGTATACGTTTAATTCGGGAAAGATCAGCATTGTTTATGGGCGTTTAATAGCCTCGGGTGAATCCCCGGCCAGAATTCAGCACAATGAATCCATGCCCGAATTTTTATTAATTATCATAAAAACCGTCCGCTTTAGGAGCTCGCCCGTGGCTCCGAACACGATAAATTCTAAATTAACCAGTAAATTATGTTATTTAAACTGAAAAAAAAAAAACAGGCAAAGGGAATTAATAACACGGGAACACGTTGCGAAGGAAGGTGCGTTGGTTGTAATTGAGTAATACTTTACACTGCTTTCGTTTTAGAGATATCGCGTGTATGGGTATCAAATGGCCGGTCATTTTTCGAACGTCATGCGTATGTTTAATACAGCATTATTAAATTACTTTGCATATTCTCTCACAATGTTTATAAAGGTCTGACGTCAGGGACATTCTTTTGTTTTTGACACTAACAAGTGCTTGGTGATAGATTTTAAGGTAGAAGATGGTGACCAAGGAGAATTAGAAAATTCTATATTATCATGCGGTGAATTAATCATATTATTATTTACTCATAAAGTTGTGGATGTAAGAATTATTAATTCAGCTTCGAATCTACGACGATGCATTGTCTGAACTCGCTCTGAATCAATAGTAATACTATTAATTTATACATATAACAGTGACCTATATTACAGATTTTACTTGTGTTTTATCTTCATAATTATTGATAAAAAGCGTCATATGCGTGTAATTCTAACGGTTTATGCAGTCTATGGCCAAACAGATTTCAGATGACAGATGACAGATATATATATATATATATACTCTTATATATTGTAGCCTGTGTTATTTTTAATCACAGAGTATGTTACATAAATAGATATATAAATTATTCAGATATAAATGGTTATGATATAATAGATTATTAGATAATTATATATAAATATCTATGTATGTTTGTGTAGAGCGGTATCCCGTAGGTTGTGTACAAACTTTTAATCACTTATAATTAATATTGTTTTTTGCTGAATTCATTCCCAGCGACGATAACGTTCTTACTTATAACGACAATATGTTCATATAGTTTTAAAATCAATCGTTTATTATAGATATAAATGAGCATGTACTTACATTTTTTTTTTCCAAAATAAATAAACCGAATTCGATATGGTAAACCAATACGGCACTAAAAAGCGAAAAAAAACTAAATTATTAAATTAATCAAATTAAATAAGAAATGTTGATATTTGCACTTCTGAGGATTATGAGTAGAAACAATTCAAATAAAAGAAACGTTAAAATCGGTTCACAATTGACAAAAAATCTCGAATAATACATTTTAAAAAATACATACAACCGAACATAGTAACCTCCTCCTTTTTCGAAGTCGATTAAAAAAGAGGAGTGTAAAAACAATACAAACAAACTGTTTAACCTTTAAAACAAGATAATTATTTATTTCTATGAGAGTACAGTTTTGATGTTTATATGCCAAAATGTTGTTAGGCGACAAACGTGACTATACTTCGATCATAATATCAAACAAGTGAAATTTCCAAGTTCTTATATGTTACTAGCGGGCTCGGCAGACGTTGTTCCTCCCTGATAAAAAAAAACCCTGACAAATTATATACCTAAACCTTCCTCATGAATCACTGTATCTACTGATCAGCACCGATTCAAACCGCATGAAAATCCGTTCAGTAATTTTTGAGTATATCGCGAACAGACACTGGTCACCTCTGGACACGAACAGAGGTTGTTCGCTCACGCAGGCCGGCATGAGAGCGGCGACCGGCGAGGGATAACGCATCTCTCGGTAGTCGCCACTGTTTTTGAATTGTACTGTGCTCACCATCAGGTACATTGCAGTCACTTTCCTTTGCTACAATAAAAGAAAAAGACATGTGACAGAGAACTTTGTTTATACTATGTCGTATAATGATTATGTCGTATATACGTTACGCTATGTTACTGTAAAGTTTGAAACAAAATTTGTTCAATAGTTTAATCATGAACAGTAACATAACGTAAAGTAAATTAAGCTCAATGGTGGTAGAGCCACGCTGAAACGATTACTGGTTTCAGCATGAATGGGTCGGCTCGTCCGGGGTAGTACCACCCTCTCATAGAAAACGGACGTGAAGTAACAGCGCTTGCATTGTTGCGTTTCGTTCGGTCAGTGAGAGCGCCGGAGGCCCACCTCCCCTCCCCTCTCCTCTCTCCTCTTCCTCCCCTAACATTCCCTCCAAAGGGTGGCAACGCACTTGCGACTCCTCCGGTGTTGTTAGTGGACGATGGTGATCACTTAACATCAGGTGACCCACCTATTCGTTTGACAAAAAAAAAAATAGCTTATAAAAAAATAAATAAGAATACGAATTAAGTTTTAATTTAAAAAAAAATGTATTATATTTAAATTAGAGCGCAATTAGTGTCTGGATTATGAATACCCAACCGCTTTAGTTTGGCGACTATATAGGGTGTTTTTAATTTCACTACACAATAAACTTCACTACCGTCGTGTTTCATGGTATGTTAACGATGCCATAAACGTTTACAGTTCTCACCGAGTATTATTACCTTATCCGAATTTACTTAGACAGTGTAGTTATAATCAAAGGGAAATAAATTGTAATAAACTTAAGACTTCAGTTTTTGGCGGGACCCTATTCTATTACGTAGTGGATTTTACATTTTATTCTAAATCTTGTGTTATTTAACTCTATATTCTGTAATATTCGTGGTGTTTTACGTAATACAGTTCTGCTATTTTGCAGAAGTTAAGTGGATGGGAAATAATATCACAGAGAATGTATTCTGAGATGCCGCCAAAATTCTCTGGATAGTTTTAGCAAAAAGACACCGCCTTGTTAGAACATATAAATCTATCCCAACACACTTGTACCATCATTATCTACTCAATAGTGGCAATAATACTCTGAAAGAGTGGTTGCTAAAAACAAAACCAAAAAATTAAGACTTAAAAAGTAAACTAACTCAATAGTATTGGTTTCTACATTAAGTTTCTAAAGCATATTACTGGTTTGTTGAACAATAAGTTCAAGCATCATGTTAAACAGGTTTTAACTATCAAATAATATTCACTATGTTGGATCATGAACAAGAGTGATGCCAGAAAATTATCTACTTTGTGAATATTCGCTAAATCTAATAATAACAACTACGAACTTGACTCGTATAGCTTTAATAAAAATAATATGATAAAAATTTGACATAAAACCGATCGAGTTTTTTGTCGATTATTCTCGATGAGTGAGAAGTTTTTCGATCTCATGACAGTGTTTTAACGTTCATATATACTTTGTTAGGGTCTGAAATGTGTAAGTTATGTTTATTATATTTGCTTGATACATATTATAGGTATCTTGATTCGTAGTAATTGCTAGATACATAATAATTTTAATCTATACATATAAAGTGAAGTGTATGTTTCTTTGGCCATACTAAATCTCAGAAACGGTTGGTCAGATTCGAGAGAAACTCTTACTAGTAGATAGAAGTCGTAGCAGAGAACATTCCACATTACATATAATTACGCTTCGTTATAAGACTTAACTAATAATTATAAAATTAAAACAATAACTATATATATATTTACTGATAGAGGTCTGGCGCTATGTGCGCATTCACGCAAACACTACTGAATGATGATGATGTTTTTCTTAAACACTAAACTCAAAAAATATCATATCATAATATATAAATTAAACATAAAGTTATTAAATCTTAAGGATCTACAACTTCTGTTAGCGATATGTATTTTATGGCCGTGGAGAAGTGGGGCAAGTAATATGATACGCATACGCTAGACAATGCAGGTGTAGTTAGTTACAGCTAGTAATCAATAAAAAGTTTAGATAAATCATAACAAAATTTAAAAAAAATTACTTAGGTCATGAGAACGACGTGGCAAGCATTAACTGAATCATAAATATAACAGGCAGCCACGAAACTACATTATCAAATCAGAGTTTGTACTAAAATACTTGTCTATGTAAGTTCTAGCCGGTTGAACTCAGATATGAACATCGAAGTAATCTTACAACTGTGGATTGAAAACGGCACATGGCGTCGGCTCCTGCGGGAAATAACTGAATAGTTCTGTTTAATTTATGACCGGGAGTAGAAACACGCTTCGGGATCTTGGTACCCGCATATACTATCTGAGAAATGATGATAAACCTATGTTATTGTATAGATATTAGATCATCATATAAACGTGATTGCATTTTTGTGGATAAGAAAGACGGATTCATATCGATAACAAAGAATTGTAGTTAGCTTCACATTACGCCTTGTGTAATGCGTACTCTTGCGTACGACTTGGTTATTTGTAATAAAAATGCACAAAAAAAATGAGCCGTGCGCGGAACGCCTGGCAGATTTTATTTTTCTATTATAGGGGGCAAACTAACAGGCGGGTACGCCTGACTGTAAGTGATGTGAAATATCGAAATTATTCTGTTTAACATGCATAAAAGGATTGTTTATGACAGGAAATAATTAAGATATTAATAAAAAATAAGATTATTTTTAGAAAAAGATGACTGTTTATTTAGTATACATTTATATTCACTAAATATAAAAAATCAAAATTATATGACACGGTGACGCATGCCGTGGTGACACGTTGCCACGTCAACAATCAGTCTGATCCGCCAATATAGATGTTTCATTTCAAATTCAAATCGCGTTCATGCCGACTTAATTGATGACTAAGTTCTTTTTCGAACCACTAGTAGTGTTTACCGTTCATAAACGCTTACTTAGGGCATAGATTGAATGAAGTAATTTTTATTTTCGCTTGATCTTAACTGTTTAACTTGTCGGACTTTTGGGGTGTAAGGGGTGTCAAATAACATCTAAGACTTGATACATCCAAACCAACCTCACCTGCACGTGCTATTCACCTGCTGAAAAATGAACGAGGCAATGGCGAAAGCGGGGTGGTAGGGTTTTACAGCCTGACTGGATCGCAACCACCATGTATATGGCGAAAAAGCCCGTCATAGTGATTCGCTTTTGCGTGATTCGCGTTTCGGGATCAGCCAATGCATATCCAGCTTTTCGTAGGCCGGCATAACAGCAGCGACGATGGATAGTGTGTCACTCAGTGGTCGCCATTGTTTTTGGATTGTACTGTGCTTACCATCAGGCACAGCGCAGTCATTTTGCCGTCCTACTATAAAAAAAAGGACAGCGCACCGATTGATGTCCGTTCGAATCATTGCGAATGAGCTTAACACTTGAGTGAAGGAAAATTTTGTAATAAAACCATAGCAAGGTGGTAGTCTTTACTAAGCTTATCTGGCTAGTTACTAGCCTCAAGCTGAACATTTGTCACTAAGAACCTATACACATCTTGCAGTTCAAACAGTTGAATTTCAAAGCCATCCCTTCTAGGTTTAGCGTGTTTACCATCTTGGACCATATCGTTATTTAACATCTAGTGAGATTCTGGACAAACTAAAATCTATACACTATAAAATAATTGAAGTTGTAGTGGTGAAGTGGGTTGACATATGGAATATCAATCCGATGTTGCCAACATCAAACCACGAGATGTATCAAGGATTTATCCAGAAATTACGTACATTTACTAAATTTAATTGGTACCACTATCGGCTGACGGTGAAGGAATAGATCATGAGGAAACATGAACCTGAGAAATGTTCTTGTTGTATGAGGGAAAACATAGAACTGAGGATTTGTCCACAGTTCGAAATCGCCAATACGTCGGGGCTTGCGTTTTGATTATAATAATACCTTCCTCCAAGAAGAGCCTTATGGCTGTAATGGGACTCCTACAGGCTGATGCTATATAAAAAACGAGGCATAATTTATTGGGTGATGTATTTTTTGAACACTTTCTTATAACATTGTATACATATCACTACATATTATAAAACAAAGTCCTCTGCCACGTTTGTCTGTCTGTCTGTTCGCGATAAGCTCAAAAACTACTAAACGGATTTCCATTTAGTTTTCACCTGTAGATAAAGTGATTCATGAGGAAGACTCAGGTATATAATTCGTCAAGGTTTCTTTATTATCAAGGCGGTACAACGACCGCAAGGCCCGTTAGTATAAAAATATAATATATTTACTTATAGTGTCTGAAAAAGTATTAACCAGGTGCTAAAATAAATATTTATGATACCATAGAAGGAGTGCATTATCTATGGCAGCAACGCATTTACAAGTCATAATATCCTATAATATCCTTTATCGGAAGAATTGGATGTTCCACACAAGCTTAGTAACAGATAACGACCGACAGAATGGCCGTTTTAAAGCGCAATGTAAAATAACAAAGAATACCCTGTGTTAAAATAATAACTACATTTGAAAATATCGATATTATTAGCATTTATTCTATTATAACGATTTTTATTTTGTTATTTTGGATTGTACTGTGCTTACCATCAGGCATAGTGCAGTCATTTTGCCGTGCTACAATAAAAATGTAAAATAATTTAATTTTTCAATATTATTAATATGTAAGTTGTATTGATGAAATAAAGTTTTTTTTTTCGAACTGACTATGCTATTGATCTAGTAAGGTCTCAACAGCTTCACTGGACTACGAAGATGTGATAAAGCGTTGTAAGCTTTCACTCTAGTATGCTATTTCCTATTATTGTTTTATATTATTCATCGGAAGGTTGACTGTTGCATTATCCACAATTGAAATAAATAAATCTGTCTGTTAGTTTTAGTAATCAGCGCATTTGTAAGATTATTTATAATCAGAATTTCAATTAGATAATTAAAAAGTAGATTTCTTCTTCTAACAAATTTATGTTTGTAATAAATTAAACTTACTTTCTAATTCCGTTAAAATCCGGGGTCGGTTTAAAAGTAATTCACTTTAAAATTTTTATCTGACAGATAACCGGGTGGAAATTAATCTGGGTGGGTACTTGACATAGGTCCTTAAAATGCTTTATGTCGGGTCACACGGGGGCCAGCAGGTGAGCCGACCACGACCCGGCAAAGCTTTGCTCGGTTGAATTATGAATGTTTATCTTTTGTAATTTCTTTTTAATAGAACAACTTTTTATTCCCATTAATTATAAAAATGTTACTGCCGCGTTCAATCTTATCTACTTACTAGCTTTTACCCAGGGTTTCGCTTGCATTTCTTACATCTCACAATGTTTATTTAAAAATTCATTATAAACCATCGAGTATTTAAGGCGTGAAAGGATAAAAACAAATAACCTTACATTCGTGTTTACAATATTACTTGCTTTCCCTCATGACTTCACTCATATTAAAATTGATTTCACCTCATTGTCCTGGATGAAAAATAACCTATGTAATTTTTTATATTCCTGAACATTTTATATGCAAAAATTAATTATCCTAGCTAATACTATAAGTGCGAAAGTTTTTTTCAACTACTTAACCGATGCTTAAGAAACTTTGCATACAGACCCAGGGTATAAGGTTTGCTGTCCCGAAAAATGTACTGTTTCCGAGGAATGGGGCAAATTTACATTAACGCGGACAAAACCGCGAGCAAAAGCTAATTATTTATTAGCTATCTATTTATTCATATTTGTAATAATAATTGAAGAGCGTGATCAGAAAATATACCTACATATTATATTTATAAAAAGTTGAGGCAGTCGTAAAGACTGCCTACAGAAGTGAAAACTCAAAACAATTGAATAACTTTGTCCTTTTTTAATTTTCAAATTTATTAAAGTTTGAATTATTTACATTTAATAATTTTTAATTAAAATTATTAATATTAATTTCGTTTTCACATCGATTAGCTCTCCGAGCATTAATTATATACATTTTTGTACAGTTAATTAATTGATCAAAAATATCAGTGACGGTTGGTGACGCGCAATTTTACCTATTCAAAAATTCAAACACGCATATATTACAGTCGAGTATATACAATGTCTGACAGAAGCGCTATACATCACGAGGTCATCGGCGATGCGACCCCATAAGTTTTTCTCCTACCAAATAAAGTTTACCTACAAAATCGCTCAACGCGGCTAAATAAGTTATCACTTCAAAAAATAATAATCTTTTTCGGTTCAGAGACTTTAGAGTTATAGCTACACAAACAAACAGACAGGGAAATTTTCATATTACAATATGCAAGAAAACAACAATATGTAAATTACATTTTTTTTTAAAGAAAACTTCTTTAGTTACTTTGAGCGATATTTTTGGTAGGAGATAAATTTATAATTTCGCGTCATGACATGCTAGTATGCGTAACTGGCCATATTACGCTTGAGCGGTTTTGTGTCAGACTAGCGGCGTATAGTATAGGGGCGTGTGTACATGTAATATTGACATTTTGGGGCTCATCATACGTTTTATTGATTAATTAATAGACTTTATAAATATGCATATAATTATTGCTCCAACTGTTAATAGGTATGAAAACCACGCTAATGTTAATAGTTTTAATAAACAAATTTAAATATTGCCATTCGCACTCTAGTTAGTTTAAAAGTTTAAAAGAAAACACAGTTATTTCACTGCTTTGAGTTTTCACTTCTGTCAGCAGGCCTTATGATTGCCTTGATTTTTGTTTTATGTCATAGGAGGCAAACGAACAGTTTGCTTACCTGATGTTAATCGTTCACCACCGTCCATAGACAATAACAGCACCAGGGGAGTCGCAAGTGGATTGGCGGCCTGTGTTTGGGAGGAGGGGGAAGAGGAGAGGGGAAGGGAAGTACGCCTCCGGCGCTCTCACTGACCGAACGAAACGCAACAATGCAAGCACTGTTACTTCACGTCGGTTTTCTATGAGAGGGTTGTACTACCCCGGGCAAGCCGATCCATTCATGCTGAAACCAGTAACAGCTTGAGCGTGGCTCTACCTCCTACAAAAGTTTTTGAGTATACGACAAAACTTTGTATAACTTAAATTTGTAATTTATGTGTAAGTGAGCGAAGAGCACTTAAGGTGTCTTTCAAAACACGTGAACAGTTTACCAAATAAACATAACACGAAGTGAACGCGGAGTAATAATTTACCGATGCACCGTGTTGACCGAAAACTCATTTTCTCAATTCGTTTGCAAATAGTTACACATACACTTGTTCTGGAATTACATTTCGAATTCGAACACACGCTCCGAACGTTCCAGAAGCACGTCCGTGCGGAATTTCAATTCGGCGTGTCACACATACCCTCGGCTTTTCCCGCAGTGACGAGTTATATATACGTTCAAATTATTAGTTTATTAGAAGGTAAGTTATTAATACTTGACCATTGTTGATAATCTAATGTATGTCCGCAAACACTTAGATAAACTGGATTTAGTTTTAGGTGGATTTAGCATCAATATGCGCACGCTAGCGTTTTGGAATGGGTTGCCTGGTATGGTGTTCGCACAGGGTTATGACATGGGGCTCTTCTAAACGGGATTAAAACACGAACTCATTTTCTCAATTCGTTTGCAAATAGTTACACATACACTTGTTCTGGAATTACATTTCGAATTCGAACACACGCTCCGAACGTTCCAGAAGCACGTCCGTGCGGAATTTCAATTCGGCGTGTCACACATACCCTCGGCTTTTCCCGCAGTGACGAGTTATATATACGTTCAAATTATTAGTTTATTAGAAGGTAAGTTATTAATACTTGACCATTGTTGATAATCTAATGTATGTCCGCAAACACTTAGATAAACTGGATTTAGTTTTAGGTAGATTTAGCATCAACGTGCGCACGCTAGCGTTGTGAAATGGGTTGCCTGGTACCGTGTTCCCACAAGCTCATGGGGCTCTTCTGAACGGGATTAAAACACGCTTTTAAATGTTGGCACCACAATGGTAATGCTTATTGTGTTGCAGTCGTCCATGAACGACGGTAACGATATAACATCAGATCGGCCATCAGCCAGTTTGCTGCCATGTGGCATAAAAAATGGTACAAGATCAACATAATTTAACTAACTAGAAATTGATCATTCTACGTTTCAGGCTCACTAAGGCCAGTAAACGTTTTTGAGATAATAGTGAAGCTAATTATTTATTAGCTATCTATTTATTCATATTTGTAATAATAATTGAAGAGCGTGATCAGAAAATATACCTACATATTATATTTATAAAAAGTTGAGGCAGTCGTAAAGACTGCCTACAGAAGTGAAAACTCAAAACAATTGAATAACTTTGTCCTTTTTTAATTTTCAAATTTATTAAAGTTTGAATTATTTACATTTAATAATTTTTAATTAAAATTATTAATATTAATTTCGTTTTCACATCGATTAGCTCTCCGAGCATTAATTATATACATTTTTGTACAGTTAATTAATTGATCAAAAATATCAGTGACGGTTGGTGACGCGCAATTTTACCTATTCAAAAATTCAAACACGCATATATTACAGTCGAGTATATACAATGTCTGACAGAAGCGCTATACATCACGAGGTCATCGGCGATGCGACCCCATAAGTTTTTCTCCTACCAAATAAAGTTTACCTACAAAATCGCTCAACGCGGCTAAATAAGTTACCCCTTCAAAAAATAATAATCTTTTTCGGTTCAGACACACATCACGAGGTCATCGGCGATGCGACCCCATAAGTTTTTCTCCTACCAAATAAAGTTTACCTACAAAATCGCTCAACGCGGCTAAATAAGTTATCACTTCAAAAAATAATAATCTTTTTCGGTTCAGAGACTTTAGAGTTATAGCTACACAAACAAACAGACAGGGAAATTTTCATATTACAATATGCAAGAAAACAACAATATGTAAATTACATTTTTTTTTAAAGAAAACTTCTTTAGTTACTTTGAGCGATATTTTTGGTAGGAGATAAATTTATAATTTCGCGTCATGACATGCTAGTATGCGTAACTGGCCATATTACGCTTGAGCGGTTTTGTGTCAGACTAGCGGCGTATAGTATAGGGGCGTGTGTACATGTAATATTGACATTTTGGGGCTCATCATACGTTTTATTGATTAATTAATAGACTTTATAAATATGCATATAATTATTGCTCCAACTGTTAATAGGTATGAAAACCACGCTAATGTTAATAGTTTTAATAAACAAATTTAAATATTGCCATTCGCACTCTAGTTAGTTTAAAAGTTTAAAAGAAAACACAGTTATTTCACTGCTTTGAGTTTTCACTTCTGTCAGCAGGCCTTATGATTGCCTTGATTTTTGTTTTATGTCATAGGAGGCAAACGAACAGTTTGCTTACCTGATGTTAATCGTTCACCACCGTCCATAGACAATAACAGCACCAGGGGAGTCGCTATTTCCTATTATTGTTTTATATTATTCATCGGAAGGTTGACTGTTGCATTATCCACAATTGAAATAAATAAATCTGTCTGTTAGTTTTAGTAATCAGCGCATTTGTAAGATTATTTATAATCAGAATTTCAATTAGATAATTAAAAAGTAGATTTCTTCTTCTAACAAATTTATGTTTGTAATAAATTAAACTTACTTTCTAATTCCGTTAAAATCCGGGGTCGGTTTAAAAGTAATTCACTTTAAAATTTTTATCTGACAGATAACCGGGTGGAAATTAATCTGGGTGGGTACTTGACATAGGTCCTTAAAATGCTTTATGTCGGGTCACACGGGGGCCAGCAGGTGAGCCGACCACGACCCGGCAAAGCTTTGCTCGGTTGAATTATGAATGTTTATCTTTTGTAATTTCTTTTTAATAGAACAACTTTTTATTCCCATTAATTATAAAAATGTTACTGCCGCGTTCAATCTTATCTACTTACTAGCTTTTACCCAGGGTTTCGCTTGCATTTCTTACATCTCACAATGTTTATTTAAAAATTCATTATAAACCATCGAGTATTTAAGGCGTGAAAGGATAAAAACAAATAACCTTACATTCGTGTTTACAATATTACTTGCTTTCCCTCATGACTTCACTCATATTAAAATTGATTTCACCTCATTGTCCTGGATGAAAAATAACCTATGTAATTTTTTATATTCCTGAACATTTTATATGCAAAAATTAATTATCCTAGCTAATACTATAAGTGCGAAAGTTTTTTTCAACTACTTAACCGATGCTTAAGAAACTTTGCATACAGACCCAGGGTATAAGGTTTGCTGTCCCGAAAAATGTACTGTTTCCGAGGAATGGGGCAAATTTACATTAACGCGGACAAAACCGCGAGCAAAAGCTAATTATTTATTAGCTATCTATTTATTCATATTTGTAATAATAATTGAAGAGCGTGATCAGAAAATATACCTACATATTATATTTATAAAAAGTTGAGGCAGTCGTAAAGACTGCCTACAGAAGTGAAAACTCAAAACAATTGAATAACTTTGTCCTTTTTTAATTTTCAAATTTATTAAAGTTTGAATTATTTACATTTAATAATTTTTAATTAAAATTATTAATATTAATTTCGTTTTCACATCGATTAGCTCTCCGAGCATTAATTATATACATTTTTGTACAGTTAATTAATTGATCAAAAATATCAGTGACGGTTGGTGACGCGCAATTTTACCTATTCAAAAATTCAAACACGCATATATTACAGTCGAGTATATACAATGTCTGACAGAAGCGCTATACATCACGAGGTCATCGGCGATGCGACCCCATAAGTTTTTCTCCTACCAAATAAAGTTTACCTACAAAATCGCTCAACGCGGCTAAATAAGTTATCACTTCAAAAAATAATAATCTTTTTCGGTTCAGAGACTTTAGAGTTATAGCTACACAAACAAACAGACAGGGAAATTTTCATATTACAATATGCAAGAAAACAACAATATGTAAATTACATTTTTTTTTAAAGAAAACTTCTTTAGTTACTGTAATATGGCCAGTTACGCATACTAGCATGTCATGACGCGAAATTATAAATTTATCTCCTACCAAAAATATCGCTCAAAGTAACTAAAGAAGTTTTCTTTAAAAAGATAAATTTATAATTTCGCGTCATGACATGCTAGTATGCGTAACTGGCCATATTACGCTTGAGCGGTTTTGTGTCAGACTAGCGGCGTATAGTATAGGGGCGTGTGTACATGTAATATTGACATTTTGGGGCTCATCATACGTTTTATTGATTAATTAATAGACTTTATAAATATGCATATAATTATTGCTCCAACTGTTAATAGGTATGAAAACCACGCTAATGTTAATAGTTTTAATAAACAAATTTAAATATTGCCATTCGCACTCTAGTTAGTTTAAAAGTTTAAAAGAAAACACAGTTATTTCACTGCTTTGAGTTTTCACTTCTGTCAGCAGGCCTTATGATTGCCTTGATTTTTGTTTTATGTCATAGGAGGCAAACGAACAGTTTGCTTACCTGATGTTAATCGTTCACCACCGTCCATAGACAATAACAGCACCAGGGGAGTCGCAAGTGGATTGGCGGCCTGTGTTTGGGAGGAGGGGGAAGAGGAGAGGGGAAGGGAAGTACGCCTCCGGCGCTCTCACTGACCGAACGAAACGCAACAATGCAAGCACTGTTACTTCACGTCGGTTTTCTATGAGAGGGTTGTACTACCCCGGGCAAGCCGATCCATTCATGCTGAAACCAGTAACAGCTTGAGCGTGGCTCTACCTCCTACAAAAGTTTTTGAGTATACGACAAAACTTTGTATAACTTAAATTTGTAATTTATGTGTAAGTGAGCGAAGAGCACTTAAGGTGTCTTTCAAAACACGTGAACAGTTTACCAAATAAACATAACACGAAGTGAACGCGGAGTAATAATTTACCGATGCACCGTGTTGACCGAAAACTCATTTTCTCAATTCGTTTGCAAATAGTTACACATACACTTGTTCTGGAATTACATTTCGAATTCGAACACACGCTCCGAACGTTCCAGAAGCACGTCCGTGCGGAATTTCAATTCGGCGTGTCACACATACCCTCGGCTTTTCCCGCAGTGACGAGTTATATATACGTTCAAATTATTAGTTTATTAGAAGGTAAGTTATTAATACTTGACCATTGTTGATAATCTAATGTATGTCCGCAAACACTTAGATAAACTGGATTTAGTTTTAGGTATAACCTTACATTCGTGTTTACAATATTACTTGCTTTCCCTCATGACTTCACTCATATTAAAATTGATTTCACCTCATTGTCCTGGATGAAAAATAACCTATGTAATTTTTTATATTCCTGAACATTTTATATGCAAAAATTAATTATCCTAGCTAATACTATAAGTGCGAAAGTTTTTTTCAACTACTTAACCGATGCTTAAGAAACTTTGCATACAGACCCAGGGTATAAGGTTTGCTGTCCCGAAAAATGTACTGTTTCCGAGGAATGGGGCAAATTTACATTAACGCGGACAAAACCGCGAGCAAAAGCTAATTATTTATTAGCTATCTATTTATTCATATTTGTAATAATAATTGAAGAGCGTGATCAGAAAATATACCTACATATTATATTTATAAAAAGTTGAGGCAGTCGTAAAGACTGCCTACAGAAGTGAAAACTCAAAACAATTGAATAACTTTGTCCTTTTTTAATTTTCAAATTTATTAAAGTTTGAATTATTTACATTTAATAATTTTTAATTAAAATTATTAATATTAATTTCGTTTTCACATCGATTAGCTCTCCGAGCATTAATTATATACATTTTTGTACAGTTAATTAATTGATCAAAAATATCAGTGACGGTTGGTGACGCGCAATTTTACCTATTCAAAAATTCAAACACGCATATATTACAGTCGAGTATATACAATGTCTGACAGAAGCGCTATACATCACGAGGTCATCGGCGATGCGACCCCATAAGTTTTTCTCCTACCAAATAAAGTTTACCTACAAAATCGCTCAACGCGGCTAAATAAGTTATCACTTCAAAAAATAATAATCTTTTTCGGTTCAGAGACTTTAGAGTTATAGCTACACAAACAAACAGACAGGGAAATTTTCATATTACAATATGCAAGAAAACAACAATATGTAAATTACATTTTTTTTTAAAGAAAACTTCTTTAGTTACTTTGAGCGATATTTTTGGTAGGAGATAAATTTATAATTTCGCGTCATGACATGCTAGTATGCGTAACTGGCCATATTACGCTTGAGCGGTTTTGTGTCAGACTAGCGGCGTATAGTATAGGGGCGTGTGTACATGTAATATTGACATTTTGGGGCTCATCATACGTTTTATTGATTAATTAATAGACTTTATAAATATGCATATAATTATTGCTCCAACTGTTAATAGGTATGAAAACCACGCTAATGTTAATAGTTTTAATAAACAAATTTAAATATTGCCATTCGCACTCTAGTTAGTTTAAAAGTTTAAAAGAAAACACAGTTATTTCACTGCTTTGAGTTTTCACTTCTGTCAGCAGGCCTTATGATTGCCTTGATTTTTGTTTTATGTCATAGGAGGCAAACGAACAGTTTGCTTACCTGATGTTAATCGTTCACCACCGTCCATAGACAATAACAGCACCAGGGGAGTCGCAAGTGGATTGGCGGCCTGTGTTTGGGAGGAGGGGGAAGAGGAGAGGGGAAGGGAAGTACGCCTCCGGCGCTCTCACTGACCGAACGAAACGCAACAATGCAAGCACTGTTACTTCACGTCGGTTTTCTATGAGAGGGTTGTACTACCCCGGGCAAGCCGATCCATTCATGCTGAAACCAGTAACAGCTTGAGCGTGGCTCTACCTCCTACAAAAGTTTTTGAGTATACGACAAAACTTTGTATAACTTAAATTTGTAATTTATGTGTAAGTGAGCGAAGAGCACTTAAGGTGTCTTTCAAAACACGTGAACAGTTTACCAAATAAACATAACACGAAGTGAACGCGGAGTAATAATTTACCGATGCACCGTGTTGACCGAAAACTCATTTTCTCAATTCGTTTGCAAATAGTTACACATACACTTGTTCTGGAATTACATTTCGAATTCGAACACACGCTCCGAACGTTCCAGAAGCACGTCCGTGCGGAATTTCAATTCGGCGTGTCACACATACCCTCGGCTTTTCCCGCAGTGACGAGTTATATATACGTTCAAATTATTAGTTTATTAGAAGGTAAGTTATTAATACTTGACCATTGTTGATAATCTAATGTATGTCCGCAAACACTTAGATAAACTGGATTTAGTTTTAGGTAGATTTAGCATCAACGTGCGCACGCTAGCGTTGTGAAATGGGTTGCCTGGTACCGTGTTCCCACAAGCTCATGGGGCTCTTCTGAACGGGATTAAAACACGCTTTTAAATGTTGGCACCACAATGGTAATGCTTATTGTGTTGCAGTCGTCCATGAACGACGGTAACGATATAACATCAGATCGGCCATCAGCCAGTTTGCTGCCATGTGGCATAAAAAATGGTACAAGATCAACATAATTTAACTAACTAGAAATTGATCATTCTACGTTTCAGGCTCACTAAGGCCAGTAAACGTTTTTGAGATAATAGTGTTAGGTTTTATAACGAAGTCCCTCAAGCTCATTATCGATTTGCCAGATGGTGAGTTCAAGCACCATGTCAAGCAGGTATCTATATATTAATACGTGAAGCCCAAACTTTGTATCCCTTTTTGAGAGAAATGCGCGAACGGATGAACGTGAAACTTGGCATAGTTAAAGTTTATATGGAGAAGTGCAGAAAGCTATTATTTTATATAAAATGCATTAGAAGTACATTAAATTAATTAAAATATGCATTACTCACACTAGAGGAGAAGTACAGAAAGCTATTTTTTTATATAAAATGCATTACAAGTATATTAAATTAATTAAAAAATACATTACTCACACTACTGCTAGAATTTTACACAACATATGCGGACATGTAAATAAAAAAGGCATTTTGACATCTACTTCAAAAAAGGTTGTGAAGGAGGTTGCTATGCTCGACTGTATGTATTATTTTACTCTTACGTTCCAATTACCCTTTTTCATTCTACATTCAACTTTAAAAAATCAATAAACTATGGTCGAATGTCGACCACTGGGCGCCCACTAGTTAATGTTTAAAACGCTATTTAAGATGGAGAAATATGTGAGCTATGTTCTTCATCCACAAAAAAGAAATGTAACTATCTATATTTGTAAAACTATATACGATAGAAAAACTAGATCGAGCTTCTTGCCGGTTCTTCTCATTAATTGGGTTGTTTTTCCGGACTGACTTTGACGTTCATAAGCGCCTTTCTAGGGCCTAAATTGAATAAAATATCTTTGATTTTGATTTATAGCAATTTACTAATGACATGATTATAATTCAACGTCAGTTGCTACTTGCTCCTAAATCTCATTGAATAAACATTAAAAATATGCACAATATTTCGATTGAACTTAGCGTGTTTCGCAAGTACTTAGTCTTGCAATGACATGCTACATAATTATATATATATATATTTTGGGGCTCATCATACGTTTTATTGATTAATTAATAGACTTTATAAATATGCATATAATTATTGCTCCAACTGTTAATAGGTATGAAAACCACGCTAATGTTAATAGTTTTAATAAACAAATTTAAATATTGCCATTCGCACTCTAGTTAGTTTAAAAGTTTAAAAGAAAACACAGTTATTTCACTGCTTTGAGTTTTCACTTCTGTCAGCAGGCCTTATGATTGCCTTGATTTTTGTTTTATGTCATAGGAGGCAAACGAACAGTTTGCTTACCTGATGTTAATCGTTCACCACCGTCCATAGACAATAACAGCACCAGGGGAGTCGCAAGTGGATTGGCGGCCTGTGTTTGGGAGGAGGGGGAAGAGGAGAGGGGAAGGGAAGTACGCCTCCGGCGCTCTCACTGACCGAACGAAACGCAACAATGCAAGCACTGTTACTTCACGTCGGTTTTCTATGAGAGGGTGGTACTACCCCGGGCGAGCCGACCCATTCATG
>MU159335.1:185559-212131 GCA_015888305.1 Antheraea pernyi | reverse complement strand
TATATATATGAGTTTATCACTATAATGTGTATTATATTTTTCTTATGTCTCATGATTTGAAGTCCATGGGCTACAAATTTTATTGTAAAGCAGATTATACATCTTTGCATTGTGGTACATGGAACATTCCAAATTGATGTTCTAGTGTATCTGTATAACTTTTATATAATTTTCGATACAAATCTTGTGAAATTCGAAGATTACATTCAAATGCATGGAGAACTAAGTTTAATCAGAGATATGAATATTCCATCGCGCTTCTAACTCAACATCAGCGAACTCTATTTGACTAGTTTGATAGCCTTCAAAATCCGTTTCCACGTTCAGATTTACGGTCACAGACGGTCACAGCTGCTTTTTCGTATATAAATTGAACTGAAACGGTTCATATGAGTTCTACTATGAGTTACGCGAACTTTCTTGTACATATTATTCTTAAATCGCTTAGATCGTTATGCAGAGAGATAGCTGATTTAATGGGGGAACTTGATCGCAATAAATATGATGAAAATCAAGTATTAATAAATGATCTTCGTACTTCTATCTACGCAGAACACAATTTTTTGTATAGTTACTCATTACTTTATAGATACATAAATGACAATTTTAAATTCCTATATTTTTAACTTAGTTTTTATTAAACTCTTGACGTTATTATATTCAAGTCTGAATTTACATCTAAATTCAGACCGCCAAAAAAGATTCGCGAGGACTGTAATTATCCAAAGACAATTAATTTTCAATAACCATGACTGTTCTTTGATTCTCCTTCACTTACCACTGGACGAGATGATCTCAAAAGGTTGTTGATGTGCCGAAATTTTGATACCACCACAAAATTATTTTGTTTTATGTCATAGGAGGCAAACGAACAGTTTGCTTACCTGATGTTAATCGTTCACCACCGTCCATAGACAATAACAGCACCAGGGGAGTCGCAAGTGGATTGGCGGCCTGTGTTTGGGAGCCAAGGACCTCTGGGTGTGTTCTATCAACTGCACTCGAGGGGCGATCCATTTAGGCCTAACATGTCTACTATCATGCACTATATAACCACTTCTCATCAAGTGAAACTGTAGTCAAATGCTAGAAAAGGTATTAAAAATACTAGTTAGTTACCGCTCGCAATTTGAAAAAGCAATTAATAGTTGTCTCATAGCATGTGCACTTGAGAGCCAATTATCCCTCAAAACTCAAGGTGCTTACCATCTTTAACTACTTAACATTCACATTCATTTAACATTGCTTGATATTGTGATCGAAAGATAAAATCTACGATTGAAACAAGTCGAGGCAGTCACAAGGACTGCCGGCAGAAGCGACAACCCAAAGCAATTAAATAAATGTGTTCTCTTTTGAATTTACATATTAACTAGCGGACCTGGCGGGCGTTGTCCTGCCTTGAAAATAAAATATAAATACATACATACACCCATACATAAAATCCTAAAAGTCAACCGCAACACCACATACCGGGTCCAGTTGTGAATCTAAACCATTCTCGGATCCACTGGAACACGCACACAAAGTTTTATTAAAATCGGTCCAGCCGTTTAGGAGGAGTTCAGTGACATACACACGCACAGAAGAAATTTATATATAAAGATATTTCAATAATTCTTTGAGTGGAACCACTCATCTAGCACAACTGTATGTTGTGGTAGTCCTAACGTCTTTTATGTCATAGCAGGCAAACGAGCAGGTGGGTCACGTGATGTTAAGTAATCACCACCGTACATAGACACGAACAACATCAGGGGAGTCGAAAGTGCGTTGCCAGCTTGTGTTTGCGGGGAAAGGAGAGGGTAGGGGAGGGGAGGTTGGCTCGTACTGACCGAACGGAACGCAACAATGCAAGCACTGTTACTTCACGTCGGTTTTCTATGAGAGGGTGGTACTACCGCGGGCGAGCCGACACATTCATGCTGAAACCAGTAATATTTTTTTATTTAGCATGACAAAGTGACTGTACTATACCTGTTGGTAAGCACAGTACAATCCAAAAACAATGGCGACCACCGAGTGACACGCTATCCATCGCCAATCGCTGCTGTCATGCCGGCCAGCGGAAAGCTGGATATGCACAGGCTAATACCGAAACGCGACCCGCAGAAGCGAATCACTATGACGGGCTTTTTCGCCATATACATAGTGGTTGCGACTCGGTCAGGCTGTATAACCCTACCAAGAATAGATTCAGCATGACTCTACCACCTAGAAAACTAATTATAAATACTGTCGTTTCTTCACCAGCGACAGCATCCTCGGTGGCCTCTTGGCTGTTGTCCAGTATTTCGCGAACCACGGCGAGTGTACCAGGGTCATGTGGGCCCCGAACGAGAGGGAGAATCTTGCAGCTCCACTTCTCTTACTACAGACCTGGCTGGTCAGCGTCCAGTTGAGAGATAAGGACAGGAAGGCCGCCTTCCAATTAACGGTAGTTTATCTGGTCCTTTCAATTATATTCTTTTTGTAGAATAACCACAAAAATTTAAAAAAAAAATCTATGGTCGCC
Source organism: Antheraea pernyi (assembly GCA_015888305.1). Taxonomy (NCBI): domain Eukaryota; kingdom Metazoa; phylum Arthropoda; class Insecta; order Lepidoptera; family Saturniidae; genus Antheraea; species Antheraea pernyi. The sequence continues at coordinate 209,616 of MU159335.1, read as the reverse complement.
ATTGTTTTTGGATTGTACTGTGCTTACCATCAGGCATAGTGAAGTCATTTTGCTGTGCTACAATTTAAAAAAAAACCATGGCATTCAATTAAGTAGAAACAAACAAATTCGCATTTTTTTTTTCTCTTTATTTTGGGCTTTGTCGCATATCGACTATGACGCCCCGTAAGCACATCATATAAATATTAAATTCTACAATAATCACAGTTAATCAAATCTTAAAAGCTAAACTTGCGATTCTGTATAACATTTTTGCACTCTGAGACAGAGGGTCTGACAATCACAGACTTAAAATTGTTTATATGGCGAGACAAATAAAGCTTTTTTGACTTTGATGAACTTTAAATATTAACATGTAAAAAATTAAACCTGATCGTTTAGATATTTATAATGCACACATGCTAATAATAATAATAATATAATTTATTTCAGACTCATCGTTACATGCATATTTGTGGGTACAATAACAGGTTAAAAAAATTAGTGTTAGTAATAATAATAAAACAAAAATAAATTATAAACAAAAATACAGAACACAGGATATAACCTTGATCGCAATAAATATGATGAAAATCAAGTATTAATAAATGATCTTCGTACTTCTATCTACGCAGAACACAATTTTTTGTATAGTTACTCATTACTTTAAAGATACATAAATGACAATTTTAAATTCCTATAATTTTAACTTCGTTTTTATTAAACCCTCGGCTTTTCCCGCAGTGACGAGTTATATATACGTTCAAATTATTAGTTTATTAGAAGGTAAGTTATTAATACTTGACCATTGTTGATAATCTAATGTATGTCCGCAAACACTTAGATAAACTGGATTTAGTTTTAGGTGGATTTAGCATCAATATGCGCACGCTAGCGTTTTGGAATGGGTTGCCTGGTATGGTGTTCGCACAGGGTTATGACATGGGGCTCTTCTAAACGGGATTAAAACACGATTTTAAATGTTGGCACCACAATGGTAATGCTTATTGTGCTGCAGTCGTCCATGGACGACGTTAACGATATAACATCAGATAGGCTGTCAGTCAGTTTGTTGCCATTTGGCATAACAAAATGGCACAAGATCAACATAATTTAACTTGCACTCGAGGGGCGATCCATTTAGGCCTAACATGTCTACTATCATGTACTATATAACCACTTCTCATCAAGTGAAACTGTAGTCAAATGCTAGAAAAAGTATTAAAAATACTAGTTAATTACCGCTCGCAATTTAAAAAAGTAATTAATAGTTGTCTCATAGCATCTGCACTTGAGAGCCAGTTATCCCTCAAAACTCAGGGTGCTTACCATCTTTAACCACTTCTTCATTTAACATTACTTGATATTGTGATCAAACGATAAAATCTACGATTTAAAAAAAGTCGAGGCAGTCACAAGGACTGCCAGCAGAAGCGACAACCCAAAGCAATTAAATAAATGTGTTCTCTTTTGAATTTACATATTAACTAGCGGACCTGGCGGGCGTTGTCCTGCCTTGAAAATAAAATAAAATACATACATACACCCATACATAAAATCCTAAAAGTCAACCGCAACACCACATACCGGGTCCAGTTGTGAATCTAAACCATTCTCGGATCCACTGGAACACGCACACAAAGTTTTATTAAAATCGGTCCAGCCGTTTAGGAGGAGTTCAGTGACATACACACGCACAGAAGAAATTTATATATAAAGATTATAGTGTGAATGACAATATTTAAATTGCAGCTTTTGTTTATTGAAATTATAAACATTAGTGTGGTTTTCATATCTATTGGTACTCGGAGCAATTATTATATATATTTTTACAAAGTCTATTAATCAATCGAACGTATGATGCTGCAAAATATCAATAATACATGTACACAGGCTCCTATACTACGCGTAGCTAGTTTAAGCAAGCCGCCCAAGCGCAATACGACCTCATGCTTACGTAGCATGTCATCAGCATCATCATTATTACCCTTATCCCACCTAAGTAGGGTATGCACAACATGTTTTCTTTTTCCACACTCTCCTGTCAGATGTCATCTCGGTTTTCGCCTTTTACGCACATATCATTTTTCACACAGTCCACCCATACCTTTTTCTGTCTTCCTATACTCGTATATAAATCTTGTGAAATTCGAAGATTACATTCAAATGCATGGAGAACTAAGTTTAATCAGAGATATGAATATTCCATCGCGCTTCTAACTCAACATCAGCGAACTCTATTTGACTAGTTTGATAGCCTTCAAAATCCGTTTCCACGTTCAGATTTACGGTCACAGACGGTCACAGCTGCTTTTTCGTATATAAATTGAACTGAAACGGTTCATATGAGTTCTACTATGAGTTACGCGAACTTTCTTGTACATATTATTCTTAAATCGCTTAGATCGTTATGCAGAGAGATAGCTGATTTAATGGGGGAACTTGATCGCAATAAATATGATGAAAATCAAGTATTAATAAATGATCTTCGTACTTCTATTTACGCAGAACACAATTTTTTGTATAGTTACTCATTACTTTATAGATACATAAATGACAATTTTAAATTCCTATATTTTTAACTTAGTTTTTATTAAACTCTTGACGTTATTATATTCAAGTCTGAATTTACATCTAAATTCAGACCGCCAAAAAAGATTCGCGAGGACTATAATTATCCAAAGACAATTAATTTTCAATAACCATGACTGTTCTTTGATTCTCCTTCACTTACCACTGGACGAGATGATCTCAAAAGGTTGTTGATGTGCCGAAATTTTGATACCACCACAAAATTATTTTGTTTTATAATATTTGATGTGATTAATATGTTCGGACACCGTGAACTATGACTTGTGAACTAGCCTAAGCTTTCTATGAAGATAAACATCGTGATGTAATCATAACATGATATTAGAGCTTTGTCTAAGACTGTTTAGGTGACTACCATATTCGACTTACTCGCCAAGGACCTCTGGGTGTGTTCTATCAACTGCACTCGAGGGGCGATCCATTTAGGCCTAACATGTCTACTATCATGCACTATATAACCACTTCTCATCAAGTGAAACTGTAGTCAAATGCTAGAAAAGGTATTAAAAATACTAGTTAGTTACCGCTCGCAATTTGAAAAAGCAATTAATAGTTGTCTCATAGCATGTGCACTTGAGAGCCAATTATCCCTCAAAACTCAAGGTGCTTACCATCTTTAACTACTTAACATTCACATTCATTTAACATTGCTTGATATTGTGATCGAAAGATAAAATCTACGATTGAAACAAGTCGAGGCAGTCACAAGGACTGCCAGCAGAAGCGACAACCCAAAGCAATTAAATAAATGTGTTCTCTTTTGAATTTACATATTAACTAGCGGACCTGGCGGGCGTTGTCCTGCCTTGAAAATAAAATAAAATACATACATACACCCATACATAAAATCCTAAAAGTCAACCGCAACACCACATACCGGGTCCAGTTGTGAATCTAAACCATTCTCGGATCCACTGGAACACGCACACAAAGTTTTATTAAAATCGGTCCAGCCGTTTAGGAGGAGTTCAGTGACATACACACGCACAGAAGAAATTTATATATAAAGATTATAGTGTGAATGACAATATTTAAATTGCAGCTTTTGTTTATTGAAATTATAAACATTAGTGTGGTTTTCATATCTATTGGTACTCGGAGCAATTATTATATATATTTTTACAAAGTCTATTAATCAATCGAACGTATGATGCTGCAAAATATCAATAATACATGTACACAGGCTCCTATACTACGCGTAGCTAGTTTAAGCAAGCCGCCCAAGCGCAATACGACCTCATGCTTACGTAGCATGTCATCAGCATCATCATTATTACCCTTATCCCACCTAAGTAGGGTATGCACAACATGTTTTCTTGTTCCACACTCTCCTGTCAGATGTCATCTCGGTATTCATACCTATTACGCACATATCACTTTTCAGACAGTCCACCCATACCTTTTTAGGTCTTCCTCTACTCGTATATCCGTTCACCACCATCATACTCAACACTTTTCTAGTTACATGGTTTTCATCTCTCCTGACGACATGCCCATACCATGCTAACCTATTACTCCTCAACTTCTCTGTCACTGGTGCTATTTTCAAACTTCCTCTAATATACTCATTCTTTATCTTATCCATTCTGGTCACACCACACATCCACCTTAACATTCGCATCTCTGCCACATGTAATTTTCTCTCATCAGTCTCTTTCGTAGCTTTCGTAGCATGGTCATGACACGAAATTATAAATGTATCTTCTACCAAAAATACCGCTAATTGGTCCTAAACAATGTTCACTTCAAAGAATGTGAAGTTGTTTAACAAAGTAAACAAGAATGATGTGATGATTTATGACTCAATAAGTTATATCTTCGAAATAGTTCTGTTCGCATGGTTTATTTAACAGGCTGCGTATATAATAAACATGAGTCGTAAAATAATATCGTTTCCAAGACAGCTCATAGGTAAAAGTTACGACAGACCCATAAAAGTTTCGACCGTTGAAATACTATCGTCACACATATTTTCGACACAAAGAGTCAACTTTTGTACTGGCTTGTTATAATATTAATAATGTATTTGGAATTATTTTAAATATTACTTTTCCTTGTCTCTCTTGTAATTAATTAATTGACAATCCTTCGATTTGCTGCCAGCAAGATCAAGCGTAAACCAATCTATCGTATAACATGATATTAGAGCTTTGTCTAAGACTGTCTAGGTGACTACCATATTCGACTTACTCGCCAAGGACCTCTGGGTGTGTTCTATCAACTGCACTCGAGGGGCGATCCATTTAGGCCTAACATGTCTACTATCATGCACTATATAACCACTTCTCATCAAGTGAAACTGTAGTCAAATGCTAGAAAAGGTATTAAAAATACTAGTTAGTTACCGCTCGCAATTTGAAAAAGCAATTAATAGTTGTCTCATAGCATGTGCACTTGAGAGCCAATTATCCCTCAAAACTCAAGGTGCTTACCATCTTTAACTACTTAACATTCACATTCATTTAACATTGCTTGATATTGTGATCGAAAGATAAAATCTACGATTGAAACAAGTCGAGGCAGTCACAAGGACTGCCGAAACCCCTACACCCACACCCACACACACATACACACACACACCTACACAAACACACACACATACACAAATACATACCTACCTTACGTTTAACACGTAACAATTTTTTTTGTACCATGCATACATAAAATCCTAAAAGTCAACCGCAACACCACATACCGGGTCCAGTTGTGAATCTAAACCATTCTCGGATCCACTGGAACACGCACACAAAGTTTTATTAAAATCGGTCCAGCCGTTTAGGAGGAGTTCAGTGACATACACACGCACAGAAGAAATTTATATATAAAGATTATAGTGTGAATGACAATATTTAAATTGCAGCTTTTGTTTATTGAAATTATAAACATTAGTGTGGTTTTCATATCTATTGGTACTCGGAGCAATTATTATATATATTTTTACAAAGTCTATTAATCAATCGAACGTATGATGCTGCAAAATATCAATAATACATGTACACAGGCTCCTATACTACGCGTCGCTAGTTTAAGCAAGCCGCCCAAGCGCAATACGACCTCATGCTTACGTAGCATGTCATCAGCATCATCATTATTACCCTTATCCCACCTAAGTAGGGTATGCACAACATGTTTTCTTTTTCCACACTCTCCTGTCAGATGTCATCTCGGTTTTCGCCTTTTACGCACATATCATTTTTCACACAGTCCACCCATACCTTTTTCTGTCTTCCTATACTCGTATATCCGTTCACCATCATACTCAACACTTTTCTAGTTACATGGTTTTCATCTCTCCTGACGACATGCCCATACCATGCTAACCTATTACTCCTCAACTTCTCTGTCACTGGTGCTATTTTCAAACTTCCTCTAATATACTCATTCTTTATCTTATCCATTCTGGTCACACCACACATACACCTTAACATTCGCATCTCTGCCACATGTAATTTTCTCTCATCAGTCTCTTTCGTAGCTTTCGTAGCATGGTCATGACACGATATTATAAATGTATCTTCTACCAAAAATACCGCTAATTGGTCCTAAAGAATGTTCACTTCAAAGAATGTGAAGTTGTTTAACAAAGTAAACAAGAATGATGTGATGATTTATGACTCAATAAGTTATATCTTCGAAATAGTTCTGTTCGCATGGTTTATTTAACAGGCTGCGTATATAATAAACATGAGTCGTAAAATAATATCGTTTCCAAGACAGCTCATAGGTAAAAGTTACGACAGACCCATAAAAGTTTCGACCGTTGAAATACTATCGTCACACATATTTTCGACACAAAGAGTCAACTTTTGTACTGGCTTGTTATAATATTAATAATGTATTTGGAATTATTTTAAATATTACTTTTCCTTGTCTCTCTTGTAATTAATTAATTGACAATCCTTCGATTTGCTGCCAGCAAGATCAAGCGTAAACCAACATTATTCTATCATATGCTTTGCTTTTATTGTCAGGTTTTAAACAGGGAATGTTATTTTAAAACATTCTCATTGAATATTAATTCCTACCTCTTTCTTCGCTTTCCATTTTAATTTAGAACTTCAGTTTTTTCTCTTGTATTGTGTAGATTTGTGAACATTAAATGTATAAATAAATTGAATTCTGTAATTGGCGTAGATTTAGTTACTAAACAGTTACAGTTACAGAAACTCACTCAAGTGGAATTCAGGTCCTAATCATCTCAGTTTATTTCGATAAGAGCACAATACCCAAACCCTTATGTTTGTATTGTCAACGGCACATCTTCAAATCTATGTAATATCACAAATATTCTTCTTCACTTCGGCAAAGATAAACACCTACTTCAATAACAACTCGATGAGATATTTCAGATGTCGTAGATATTAAATCAGTATCGACACGAATACGGAGTTGAGCTTAGTGAAGTCGTTTGTCATGCCCGTGACATCACTGTATATGTAAAGTTACATAGTACGATTTATTGTGTGACAGATACAAGAGTTATTGCCGCTCCAACACTATCACTAACTATTTAACTTTATAATCAGACATTGAGTATTTCACTCGAGAGAAGAATTTAGGGCTGAATTAATTGATTACTTCCAATGTATGAGTCGTTTATATGCACCTATTTTAGAATCAGCCAAATTTGCCATTGAAAGTTTTGCTTTTATTTTGTTGTTTAAAGGTCCCCTTAAAATATCAACTTTATAAGGATTCTCATCCGTTTAAGTTGTTTAGAGTAAATTAGTATTATAAAGAGGAGAATGAAGTGGTTTGTATTGGTGTAAAAGAATGTAAATTGTTTGCCAATTTTCATTACATTTACGGGGTGGATTAAAATTATAGTTTTTGTCTTATATATTATTATTTTTCGATCCTCCTGTAGTATCTGTGGCTTAAAGTTGAAATTTACATTTACCTCATTAAAATTTGGAATGACAGAAATTATGTATATCTCTGTGCAAAGTTTTTTTTTCTAGCAACGAGACAATTATTAATAATTTTTTTATTATAGGTATTTGTCCATTAATTCGAATTAGTCATAAACTAGAGTGCAATAACGTGAGGTATAATAACGTACATATAACAAAATTTGGAGAGCACGTAAAAAGGTCGCTATGAACTTTTCATTTCCGCATCGTAAAAAATACGAAAACTCGTAAATTTTTTATACTTTTACATAATATATTGAGTAATAAAAAATAATATAAATTTATTCATACACTTTAAGAACTATTTTCAATTGAATATTACAGTTATAAAACTGAAGTAATAATAAAATTGAGATGGAATACATAATTAATATATTAAAATATTAATGACTTCATTCAACCAAAATTGCACTATTAAATATGTACCACGATGAATACCACGGATTTCTCTAAATCTCTTGAGATTAGATAAACTTTGGAAAATATGCACGGGGATTACACAATCTAATTTCGCGATACGAATTCCAACCGTCGTAAGACATTTTATTCTCATCATGTTGACGCTGTCGTAATTCGCGTGAAGCAATCTGCTGCTTTTCATTAGTTATGTGAATCGCTGTAGATATACATATAGAAAATAATTTTGAATCTATTGCAATTGCGGAAGTATGTATTAATATTTCCGAAAACTAACTTTCTTAGTTCTATACAAATTTCTCGGTTTGAGTCAGTTTCTATTCTCTTCAAATTATACATTCTTATTTATTGTAGGCTATAATAAATTTAATATTTGTGATAGTAAGGTTTGTAGATCTTCTCAGATTGTATATCTGCAAAGTTTAGTAAGCATCAAATTATAGCGTTATCTGTAACTTAAATTATTTCTCTCATGTCTAAATTGATACGTTCTATTGATAAGAATATGCAGCCTTATGAAAGGATTCTAATATAAATAAAACTCCTATGCAAATACATTTGACTGACGAAAATTAACCTAGATTCGAAATACGTTGAGCCATATCATCCCAATAACAATTTGGTATTACAACATCTCTGCATTAATTCCATGAATGTGTTCAAAACGTGCGCAGTTACCAAGTTTCGCGGTAGGATTTGAATGTTGAACAGATTTGAATTGCTTTCGCAGATCTCTAGTGCCCATTTCTGTGTGCTTTGCGAATTATTGTCGACGTTTACTTTTCAGATATGGAACCTTGATTAAAATCCATGGATGGGAATTTCAAATGGAGTTTCTCCTCAGGCAGTAATTGTATTTAAATTGCACTTTCTGTGTATCTTTAAGGGAATTTCAGTGATTGGTAATATATGCGCACAAATTTATATTTATTTAGCGAAACATCATCTTCGAAGAGTATTTTCAGAAGTCAGGTTTGCGAGGAACGCACTTGTTGTCGTAAATTGTCTCTTGTATTAGGCGATAGGATTCTTTAGAAGAATAACAATAACGACCATATTCGGAGAATTGTGCTTTTTATTGTTATATGTCAGGCTCGTTTTGAAGAACATTCGTGAAATTGGTTCAAAACTCTTTCCATTTCGAGCAGTTTTTTCTATCTCTCATGGCGGTTGCTATAAGTTGATCCATGCATGTATTTATTTAGATACAATCTACTAGGTTTTTTATATCGTCACGTGGTCTTATTCTTATAATTTTCCTCCTTATTACCAACTATCTGGTCATTTATGTTGAATGCCTCTAAAGTGGAAAGAAATAACTTATTGATAATATACCTATATACTACAAGTATTTAATCTGTATTAATGTTTCAAATTTAATTTTTACCTCCATGAGCAGTTTATACTATCAACATTTTGTCACGTTATAATTAGTACTTAATTTTACCCTCCGTTAGCAGTTTATACTAACAACATTTTGTCACGTTATAATTAGTGCTTCATTTTACCAGGAAAGCTTCATATTCTTACTTGTTGTTTACGGTTATACCTTAAAATTATTGCTATTGTGAATGAGTGAATTTTGCAAATTGATATACTTTTCTTTTAAATTGATATAAAGGCAATTATATTAATATGCATTGGGTAGCTGTCTCAAATCTAATACTTTATAGAAAAAAGTGTCCTCTAAAATTTCTTCTTTTGAATTTCTTTAATAAGTACATTAGTTACAATAATTTATAAAATTGTTTAGTTTTACCTAATGTAGAGGTGAGGAGCAAGTCCTTGCCTTACATATTTTCTTGGGTGCGTTTGTGGAAATAAAGTTATTTGTTAGGTCACAATTATTTTATTTAATGTGATGCAATGGTGTTCTTGTGCAATTGAGTGCTTGAATGCGACTGAGACTGTCTAAGTACTTTATAAATGTAAATTTAATTCAGGTGTGCTGATATGCACATGCAATGGATATAACCGTATGCAATGTATAGTTTTACAGCATCGCTCAAATCAATAAGATGAAAGTATTTTTTTTACTATTATTTAAACACAAATAACGCAAACAACTGAGCTGTATTCATGTCGGAATATCGGAATTCACTATCTGAATCTACAACAATGCCAAAGTCGACGCGAAGTCGTAACAGATACACGAGACGGAAAATCGGTATTTCCTTATCTAGATTGCGTGGACCATGAGCGGCGAGCGTTGAATTCTTGGAATACTGATCCACTTGTCAAAGTGCGTCGAGGAATGCAATATCACATTCCCTTTTAGCCATTGTTTTTAAATCTGCTTTTGATTTATACGTGTATAGATGTTTGTATATGTTGCTATCTCTAAAAGTAATATTTCGTTGAAAAAATAGTTCAAAATAATTTTATTTAACAATTTTACTTATTTAATTGTAAATGTAGCTAAACATAAAAAGATTCAAAGTTATCAGGTTTATGGTTAATATGTAGTATTAGTTCGATGCGATTATTGAAATAAACTTCTTCTTCTCGATGACTGGGTTCTTTCCAAATCGCGGCGGAAGTTTTTGACATTCATAAGTGTCTTCTCGGGGCCTACGTTGAGTAAAGCATTTTTTTAACAGTTGTATAACATTATATGTTAACGATATGAATGCTAGTGCTATATGCCGAAAACATATTTTAAGGAATAGATATATCTTGTAAACAAGGACCTGATAACAAAAGCTATATTACTTATATAATACATACATAACAACATAATATACAAGTAAATATTACTTTATCAATAATTATTTGTTAGGTAGGTTAATCAAATTTGCTGTGTATTCAATTTTCCCAATAAATGCATTTTAACTTTACCGACCATTAATTAAAAAAAACACCATGTATTTACGTGTTCATTTCAACCATCGAAATTCAAATAAACCCATGAAGTTTACTTTATGACATTGAAAATGTTTTAGTAAATATCTTTGAAGTTATACTTCTTTTGGCGCGTTAGGGAAAAATGATGTGAGTAAATTTTTACGATGCGCGCGCACACCGTCACAAAAAACCGACACCCTGAAGTTAGCCATAGTCAACATTTTCTTTCTTTGTATTTGTTGTTTGTATTTATTCGTGTTAAAACTTTCAATCTATCAAATACCTTTTTTCTATTGTTAGTGTCGTTTTTTCTACAAACGTAGAATAAGGCGAAAGATAAAATTTTTGAAAAGATTTTATCTTGTTACGACAGAGAAGTATAACTTCTTACGCGTGTACATAAGTTCACACACACTTTTTCTTTTTTACTCGAAAGACATTTGATAGATTTTGAGTTGAGCTTGACAAAAAAACCGTGGTTTGTATCAATTATTCGATTTATATTAGTATTAGATAAGAATATAATAGTATCTACAATTCGCCAACATCCCAAAACTTACACAGACTACAGAAATGCTTTGAATTATGTGTAATTTCCAAGTTGATCAATATTAAGCTGATATTTGGTTGTAAGTGCTGAAACTATGTCGCCTACGTAACCATTAGTTAATGTCTATCTCTTTGTTATCGCGTCTCATAGTGTACGAGAGAACTAGAAACTTCGGAAACTTTGTTTGTATTATCATGTTACATGTAAATTGTTTTAATTTAATTATGCTAGAGTTATTTAGAACGAGTTTATCTCTTTCTGCATTCACTAATGTCTTTTCAGTATTTAAAACATTATCATTGGAAGCGTGTTTAATACTTTTTATATATTTACTAGCGACTCGCCCTTACTTCGCTTGAGTGCCAAGTATTATTATGGTATTATGAGTATGTAGATTTACTTTTACTGTAGGAAGTTGTGTTAGTCTAGTGGTTTGACCGGTGGAATATTATTTCGATGTCCGCAGGTTTGAACCCCGGCATGTACCAACGAATTTTTCGGAATTCACGTACATTTACTAATTTAAATTGGTAACAGTATCGGCTGACGGTGAAGGAAAAGATCGTGAGGAAACCTGAACTTGAGAAGTGTTCTTGTACTACTACTGTATGTGGGAAAAATATAGAACTGTGGATTTCTCAGAGTTACAAATCGCCTATACGTCGTGAGTTGGCGTGGTGATTATACTCATACCTTCCTTCAGGAAGAGGACTATGGCTCTGCAGTGGGTCTCTTATAGGCTGATCATGATGAGATTTACTTTTCGGCGCTTTGATATTTACGGTTAATCAAAGTCATAGAAGTCATCATATTTTTGCCGTACCGTGAAGCTGTGGAACAATCTCCTGGCTAGTGTGTTCCCTCCTTCTTATAACATGGGGTCCTTGAAGCGTAACGTGAAGAAGCATTTACGCAGGCCGGCATGACAACGACGACCGCCGGAGGAGGGCGTATCTCTCCGTGGTCGCCGTTGTTTTTGGATTGTACTGTGCTTACCATCAGGCACAGTGCAGTCACTTCGCCGTGCTACAATAAAAAAAATGTAGGAATCTTATTATAAGCAACTTTATTTTTGTTGCAAATAATTTTAAATCTGTGATTATCAGACATTATTTAAAAATTATGGTTCATAGGCCAATTTTGTTTTACATTAATTGTCTAACGCATACAAAAATTTTAATTGGATAGATTAATAGAATATTGGTCAAAATAGTGACGCTAATAGTCAAGTAGTAGTAGTAGTAGGCGGTAGAGCTACGCTGAAGCTATTATTGGTTTCAGCACGAATGGGTCGGCTCGTCCGGGGTATTACCCTCTCACAGAAAACCGACGTGAACTAACAGTGCTTGCATTGTTGCGTTTCGTTCGGTCAATGAAAGCGCCGGAGGCCCACCTCGCCTCTCCTCTCCCCCCTCCCTCCTTTTCCTCAAATACAGGCTGGCAACGCACTTTCAACTCCCCTGGTGTTGTTAGTGTCTATGGACGGCGGTGATCACTTAACATCAGGTGACCCACCTGTTCGTTTGCCTGCTAAAACGTAAAAACAAACATTTTTAATAATATACATGAGATAAATATAGATCATGTGGGATACACTTAGGAAATAGATATAGACCATTAAATAATTTTCTGTAGGCATTATTAAAATGTACACTTCCGTAATACATTATTTTTATGTATCTTATTGGATTAAGCCAGCGTTACCGAAGTATACATCAGAGAACTCCTTTTTACGACTTTATCACGATGTATCATTACTGTGAGTTTGTTTTAGACTAGCAATGGTCCGCGGTTTCGTACGCGTTAATTATTTATTTTAGGATCGTCAATATGAAATTATACTAGTAAATATATAAAAAGTAGGACTATCGTGATACATTATAAATGTAGTCATATTTAGAAACAACCACGGCATGCTGCAACAATAAATTAAATATTAAAATATTTTATATATTAAAAAATTTAACATAATAATACAAAAACAAGGAAATTAAAACAGAAAGAGAAATAAAATACCAAAACTAATTGATATTCTAATACGAAAATTAATAAGAATCAACAGATATAAATATTTTCTACCACAATAATAGTACAAGATTAGAGATGTGGGTGAATTAATAACTCAAAAGGTTTTTTTTTAATATATCATAGTTTTTATTCTCACCAAGTCGGTGGTTAAATGACTTGCAATGGCAACTAAACTCTTCAATACAAATAAATAAAACTGAAGTGGTTTAACAAATTTAGATAATACTTTTTTTTATATATCATAGGAGGCAAACGAACAGGTGGGTCACCTGATGTTAAGTGATCACCACCGTCCATAGACACTTGCAACACCAGAAGAGTCGCAAGTGCGTTGCCGGCCTGTGTTTCGGAGAAGGGGAGGGGAGTTGGGTATCCGGCGCTCTCACTGACCGAACGAAACGCAACAATGCAAGCACTGTTACTTCACGTCGGATTTCTATGAGAGGGTAGTAGGTACTACCCTGGGCGACGCACTTGCGACTCTTCTGGTGTTGCAAGTGTCTATGGACGGTGGTGATCACTTAACATCAGGTGACCCACCTGTTCGTTTGCCTCCTATGATATATAAAAAAAAGTATTTATATAAAATTGGTAGAATGGTTATGGGCTTTCGATAATTCCTGTAAAACAACAAAACCATATTTAGGAGAATAAAGTTTAGCCGGAGAATCTCCAGCTAGTATGTATTATTATGGACATTTACTTAGCATACGTTCTTCATGTCATGATCGATAATGAATTGAGGTACACTATTTGAGACAGAACGACAAATTTTAAGCATGAATATTTTGTTCACAAATCATTATATCATAGTGCTCCACAGTAGTTTCTTCAATAAAATCCGTGTAACGCAAGCTGAGTTCTTTGCTCCCGCGATTAATACCCTTAATAACTTCAAACATGTCAAACCATATCCACTCTACATATACTCAAGGACAGAGTAAACGGAACGAGTTCCACACGACGACAAATCGAGTTTCCGACGGAATGCGTATAGCACTCATCACAGAGGAAATTATGTCGGAATTTTAATGCTATCGGCCCTCGAGGGTCTTAATTGAAAAAGTTTCGCTCCCGCCGAGAATGTTCTAAGGCAGTGTGTTGAATTAATAAAGAGCCGTGTCAAGCATTCCGATAGAATTATTGACGTGTGTCAAGCGAAAACGAATTTAAAATGGATCCTCATGACAGTTTTAGGTTATGTAAATTTGTTGGAATTTTAATTTTAAATCCCGTGTACCGTTATTTCACAAGTATATGACTCGTACATTGTTAACAGCTTACCGAATTGATTGGCATTTTGAAATTCCGACCAATGCTTGTACTATCAGTACATTGTTGTTCAGTTAGTTATGACATTATTAGGAGACACCAAGAGGATGCCATTGTTGTGATTGCAAGATACGTAGTACACACTTACTACATTTCTTTCTTTCTCAGAGTTACAAATCGCCTATACGTCGTGGGTTGGCGTGGTGATTATACTCATACCTTCCTTCGGGAAGAGGCCTATGGCTCTGCAGTGGGTCTCTTACAGGCTGATGATGATGAAATTTACTTTTCGGCACTTTGATATTTACGGTTAATCAAAGTCATAGAAGTAATGTAGGAATCTTCATATAGAGAATATTCAGACATAATTTAAAATAATATGGTTTATAGACCAATTTTGTTTTACATTAATTGTCTAACGCATACAAAAATTTTAATTGGATAGATTAATAGAATATTGGTCAAAATAGTGACGCTAATAGTCAAGTAGTAGTAGTAGTAGGCGGTAGAGCCACGCTGAAGCTATTATTGGTTTCAGCACGAATGGGTCGGCTCGTCCGGGGTATTACCCTCTCACAGAAAACCGACGTGAAGTAACAATGCTTGCATTGTTGCGTTTCGTTAGGTCAATGAAAGCGCCGGAGGCCCACCTCACCTCTCCTCTCCCCCCTCCCTCCTTTTCCTCAAATACAGGCTGGCAACGCACTTTCGGCTCCCCTGGTGTTGTTAGTGTCTATGGACGACGGTGATCACTTAGCATCAGGTGACCCACCTGTTCGTTTGCCTGCTATAACGTAAAAACAAACATTTTTAATAATATACATGAGATAAATATAGATAATGTGGGATACACTTAGGAAATAGATATAGATTATGAAATAATTTTCTGTAGGCATTATTAAAATGTACACTTCCGTAATACATTATTTTTATGTATCTTATTGGATTAAGCCAGTGTTACCGAAGTATACATCAGATAACTCCTTTTTACGACTTTATTACGATATATCATTACTGTGAATTTGTTTTAGACTAGCAATGGTCCGCGGTTTCGTACGCGTTAATCATTTATTTTAGGATCGTCTTCGCCAACGTGCACTTCAATTGGCGCCGTCAGTGACATTTTAAATTTGTAAACAATTTATGTAAAACTTTTCGCACAATCAATTATTATTATTGTTAAAAAAAATCACCACCGTCCATAGATACTTTCAACACTAGAAGAGTCGCAAGTGCGTTGCCAGCCTGTGTTTGGGAGAAGGAGTGGGGAAGTGGGAATGGGGAGGGGAGTTGGGTATCCATGGGTTGTAATTTATATAAAATTGGTAGAATGGTTATGGGCTTTCGATAATTCCTGTAAAACAACAAAACCATATTTAGGAGAATAAAGTTTAGCCGGAGAATCTCCAGCTAGTATGTATTATTATGGACATTTACTTAGCATACGTTCTTCATGTCATGATCGATAATGAATTGAGGTACACTATTTGAGACAGAACGACAAATTTTAAGCATGACTATTTTGTTCATAAATCATTATATCATAGTGCTCCACTGTAGTTTCTTCAATAAAATCCGTGTAACGCAAGCTGAGTTCTTTGCTCCCGCGATTAATACCCTTAATAACTTCAAACATGTCAAAGCATATCCACTCTACATATACTCAAGGACAGAGTAAACGGAACGAGTTCCACACGACGACAAATCGAGTTTCCGACGGAATGCGTATAGCACTCATCACAGAGGAAATTATGTCGGAATTTTAATGCTATCGGCCCTCGAGGGTCTTAATTGAAAAAGTTTCGCTCCCGCCGAGAATGTTCTAAGGCAGTGTGTTGAATTAATAAAGAGCCGTGTCAAGCATTCCGATAGAATTATTGACGTGTGTCAAGCGAAAACGAATTTAAAATGGATCCTCATGACAGTTTTACTTTATGTAAATTTGTTGGAATTTTAATTTTAAATCCCGTGTACCGTTATTTCACAAGTATATGACTCGTACATTGTTAACAGCTTACCGAATTGATTGGCATTTTGAAATTCCGACCAATGCTTGTGGCTGACGGTGAAGGAAAAGATCGTGAGGAAACCTGAACTTGAGAAGTGTTCTTGTACTACTACTGTATGTGGGAAAAATATAGAACTGTGGATTTCTCAGAGTTACAAATCGCCTATACGTCGTGAGTTGGCGTGGTGATTATACTCATACCTTCCTTCAGGAAGAGGACTATGGCTCTGCAGTGGGTCTCTTATAGGCTGATCATGATGAGATTTACTTTTCGGCGCTTTGATATTTACGGTTAATCTGTAAAACTGCACGGATAAAATATAAAAGTATTACCTGATCCCCAGACAAAGAGTGTGTGAAGGAACACAGTTTTATCTCGATTAGTAAGAGTGATAATAATTCGGCTTGAAAAAATAATTGAGGCAGTCATGACTGCAGACAGAAGTAGCCACTCCAAACAATGGAATAACTGTGAGTCACTTCGCCGTGCTACAATAAAAAAAATGTAGGAATCTTATTATAAGCAACTTTATTTTTGTTGCAAATAATTTTAAATCTGTGATTATCAGACATTATTTAAAAATTATGGTTCATAGGCCAATTTTGTTTTACATTAATTGTCTAACGCATACAAAAATTTTAATTGGATAGATTAATAGAATATTGGTCAAAATAGTGACGCTAATAGTCAAGTAGTAGTAGTAGTAGGCGGTAGAGCCACGCTGAAGCTATTATTGGTTTCAGCACGAATGGGTCGGCTCGTCCGGGGTATTACCCTCTCACAGAAAACCGACGTGAAGTAACAATGCTTGCATTGTTGCGTTTCGTTCGGTCAATGAAAGCGCCGGAGGCCCACCTCGCCTCTCCTCTCCCCCCTCCCTCCTTTTCCTCAAATACAGGCTGGCAACGCACTTTCGGCTCCCCTGGTGTTGTTAGTGTCTATGGACGACGGTGATCACTTAGCATCAGGTGACCCACCTGTTCGTTTGCCTGCTATAACGTAAAAACAAACATTTTTAATAATATACATGAGATAAATATAGATAATGTGGGATACACTTAGGAAATAGATATAGATTATGAAATAATTTTCTGTAGGCATTATTAAAATGTACACTTCCGTAATACATTATTTTTATGTATCTTATTGGATTAAGCCAGCGTTACCGAAGTATACATCAGAGAACTCCTTTTTACGACTTTATCACGATGTATCATTACTGTGAGTTTGTTTTAGACTAGCAATGGTCCGCGGTTTCGTACGCGTTAATCATTTATTTTAGGATCGTCTTCGCCAACGTGCACTTCAATTGGCGCCGTCAGTGACATTTTAAATTTGTAAACAATTTATGTAAAACTTTTCGCACAATCAATTATTATTATTGTTAAAAAAAATCACCACCGTCCATAGATACTTTCAACACTAGAAGAGTCGCAAGTGCGTTGCCAGCCTGTGTTTGGGAGAAGGAGTGGGGAAGTGGGAATGGGGAGGGGAGTTGGGTATCCATGGGTTGTAATTTATATAAAATTGGTAGAATGCGTCCGCCCAAGTTGTATTAATTTATACTGATTACGGTGAAGTTGCTGTAGCTAGACTATTATAACCTTCATTGTTCATTATAGGGGCCAAAGACATGGGTTCAGAAACTAGCGATAGATTTTTAAGCCCGATGATCGGCCACTCTGGCACCATGAGCCTGTTGCCAAGTGGCGAAGTGCCTTAAGCGCATGCCTTAGTAGTCCGGTGATGTTGTGAAGACCTGTCAGGCTAATAGCGAAGTCAGTTCGAGAAAAAAACTGGTCACAGCTTCTTTAAAGACTACATAAATATGAGCATTGATGAGATTATTAGAAGGGAGAGAACAAATAGTAATTTATATTTTTGATAATAAATGTTACTTTAATAAAAGGTTATAAAGTAATTTACTCCCATTAAATGTCGAGTAAAGCGTTCTATATTGCCGAAATATTGAAAGTAATATTTCTTCGTATACTCGAGACTAATAAATCAAGTTAGTTTTAATAAAACTAGCCGGGGCTTTACGATACGATACGTTAAAATTTGACGCTTGGAGGTTTTGTATTTGAAATAGTGGGACTTTTAAGAACTTACTTTAAGGATAAAATAATAGCTTAAGTGATGCCAGTCAGAGGTAGTTCATCTTTGTAAATAAATTTGTGACAATTCTGCGGAATCTATTTGTTAATACGTGAAACCAAAACTTTGTACCTCCTTTTAAGCGAATTGCGCGAACGGATGAACGTGAAATTTGGCATAGTTCAAGTTTATATAGAGGAGAAGTGCACAAAGCTATTTTTTTTATATAAAATTCATTACAAATACATTAAATTAATTAAAATCAAAACTACTCACACTACTACTTGAATGGCACACAACATATACACATATTTAAATTAAAGTAAAAAATGTAGTAGTCTTTGACGTTCGTAAGTGCCTTATTAGGGCCTAAACTGAATAAAGTACTTTTGATTTGATTTGATTGAAAAATATGTTTCGCCATCTGTCATTTTATCCTTACATTCCAATTACCTTTTTGTAATGTTACATCTAATATTTTTAAAATGACTTACGTTCCATACATTATGCCCATGCCCTTTGAAATTAACTGGTCAAATTGTAGGTTAATAATATAATATGTCAATTCATAATATACATAAATAATAAATCATTACATAGTATAAAAGAAAGTCCCCTACCGCGTCACTTTTGCCACGCCTGTTTGTCTGTCTGCTCGCGATAAACTCCAAAACTACTGAATGTATTTTAATACGGTTCTAACCAGTGGATAAAATGATTTATGAGGAAAGTTTTAGTATATCATTTGTCAAGGTTTTTTTTATAGTCAGGGTGGGACAGCGTCTGCCAGCCCCGCTAGTTGTTAAATAATTTATTTTTAGTAAATTTATGAAACCACTGAAATATTACTCTATAGGGTGTCAAAATGAATTATGGTCGAATCTCGACCACTAGTATAGGTAGATAGGTCAAAACATATTTCAACAGGTCAGATCATCACAAGGCCTCTCATTTACCCGGTCCTTATCCTGATTCTGATACCTTTCTCTTTTATCTTGTTCAAAAAAAATCTCTAAATAATTTCCTCTTAAAAAATCTCAAATTACATTATATTACACGCCAGTAACAAGAAATATAACACCGCGTCGTTCCCTCACTCTCGGCGTCTGATTAATTAGACAAACTTTAATTAGAGAGCTACCATTATTCATGACGTCACACGTCCGTCCCTTTGATTCAGAATGAAGATATTTTGCTTTAATTTATGAGCTGGGCATTTTCTTAATGATTATATTTTAACGTTTACATACGGCTTTATGTTTGGAAATTGCTATAATCTTAAGATAAATTAATCTTAAGATAATGGATCACGACTAACGCACACATGGAAACAAAATCATAATTACCCAGAGATATATCCGAAAATATTTAATCATTAGCTTTTACTTTTATACTACAATAGAGTAATAGAATTGATGGCGAGTTAACCAAAACATTTTTTTTATAGTAGCACGTCAAAATGACTGCGCTATGCCTGATGGTAAGCACAGTACAATCCAAAAACAATGGCGACCACCGAGTGACAGACTATCCATCGCCGGTCGCCGCTGTCATGCCAGCCTGCAAAAACCTGGATATGCACAGGCTGATCCCGAAACGCGACCCGCAGAAGCGAATCACTATGACGGGCTTTTTCGCCATATACATGGTGAAACGCGACCCGAAGGAGCGAATCACTATGACGGGCTTTTTCGCCATATACATGGTGACCCAGTCAGGCTGTAAAATCACACCACCCCGCTTTCGCCATTGCCTCGTTCGTTATTCAGCAGGGTGCACCACGTGCAGGTGAGGTTGGCTTGGGTGTCTCAAGTCTTATGAGGTTATTCGACAACCCTTACACCCCCAAATGGTTATCGAGAGATATTAAATTTATCGATAGTCACCTCTATAATAACTGACTTGAATCGTCAACTGGATTTAAACTATCAATATCATTATATCACCATGTGTGCGATTGTAGCAATAACTCGCGTACAGATCCCTACAAATCGACTCCGTTACAAGATATACACCATTTGTGATAACCGGTGTGTGATAATCTAGAAGAATACAATTACCATGTTCTATCGTCCGCCATTGCAAAAAATCTTAGTAATTTTAATGAAGAACGCAAGAAGATTATCATGTTACCATGCACACAGATAAGAAAATAATTAACAAGCAAGATGATATCATTTTCAATACCATATGAGTTACGCTCTAACATACTATACTATAGATGGTCGTGATGATCAAGTGGTTTGACTGATGGAATATCAGTTCGATGTTTGCAAGTTCGAACCTCGGCATGTACCAACAGTAGTCATATTTAGAAACAACCACGGCATGCTGCAACAATAAATTAAATATTAAAATATTTTATATATTAAAAAATTTAACATAATAATACAAAAACAAGGAAATTAAAACAGAAAGAGAAATAAAATACCAAAACTAATTGATATTCTAATACGAAAATTAATAAGAATCAACAGATATAAATATTTTCTACCACAATAATAGTACAAGATTAGAGATGTGGGTGAATTAATAACTCAAAAGGTTTTTTTTTAATATATCATAGTTTTTATTCTCACCAAGTCGGTGGTTAAATGACTTGCAATGGCAACTAAACTCTTCAATACAAATAAATAAAACTGAAGTGGTTTAACAAATTTAGGATATTCAATGATAATTGAATTTTAATATTAATTGTTCTGCAAAACTTTTGCTTAATGAGGGATTTCAATT
Source organism: Antheraea pernyi (assembly GCA_015888305.1). Taxonomy (NCBI): domain Eukaryota; kingdom Metazoa; phylum Arthropoda; class Insecta; order Lepidoptera; family Saturniidae; genus Antheraea; species Antheraea pernyi. The sequence goes on along the minus strand of MU159335.1, from coordinate 188,182 downwards.
CATTTGTAGATACAAATGCAAACGTTTATATCTAGTACATATAAAAATTATAGTTATTTAAATACGTAGAAATCTACTGTACCTATGTATTACGATCCTTTACTGTTGTGTACAATAGAAATTTTAATTAAGAAAACGTATTCAAATGAACCGATAATTTCTTTAACAATAGACAAGTCTTTCATTTAAGCAAAAATTTTGCTCTGTCCCCCCTTTCACAATTCCATCAGAAACCTGAACGAGATAAAACTTTCTCGGCGAATATAATAAAATTAATGAAGACCACCCGGCAAAGTCGTTTTCATAACTTAAAGTTGGGAACCAGTTGGACGGTAAAGGTCAACGTTACTACATGATCTAGATATAGGTCTACGTCGAATAAATCCTTAAAAAGTCTTTAAGTTTATACAAATTCAATATCTGTTTATCAATTTATTCGAATTTATGAATTAATTAAAGATTGCCTTAATTTTGTTATTGTTTTCTAGTTTCCAATACACTAAACTTTATCTTTATGTTATGTAACTCTTAAAATAGCCAATGGAAATAGCGATTTACGATTTCACAAAAAAACATCACCTTATGTTGTGCAGCGAGCATTAGGGATATTTCATTTGGAAAGATTATTTTTATTCTCCGACACTGAATTGTCGTTCTATATTGAACTGCTAATTTCATCAAAACTATGCATTTTAGCGATATAGCAGTGATTAGTATTTTAATTCAATTTCCTATAACTTTGCTATGGCACGTTTTTGATGAAATGAGCCATTCTCTTAAAATTTTCAAAAATATGCGATAAAATGAAAAAAAAAATCTAAAACTAAAAAAAAATAACACGAGTCGAGTTAGATCAAAATTGTCATAAGATCTGTTGAAAAGCGTTAATAAATATACACATCACAAATAACCGGGTTTGTTACTATAATAACTTAAATTTTATATAAATTAAAATAAAGTTATCTGAAATACATGATTTATAAAAGGGAAACATTTTAAATAAAAAAAAGTACATAAGATAAAAATTAAGGGCTAAAGTAACGATACGATTTGTTTAAAAAAAAAAATTATTTTAATTACAAAACGTTAATTGAGTGTTCTGATCAGAAGCAGAAGTCCAGAACGAATTTTTTTTTTATTTTACTTAACTAAGCCTGTTAAGTTATGGTTCCCACGAGTTACGAGAACGCTAGCTAGAATTGTGCTGCTTACACAGCGTTTTCGTGAGAACTTGTCGTAATCACTCGTCCTGGCGACCGTATAACTAACTTCCTATATTGAAAAAAGTTAGTGATCGATCTAGAATAATTTATTTTAATAAATCCTGTTTGTCATTTCCAAAAATTAACAACATAAGTAAATAAACAAGAACAACATAAAGCGAATTGGTTGATATTACCCGTAATTCGTACGAAGCGATTTGCTTCCACATTCACTATACGTACAGCTAAGGAGTGGAATTCACTCCCAGCGTGTGTCTTCCCGTCATCTTATAACCTGGGAGTCTTCAAGAGTAGAGTGAACAGGCATTTAGTGGGTATACACCATACATCGTCAGCTTCATCGTCACTTACCATCAGGTGAGATTGTGGCCAAGCGCGTACCTGTGGAACATAAAAAAAAGAAATTCTGAATATGTAGTATTTTAATAAAATTCCTAGGAAATACAAAGTGAATAGTCTACATTGAAAATAGAAAACAGAAAAACACCTAACCGATTTTCCTTTGAACACAGAGGGGTCTTGTCAATCCTTCCAGCTGACGATACCAATCCATCACGTTTCAATTTTAAAAATAAATATGCCGCCGAAGCTACGGTTTCGGTGAATTGAAAAAGCGTATTCTGTAACTGGGTGATTTATTCCTCACTTTGTATACCCTAGGTTCTTTTTTTTCCAATTCCTTTAAAACCATCAACTTTGCTTATGAACTTATTATGTGTTTACGAGTTTTTAATAACCTTTTTTATTTATGCTTAGAAATAAAATAAAATAAAAATTACGAACGCAATTGCACATTTGGGAGATTTTGGCGGGGTCTCGGGATGTCATGTAGTGAATTTTATATTTTATTCAAAATCCTGTGTAATTTGGGTCTGTATTTAGTAATATTGGTGGTGTTTTACGTAATATAGTTTCGTTATTGTGCACGAGTGAACTGCATGGGAAATAATACAACATAGGATGGGTTCCGAGTTGCCACAAAAACTCCCTGGAAAGTTCTAACAAGACGGCCACCATCTTGTTAGTTCACTGAAATAATCGCAAGAAACTTGTAATCTATACTAATATATAAAGCTAAAGAGTTTGTTTGTTTGTTTGTTTGTTTGTTTGTTTGGTTGAACGCTATGATCTCAGGAACTACCAGTCCGATTTGAGAAAGTTTTTCGGTTTTAGATAGCTCATTTATCGAGGAAGGCTATAGGCTATATATAATCACGCTAAGACCAATAGAAGCAGAGCCCCAATGAAGAATGTTTCAAAATCGGGCACTTTTTTTGCTTTTGAGCGATTACGTTATTATTATATACGTTGCCATGGTAACGTGTTAAGTAGTAGTAATAATATTCGTCCAATAGGACAGGCGAAGGAATTAATCCATACAGCCAATTCTGAAGTTATGT
>MU159335.1:118151-179324 GCA_015888305.1 Antheraea pernyi | reverse complement strand
TAACAGTGCTTGCATTGTTGCGTTTCGTTCGGTCAATGAAAGCGCCGGAGGCCCACCTCGCCTCTCCTCTCCCCCCTCCCTCCTTTTCCTCAAATACAGGCTGGCAACGCACTTTCAACTCCCCTGGTGTTGTTAGTGTCTATGGACGGCGGTGATCACTTAACATCAGGTGACCCACCTGTTCGTTTGCCTGCTAAAACGTAAAAACAAACATTTTTAATAATATACATGAGATAAATATAGATCATGTGGGATACACTTAGGAAATAGATATAGACCATTAAATAATTTTCTGTAGGCATTATTAAAATGTACACTTCCGTAATACATTATTTTTATGTATCTTATTGGATTAAGCCAGCGTTACCGAAGTATACATCAGAGAACTCCTTTTTACGACTTTATCACGATGTATCATTACTGTGAGTTTGTTTTAGACTAGCAATGGTCCGCGGTTTCGTACGCGTTAATTATTTATTTTAGGATCGTCAATATGAAATTATACTAGTAAATATATAAAAAGTAGGACTATCGTGATACATTATAAATGTAGTCATATTTAGAAACAACCACGGCATGCTGCAACAATAAATTAAATATTAAAATATTTTATATATTAAAAAATTTAACATAATAATACAAAAACAAGGAAATTAAAACAGAAAGAGAAATAAAATACCAAAACTAATTGATATTCTAATACGAAAATTAATAAGAATCAACAGATATAAATATTTTCTACCACAATAATAGTACAAGATTAGAGATGTGGGTGAATTAATAACTCAAAAGGTTTTTTTTTAATATATCATAGTTTTTATTCTCACCAAGTCGGTGGTTAAATGACTTGCAATGGCAACTAAACTCTTCAATACAAATAAATAAAACTGAAGTGGTTTAACAAATTTAGATAATACTTTTTTTTATATATCATAGGAGGCAAACGAACAGGTGGGTCACCTGATGTTAAGTGATCACCACCGTCCATAGACACTTGCAACACCAGAAGAGTCGCAAGTGCGTTGCCGGCCTGTGTTTCGGAGAAGGGGAGGGGAGTTGGGTATCCGGCGCTCTCACTGACCGAACGAAACGCAACAATGCAAGCACTGTTACTTCACGTCGGATTTCTATGAGAGGGTAGTAGGTACTACCCTGGGCGACTTCAAAGAAAGACTTTTTCGAGTAATGATAAAATTGGTAAAATGGTTAATGGCTTTCGATAATTCCTGTAAAAAACAAAACCATATTTAGGAGAATAAAGTTCAAAGGTCAACGTTACTACATGATCTAGATATAGGTCTACGTCGAATAAATCCTTAAAAAGTCTTTAAGTTTATACAAATTCAATATCTGTTTATCAATTTATTCGAATTTATGAATTAATTAAAGATTGCCTTAATTTTGTTATTGTTTTCTAGTTTCCAATACACTAAACTTTATCCTTATGTTATGTAACTCTTAAAATAGCCAATGGAAATAGCGATTTACGATTTCACAAAAAAACATCACCTTATGTTGTGCAGCGAGCATTAGGGATATTTCATTTGGAAAGATTATTTTTATTCTCCGACACTGAATTGTCGTTCTATATTGAACTGCTAATTTCATCAAAACTATGCATTTTAGCGATATAGCAGTGATTAGTATTTTAATTCAATTTCCTATAACTTTGCTATGGCACGTTTTTGATGAAATGAGCCATTCTCTTAAAATTTTCAAAAATATGCGATAAAATGAAAAAAAAAATCTAAAACTAAAAAAAAATAACACGAGTCGAGTTAGATCAAAATTGTCATAAGATCTGTTGAAAAGCGTTAATAAATATACACATCACAAATAACCGGGTTTGTTACTATAATAACTTAAATTTTATATAAATTAAAATAAAGTTATCTGAAATACATGATTTATAAAAGGGAAACATTTTAAATAAAAAAAAGTACATAAGATAAAAATTAAGGGCTAAAGTAACGATACGATTTGTTTAAAAAAAAAAATTATTTTAATTACAAAACGTTAATTGAGTGTTCTGATCAGAAGCAGAAGTCCAGAACGAATTTTTTTTTTATTTTACTTAACTAAGCCTGTTAAGTTATGGTTCCCACGAGTTACGAGAACGCTAGCTAGAATTGTGCTGCTTACACAGCGTTTTCGTGAGAACTTGTCGTAATCACTCGTCCTGGCGACCGTATAACTAACTTCCTATATTGAAAAAAGTTAGTGATCGATCTAGAATAATTTATTTTAATAAATCCTGTTTGTCATTTCCAAAAATTAACAACATAAGTAAATAAACAAGAACAACATAAAGCGAATTGGTTGATATTACCCGTAATTCGTACGAAGCGATTTGCTTCCACATTCACTATACGTACAGCTAAGGAGTGGAATTCACTCCCAGCGTGTGTCTTCCCGTCATCTTATAACCTGGGAGTCTTCAAGAGTAGAGTGAACAGGCATTTAGTGGGTATACACCATACATCGTCAGCTTCATCGTCACTTACCATCAGGTGAGATTGTGGCCAAGCGCGTACCTGTGGAACATAAAAAAAAGAAATTCTGAATATGTAGTATTTTAATAAAATTCCTAGGAAATACAAAGTGAATAGTCTACATTGAAAATAGAAAACAGAAAAACACCTAACCGATTTTCCTTTGAACACAGAGGGGTCTTGTCAATCCTTCCAGCTGACGATACCAATCCATCACGTTTCAATTTTAAAAATAAATATGCCGCCGAAGCTACGGTTTCGGTGAATTGAAAAAGCGTATTCTGTAACTGGGTGATTTATTCCTCACTTTGTATTCCCTAGGTTTTTTTTTTTTTTTCAATTCCTTTAAAACCATCAACTTTGCTTATGAACTTATTATGTGTTTACGAGTTTTTAATAACCTTTTTTATTTATGCTTAGAAATAAAATAAAATAAAAATTACGAACGCAATTGCACATTTGGGAGATTTTGGCGGGGTCTCGGGATGTCATGTAGTGAATTTTATATTTTATTCAAAATCCTGTGTAATTTGGGTCTGTATTTAGTAATATTGGTGGTGTTTTACGTAATATAGTTTCGTTATTGTGCACGAGTGAACTGCATGGGAAATAATACAACATAGGATGGGTTCCGAGTTGCCACAAAAACTCCCTGGAATTTTTTTTTATAGTAGCTCGGCAAAATTACTGCACTATGCCTGATGGTAAGCACAGTACAATCCAAAACAATGGCGACCACCTAGTGACACACTATCCATCGCAGGTCGCCGCTGTCATGCCGGCCTGCTAAAAGCTGGATATGCACAGGCTGATCCCGAAACGCAACCCGCAAAAGCGAATCACTATGACGGGCTTTTTCGCCATATACATGATGGTTGCGACCCAGTCAGGCTGTAAAACCCTACCACCACGCTTTCAACATTGCCTCGTTCGTTATTCAGCAGGTTAAACATTGTGATAAAAAATTTGTAAGTTACTTAGAAGATAATGTTGATGAAGCTTAAAGTAATTTCTTAGCCAGTAGATACATAAGAATAAAAATTACTTCGGCAAGTGCGTAAACAGAACTACATAGATAAAAGTGCGAAGTAGCAGGTAAGATTGGTTGCCAAAAATAAAATAATAAATGCATATTTAACGTATACGGTATGTAAATTAAATTTGGAACGCACCGATTTCAAAATTTAAATTTTAAAAAAGTATTCATCCAATCTCGTTCCTCGAAAAACGTACCGTAGTTGATTTCATAACTGAATTCCGATGAACGGATAGGAATTTACAAGCGAAACCTTTTGGAACGGATGTATTTTGACAGCGAATTAATTGAAAAACTTCTCTGACGTTCTCTTATCTAAGACGTTATGTGTTTTTAATTCTATAATAACAATTGCATATTTTTTATTTTCGTTAAATCGTGTACCACTTGTGTTTTGATAAAACCAAATTTTTTTTTTGCACTGTCTAAATTTTTTTTCATAAAACGCTCCTTTTCCAAACGAAAACGTGTCTGGTGCGATGAAACTCACCAATGTACATAGGAAAAACTCATTCGATCTTTAATATACATTTATTAAACATACTGTGAATTTTCTCAGAAACTTGTCTCTTTTTATCACGTAACCTAACGTGATATGCCAAAGAGAGACGTGAAGAGATACTTGTATTTCAGTTATATAATTTATCTGTGGTTTTTAATTCTATTTCTTACAAATATTGCGATGTTGACTTTTAACAGCTGTTAACTTTTTTGCGTAAAGAAATAACATTCTCTGTATTTAGTGTGATAGTTTTGTCTGTCTCATACACGAGTACAATTTATTAATGTTTCTCGCTCATTTTCCACGTGAAGTAGACAAGAGGCGTAATTTTATATTTCTTAGCAGGCATCATCTATAACAAAAGGTGTGCGTGTACTTATGTACACGCGTTAGAAGTCATACTTCTTTGACGTAATAAGATAAAAATCTTTTCAAAATTTATATCTTTCGCCTCATTCTACGTTTACGATACGATACGTTAGAATTTGACGCTTGGAGGTTTTGTATTTGAAATAGTGGGACTTTTAAGAACTTACTTTAAGGACAAAATAATAGCTTAACTTTTATTTAGGTAAAGCCAATGATGCCAGTCAGAGGTAGTTCATCTTTGTAAATGAATTTATGACAATTCTGCGGAATCTACATATGAATACGTGGAGCGAAAACTTTGTACCCCTTTTTAAGCAAATTGCGAGAACGGATGAACGTGAAATTTGGCATAGTTAAAGTTTTTTTTTAATATAAAATTCATTTAAATTACATTAAATTAATTATAATAAACACTATTCGCATTTCTACTTGAATGGCACACAACATACACACGCATGTAAATGATAAAGACGTTTCGCCATCCGTCATTTTATTCTTACATTCCAATTACCTTTTTTAATCCTACATTTAATATTTTTTAAATGACTTACGTTCCATATATTACATGCACTTTGAAATTAACTGGTCATATTGTAGGTTAATAATATAATATATCAATTCATAATATACCTTAATAATTAATTGATAAATAATTTATTTCTAGGAAATTTATGAAACCACTGAAATAATTATTATTCTCTTTGGTCTTATTGGGTGCCAAAATGAATTATGGTCGAATCTCGACCACTAGTATAGGTAGATAGGTCAAAACATATTTCAACAGGTCAGTTCATCACAATGCCTCTCATTTACCCGGTCCTTATCGTGATACCTTTCTCTTTTATCTTGTTCAAAAAAAATCTCTCTAAATAATTTTCTCTTAAAAAATCTCAAATTACATTATATTACACGCCAGTAACAAGAAATATAACACCGCGTCGTTCCCTCACTCTCGGCGTCTGATTAATTAGACAAACTTTAATTAGAGAGCTACCATTATTCATGACGTCACACGTCCGTCCCTTTGATTCAGAATGAAGATATTTTGCTTTAATTTATGAGCTGGGCATTTTCTTAATGATTATATTTTAACGTTTACATACGGCTTTATGTTTGGAAATTGCTATAATCTTAAGATAAATTAATCTTAAGATAATGGATCACGACTAACGCACACATGGAAACAAAATCATAATTACCAAGAGATATATCCGAAAATATTTAATCATTAGCTTTTACTTTTATATTACAATAGAGTAACAGAATTGATGGCAAGTTAACCAAAACAATTTTTTTATAGTAGAACGTCAAAATGACTGCGCTATGCCTGATGGTAAGCACAGTACAATCCAAAAACAATGGCGACCACCGAGTGACACACTATCCAGCGCCGGTCGCCGCTGTCATGCCGGCCTGCGAAAAGCTGCATATGCACAGGCTGATTCCGAAACGCGACCCGCAGAAGCGAATCACTATGACGGGCTTTTTCGCCATATACATGGTGAAACGCGACCCGAAGGAGCGAATCACTATGACGGGCTTTTTCGCCATATACATGGTGACCCAGTCATGCTGTAAAATCATACCACACCGATTTCGCTATTGCCTTGTTCGTTATTCAGCTGGGTGCACCACGTGCAGGTGAGGTTGGCTTGGGTGTCTCAAGTCTTATGATGTTATTCGACAACCCTTACACACCCAAATGGTCATCGAGAGATATTAAATTTATCGACAGTCACCGTTATAATAACTGGACTTAAACTATCAATATCATTATATCACTATGTGTGCGATTGTAGCAATAACTATATCGATAACAGCGATAACAGATCCATACAAATCCACTCCGGTACAAAATATACACCATTTGTGATAACTGGTGTGTGATAATCTAGTAGAATACAATTACCATGTTCTATTATCCGCAATTGCAAAAATTCTTAGCAATGTTAATGAAGAACGCAAGAAGATTATCTACCATGTACACAGATAAGAAAATAATTAACAAGCAAGATGATATCATTTTCAATACCATATGAGTTACGCTCTAACATACTATACTAAAGGTGGTCGTGATGATTAAGTGGTTTGACTGATGGAATATCAGTTCGATGTTTGCAAGTTCGAACCTCGGCATGTACCAACAAATTTTTCAAAATTTACTTACAGTAACTAATCTCAATTAGTAATACCATCGGCTGACGGTGAAAGAAAACATCGTGAGCTGTGATGGCCCGTCAGGCTAAAAAAAGTGTGTTTGAAAAAAAATTCGTAAGGAAACCTAAACCTGAGAAATGTTCTTGTCGTACCACGGTTTGCGTCAAAATATAAAACTGTGGATATCTCAGAATTTGACGTCGCCAATACGTCGTGGGTTAGCATGGTCATTATGACCGTACTTTCTTTTGGGAAGAGCTCTATCATCCTGTTGGGTTTCTTACAACGTGATGATGACGAAGATATTCAATGATAATTGAATTTTAATATTATTTGTTCTGCAACTTTTGCTTAATGGGGGATTGCAATTCATTTGTAGATGCAAATTCAAGATTCATTGTAGATCATTCAAGCATTTATAGTTAGTACATATAAAAATATAGTTGTTTAAGTACATAGAAATCGAATTTACCTATGTATTACAATCTACCGTCCTTTACTGTTGTCTACAATAGAAGTTTTAATTAAGAAAGCGTATTCAAATGAACCGATAATTTCTTTAACAATAGACAAGTCTTTCATTTAAGCAAAAATTTTGCTCTGTCCCCCCTTTCACAATTCCATCAGAAACCTGAACGAGATAAAACTTTCTCGGCGAATATAATAAAATTAATGAAGACCACCCGGCAAAGTCGTTTTCATAACTTAAAGTTGGGAACCAGTTGGACGGTAAAGGTCAACGTTACTACATGATCTAGATATAGGTCTACGTCGAATAAATCCTTAAAAAGTCTTTAAGTTTATACAAATTCAATATCTGTTTATCAATTTATTCGAATTTATGAATTAATTAAAGATTGCCTTAATTTTGTTATTGTTTTCTAGTTTCCAATACACTAAACTTTATCTTTATGTTATGTAACTCTTAAAATAGACAATGGCGAGTTACGATTTAAAAAAAAAAATCACCGAGTATTTCATTTGGAAAGATTATTTTTATTCTCCAACACTGAACTGTCGTTCTATATTGAACTGTTAATTTCATGAAAACTATGCATTTTAGCGATATAGCAGTGATTACTATTTTAATTTAATTTCCTATAACTTTGCTATGGCACGTTTTTGTTGAAATGATCCATTCTCTTTATATTTTCAAGAATATGCGATAAAATGAGAAAAAAAACTACTTTTAGAGCGAATATAATTAACACGAGTCGAGTTAGATCAAAATTGTGATAAGATCTGTTGAAAAGCGTTAATAAATATACACACCACAAATAACCGGGTTTGTTACTATAATAGCTTAAATACCGGAAATTTTATATAAATTAAAATAAAGTTGTCGGAAATACATGATTTTTAAAAGGGAAACATTTTAAATAAAAAAAAGTACATAGGATAAAAATTAAGGGCTCAAGTAAAGGTACGATTTGTTTAAAAAAATATAAATGGTGGTAGAGCCACGTTGCAACTATTACTGGTTTCAGCATGAATGGGTCGGATCGCCCGGGGTAGTACCACCCTCTCATAGAAAACTGACGTGAAGTAACAGTGCCACTCCCAGCGTGTGTCTTCCCGTCATCTTATAACCTGGGAGTCTTCAAGAGTAGAGTGAACAGGCATTTAGTGGGTATACACCATACATCGTCAGCTTCATCGTCACTTACCATCAGGTGAGATTGTGGCCAAGCGCGTACCTGTGGAACATAAAAAAAAGAAATTCTGAATATGTAGTATTTTAATAAAATTCCTAGGAAATACAAAGTGAATAGTCTACATTGAAAATAGAAAACAGAAAAACACCTAACCGATTTTCCTTTGAACACAGAGGGGTCTTGTCAATCCTTCCAGCTGACGATACCAATCCATCACGTTTCAATTTTAAAAATAAATATGCCGCCGAAGCTACGGTTTCGGTGAATTGAAAAAGCGTATTCTGTAACTGGGTGATTTATTCCTCACTTTGTATACCCTAGGTTGTTTTTTTTTTTTCAATTCCTTTAAAACCATCAACTTTGCTTATGAACTTATTATGTCTTTACGAGTTTTTAATAACCTTTTTTATTTATACTTAGAAATAAAATAAAAAACCAATTACGAACGCAATTGCACATTTGGGAGATTTTGGCGGGGTCTCGGGATGTCATGTAGTGAATTTTATATTTTATTCATAATCCTCTGTAATTTTGGTCTATATTTTGTAATATTGGTGGTGTTTTACGTAATATAGTTTCGTTATTGTGCACGAGTGAACTGGATGGGAAATAATATCACGTACGATGGGTTCCGAGTTGCCACAAAAACTCCCTGGAAAGTTCTAACAAGACGGCCACCATCTTGTTAGTTCACTGAAATAATCGCAAGAAACTTGTAATATAAAATATAATTACGGTCCTACTCGACAATCGCAGTAATAATGTACTAAAAGATTGGTTGCCAAAAATAAAATAATAAATGCATATTTAACGTATACGGTATGTAAATTAAATTTGGAACGCACCGATTTCAAAATTTAAATTTTAAAAAAGTATTCATCCAATCTCGTTCCTCGAAAAACGTACCGTAGTTGATTTCATAACTGAATTCCGATGAACGGATAGGAATTTACAAGCGAAACCTTTTGGAACGGATGTATTTTGACAGCGAATTAATTGAAAAACTTCTCTGACGTTCTCTTATCTAAGACGTTATGTGTTTTTAATTCTATAATAACAATTGCATATTTTTTATTTTCGTTAAATCGTGTACCACTTGTGTCTTGATAAAACCAAATTTTTTTTTTTTGCACTGTCTAAATTTTTTTTCATAAAACGCTCCTTTTCCAAACGAAAACGTGTCTGATGCGATGAAACTCACCAATGTACCAAAAACTCATTCGATCTTTAATTTACAAAAATATACATTTATTAAACATACTATGAATTTTCTCAGAAACTTGTCTCTTTTTATCACGTAACCTAACGTGATATGCCAAAGAGAGACGTGAAGAGATACTTGTATTTCAGTTATATAATTTATCTGTGGTTTTTAATTCTATTTCTTACAAATATTGCGATGTTGACTTTTAACAGCTGTTAACTTTTTTGCGTAAAGAAATAACATTCTCTGTATTTAGTGTGATAGTTTTGTCTGTCTCATACACGAGTACAATTTATTAATGTTTCTCGCTCATTTTCAACGTGAAGTAGACAAGAGGCGTAATTTTATATTTCTTAGCAGGCATCATCTATAACAAAAGGTGTGCGTGTACTTATGTACACGCGTTAGAAGTCATACTTCTTTAACGTAATAAGATAAAAATCTTTTCAAAAATTTTATCTTTCGCCTCATTCTACGTTTGTAGAAAAATGACAGTAACAATAGAAATAAGGTATTTAATACATTGAAAATTTTAATACAAAGAAATACAAAGAAACAAAATGTTGTCTATAGCTAACTTTGAACAGGGTGTTCGTGATGGTGTGCACGCACATCGTAATAACTCCAGGGATCGGTTTTTCGTGACGGTGTCCGTGCGCGTCGTAAAAATTTACTCTCATCGTTTTTTCCTAACGCGCCAAAAGAAGTATAACTTCAAAAAATCACATTTAAGTGTTTATAGATCCATGGGAATGTGTTCGGATATAACGTCTAGTGACGAAAATCTGTAGCTCCTGCAGGTGTATTCCGGCAACCGATCTTAGGTTACATAGTTATTCAACGATGGATACTGTGAAAAAGTATAAAATATATTGTCTAAAGTTTGATCACTGTTTTATACAATACTGTATAAAGAAATAGCTGAAGACTAACATTATAGGTTCAGAGCAAAAGACCTAGGTTGGTATCGAAAAACTATTGTAAAATGAATTAATCTTTTTAATAAAAGAGCCATTATTGATAATAGAAATCGAGGCCGTTAATCACCTATTAACTAAAATAGTACAACAAAAAGTTAATATAAATGAAACCAGTATAAAATGAGATTTTAATTAAAGTCACGAGAGGCCAAGTGGCTGACAAATTGCTCTTAATGTCACAACCAGGGGACTCGAACGGTTCCCTATATTTTTCGGGTTAATAAACTAGCATTGATTTTATAATAGGTCGTTAATGTGAACAAAGTCGTAGAGTTAGAAGGTTCTAGAAGAGATAATAAGTATGTCATTATTTTAAATTCAGATTCTGTGTTTCAAGTGAAAACCTCTTTTGGTGCAGTGGACGGTGAAAAATAGTGAATTGTCACTTAAAAGGTCAATGACGGGAAGAGATAATAAGTATGGAATTATTTTAAATTCAAACTCTGTGTTTGAAGTGAAAACCTCTTTTGGTGCAGTGGACGGTGAAAAATAGTGAGTTGTCACTTAAAAGGTCGATGACGATTTTTTTTATCGAGAGACTACGATATTTATAAGTACTACACATTTAACAACGTTTTCTTTGCCGTAAAAAAAGTTGCCAAACGGTGTGGTGATTTTTCCCCAAAGCATAAAGTATATTGCTAAGATAATAAACAACACAGACGAAGATACGGATGCTAGCTAGAACAGGCTTATAACAATAATTTCATAGTTTACGCGAACTTTGTACCTACATATTATAGGTTAGTATATGTACTATAATTTAGCCTTTTATGTTATTTGACACTGATTAAATTTCAATAACTTACTCAATACAAATTTTTCGGAAATATAAATATTTTTTCTCATACCTGCACGGAAATATTGTCATTATTTTCCAAAAAAGTAAATACGGTACGTGAATTATCGAATTTACGGACAAGGAAAATCAAATCAAACATAAATGTACCGGGGAAAACAATAACATTTTCTTTTAGTAATTGCCCCAATATGACTAATATAACTATTATTATTAATTAAATTATATGTATAATATCAAAAATATATTTTATGTCCCTGCATTCTTTTGAGAAAAGCACTATATATGCCTCGGCGGAAATGGTAATTGCCTGTCTCAAATTTGTGAAGTCCTCGCTTACGGCTCGGCCTTCAAACTCGTACTCCACCTGTAATCGCCTGTTTCACGACCTTTACAATAATGTGCAATGATTTTCATTATTGAACAATAACTAATTTACATTCCTCAAATAACATTATGTACAATTATATTCCTAACACTTCTATTCAAACTGTTTCTATTTCTATTCTGATTTGCATAAAACCCTGTCAAACAGAAAGCAATTCTTCGTACATATTAAATATTTAAAATCTCCTGTTCCCCGATTCTAGTATTCCGAATGCTGTCGTACATTTGTGAAATTTATAGCTTTGAATTGGAAGCTCGAGGAGCTACGAATGTACTGGCGTGTCGGAGTAATTTCCCTATTTCACTCTCAGCACGGTCTAAACAAGTTATCGAATATAAATGATCAATGGTATCTAATTAAGTTATATTTTAAGTTACGATAAACCTCGGCTGAATTTATTATTTGTTTACTTTGATTAAAGATTGAGAAAGTGTGTCCCGAACATGTATTTAAAAAAAAATAGGTTGTATGCCAAGTGCGTCTGAATACTGGCAGACGCCGTAGCACTCTAATACTTTAGTTTTACAAGAAGATTTAAGTAAAGAACGAATAAATTTATAATCTTTTATTATAAAGTTTATATCAGTGTTATATCACAGAGTTATTACAGTTATCTGTCTAGCATACGTTGTTACATTGTTACAATACAGTGTTATGAGAAATAAACATGTTCGGAATATAATTGTCGTTTCAATATCAACGAATAGATAAGGTATAATTAAAAAATTATAATCACAATATCTTTGTACAATATAATGCATAAATAAGTTTATTTATAGCTCCTGCAGGTGTATTCCGGCAACCGATCTTAGGTTACATAGTTATTCAACGATGGATACTGTGAAAAAGTATAAAATATATTGTCTAAAGTTTGATCACAGTTTTATACAATACTGTATAAAGAAATAGCTGAAGACTAACATTATAGGTTCAGAGCAAAAGGTTGGTATCGAAAAACTATTGAAAAATGAATTAATCTTTTTAATAGAAGAGCCATTATTGATAATAGAAATCGAGGCCGTTAATCACCTATTAACTAAAATAGTACAACAAAAAGTTAATTTAAATGAAACCAGTATAAAATGAGATTTTAATTAAAGTCACGAGAGGCCAAGTGGCTGACAAATTGCTCTTAATGTCACAACCAGGGGACTCGAACGGTTCCCTATATTTTTCGGGTTAATAAACTAGCATTGATTTTATAATAGGTCGTTAATGTGAACAAAGTCGTAGAGTTAGAAGGTTCTAGAAGAGATAATAAGTATGTCATTATTTTAAATTCAGATTCTGTGTTTCAAGTGAAAACCTCTTTTGGTGCAGTGGACGGTGAAAAATAGTGAATTGTCACTTAAAAGGTCAATGACGATTTTTTTTATCGAGAGACTACGATATTTATAAGCACTACACGTTTAACAACGTTTTCTTTGCCGTAAAAAAAGTTGCCAAACGGTGTGGTGCTTTTTCCCCAAAACATAAAGTATATTGTTAAGATAATAAACAACGAAACGAAGATACAAATGCTAGCTAGAACAGGCTTATAACAATAATTTCATAGTTTACGCGAACTTTGTACCTACATATTATAGGTTAGTATATGTACTATAATTTAGCCTTTTATGTTATTTGACACTGATTAAATTTCAATAACTTACTCAATACAAATTTTTCGGAAATATAAATATTTTTTCTCATACCTGCACGGAAATATTGTCATTATTTTCCAAAAAAATAAATACGGTACGTGAATTATCGAATTTACGGACAAGGAAAATCAAATCAAACATAAATGTACCGGGGAAAACAATAACATTTTCTTTTAGTAATTGCCCCAATATGACTAATATAACTATTATTATTAATTAAATTATATGTATAATATCAAAAATATATTTTATGTCCCTGCATTCTTTTGAGAAAAGCACTATATATGCCTCGGCGGAAATGGTAATTGCCTGTCTCAAATTTGTGAAGTCCTCGCTTACGGCTCGGCCTTCAAACTCGTACTCCACCTGTAATCGCCTGTTTCACGACCTTTACAATAATGTGCAATGATTTTCATTATTGAACAATAACTAATTTACATTCCTCAAATAACATTATGTACAATTATATTCCTAACACTTCTATTCAAACTGTTTCTATTTCTATTCTGATTTGCATAAAACCCTGTCAAACAGAAAGTAATTCTTCGTACATATTAAATATTTAAAATCTCCTGTTCCCCGATTCTAGTATTCCGAATGCTGTCGTACATTTGTGAAATTTATAGCTTTGAATTGGAAGCTCGAGGAGCTACGAATGTACTGGCGTGTCGGAGTAATTTCCCTATTTCACTCTCAGCACGGTCTAAACAAGTTATCGAATATAAATGATCAATGGTATCTAATTAAGTTATATTTTAAGTTACGATAAACCGCGGCTGAATTTATTATTTGTTTACTTCGATTAAAGATTGAGAAAGTGTGTCCCGGACATGTATGTGAAACAAACAGTATTTAAAAAAAAAATTGGTTGTAGTATGCCAAGCGCGTCTGAATACTGGCAGACGCCGTAGCACTTTAATACTTTAGTTTTCCAAGAAGATTTAAGTAAAGAACGAATAAATTTATATTCCTTTATTATTATATCACTGTCAGAGTTCTGTCTAGCATACGTTGTTAAATTATTACAATTTCGTGGCATTCCTCTGGCTTATTCAATTAATAAGTTGCTACAAAAATTTGTAACTTTTGATAAATCTATTGTTATACAGTGGGTGCCTTCTCATATTGGAGTAGAAGGAAATGAAATGGTAGATAGACTAGCAAAAGAAGCCATAGAAGAGGGAATTTTATATGATTGTTTACCAACATATAACGATGCTACAGCAGAGTTCAAAAGAAATGCAGTCAATTTATGGTCAGAATATTTTAATGAAAGGTCGTTAACGAAAGGTATTTGGTATAAGACGATCCAACCATCTCTGGGATCGGTCCCATGGTTCCAAGACTCCAATATGAGAAGAAGCATGATCATCTTAGCTTTGAGAATTCGTTCTGTGCATATTCCATTGAATAAGTTTAACTTTTCAATGAAAACAAGGGAAAACAGCAACTGCGAAGTTTGCCTTCAAGAAGAAGACGTGTATCATATTGTAATGGAAGGTGTCCGGAACGAATCCCAAAGAAGACAGGTATTTAAGAATACTTATAATATAGGTGTTTGTAATGAAATATTGTCACGCCCAACATCGGAAGAAGCCTAATTAATCTATAATAAGGTGGACGTCGGTATAAGGGCAAGAATGAGATTGTAATATTGTTTTTCAATTTAGCTTTTTTATTCGTATTTTTTAAGATGTATATCTGCAAGTTATTTTGTAAATTGTGATTATTTGTAGTATGGATGAGGGTGGCGTGTTCTCTTTAAACAAACCTTCAATAAAAATAAAGAGTTAAAAAAAATTACAATACAGTGTTATGACAAATAAACGTGTTCGGATTACAATTGTCGTTTCAATATCAACGAATAGAATTAAATAAATATAATTTAAAAATATATTGTTCACAATATCTTTGTACAATATAATGTATAAATAAGTTTATTGGTATATAAATGTTAATAATAAAACAGTATGCTCTCCAAAACTCTGTTTTTTTTAATAACCTATAGAGGAGTCTAAGTGAATTTTTGAATTAAGGATTTTTTGTGACATAATAATTATACAATTTCAATAAAAAATTAAATCGACTACCAAAAATCTACTCCAAAAAATGTACCACAACGTCCTTATCAATTATTTGGTATTTACCTATGCTTGCATTATAGTAAACCTACCAATATTTCAACGACAATATATTCTCTATTGGATTGCAAGGTGTTTCCCGGTGTATCCAAGAAATCCAAACAACAGTGCTATTGAAATCAAAATAGGACCTCACTGTGAATATACTTTTTTCAATAAAAAAGTTTTTCAAATAGGTCTATAAATAATAATGTAAAGTTTTTGGCGGCATCTTGGTCTGTCAGGTAATGGAACATCGGAAGAAGCCTAATTAATCTATAATAAGGTGGACGTCGGTATAAGGGCAAGAATGAGATTGTAATATTGTTTTTCAATTTAGCTTTTTTATTCGTATTTTTTAAGATGTATATCTGCAAGTTATTTTGTAAATTGTGATTATTTGTAGTATGGATGAGGGTGGCGTGTTCTCTTTAAACAAACCTTCAATAAAAATAAAGAGTTAAAAAAAATTACAATACAGTGTTATGACAAATAAACGTGTTCGGATTACAATTGTCGTTTCAATATCAACGAATAGAATTAAATAAATATAATTTAAAAATATATTGTTCACAATATCTTTGTACAATATAATGTATAAATAAGTTTATTGGTATATAAATGTTAATAATAAAACAGTATGCTGCAATGATATGATAATTTTGTCCTACATTATCTTAAATATTAGCGCTCTAAATCCAGTAACGAAGGGGGCTGTTAGGGAACTGCAATGACAAAACAAACTTATCGCATTGCCGTACGCTCCATAAGCTCGAAGTCGCCATGCGAATATAACAAAAGACTGCCGATCTCTCGATAGTTATCGTTATATTTGGTTTATACTGTTCTTATCATACTACTATCACCCAACAAATAACTTCTTTTTTATGTAATTAGACGAAAACAAAACAGTACCTTTTTCTCCTCCTCTTTGATAAAAAACTGATCTTCTTCTTTTAATTATCAATACATAAAATTGAGTACAGATAGTTCTTTCCCCCTACCTTTGAACACGCGTATATTTTAATTTCGATGTCCGAAACATATGATGAATGTCTAATGTTAAATTCCCAATAGAAAATGCATTAAAATTCCAAATCCAAGATAAGTTCTCATAAACTTAATAATTTATATTGGAACAATTTTCAATAATGTTTATAGTTTTATTTCGACCAGTGGCCAATGGGTAGAGCACTAGTTATTCGGGTCGGAATATAATTGTCGTTTCAATATCAACGAATAGATAAGGTATAATTAAAAAATTATAATCACAATATCTTTGTACAATATAATGCATAAATAAGTTTATTTATATATATAAATGTTAATAATAAAACAGTATGCTGCAAGGATATGATATTTTTGTCCTACAGTATCTTGAATATTAGCGGTCTAAATCCAGTAACGAAGGAGGCTGTTAGGGATCTGCAATGACAAAGCAATCATAGTAAGTAGCTCTTTTGCAAATTTATCGCATTGCCGTACTAGTCTAGCCAACAAGTTCAAAAACGTGATAAATAGAGATAAAGGTCCTAAAAATATGAGCGATAGCTCATTCGATTCGGAATCACCTCTAGAAAAAAGGATTTTGGGGCAGGTAAAAAATTGCAATTGTTATTAACAAAATAAGATGAAAAAAAATGATATTCAGTTTTTCGTTAATAACTCAAAAAATATTAACATTTAAGCATTTAAAAAATTCATCACCTATCCACCTATTACTACATTAATCACTGCCATTGTTTAATGTGAAAATAGGCATAGCTAAATATTAATTGAAAAAAATAATTATATCGACAATTTTAAGATATTTCATTTTGCAATTTATTAATAATATAATTTATTAATAAAAATATATTAATAATATAATATATTTATATTGGGATAATTTTCAATAATGTTTATGTTTTTATTTCGACCAGAGGCCAATGGGTAGAGCACTAGTTATTCGGATTCCCACATTCTGTAAATGAAAATATTCGTAGCTCCAAGTGTATCGCCAGATACCCGACTGCATAAACTCACACTGTGCAGCCGTGCTTGGTTTTAACAAGGATTTATAGAACCGTGCGGTATGACGCGCTTAGTTTCAGCTGCGAGTTTTCGACAACACTATATCGTGTCTTTTATATTCCAGAATGTTACAGGTAAAGTGTGGATAGACTTGTTGATTAACGTAGATCAAGAAACTTGCAATATCAATACTCACTTGACAATGGCAGTAATAGTCTACTAGAAGACTGGTTGCCAAAAATGGAATGGAAGAAGAACTTGTAATACTATTAACTACTCGACAATGGCTGTAATAATCTAAAAGAATGGTTGCCAAACATAAAGTTAAGAAAAAAAAATGTGTAAAATATACAAGCGAATTGGGAACCTCATTTTCGATGTTGGTTAAAAATCATAATAATCTTTCCAAATATAATTGAATAAGGTTTTCAGCTCCAAATTCGTACTTTTCCCATGACACTACTCGTCTTCGTGAGATAGACATAATTTCATAAATAAATTAAAATAGATTATTAATTACATTAATTAATGTAATAGGGTTGCTATCACTTCATAACGGCGGATGTAATTCAGTTACTTCCATTGACGTTCAGATTTTCTGACGTCTCACCATACCCCGAAGGATTATCGCGTCAGTTTAAATAAATATTATTTTGTAATATTCGAGAGGATGACACTTCGTTAATGGCTTTTAAGGGCGAAGGTGGAGGGTCGTTGTGGCGGTTTTATTGAAGTCGAATCGCGATACCGTTGTGTTGTTTGAAATATGTTTTCGTAAATTTGAATTTTGTTAATTAACACCTTTTGTATATTTTTTAAGCAAACAAATTTATTACCATTAATATTCGTTTTTTAAACTTTTTTAGGCTTTAGCATTTTCCGGGGTCTAGCTCTCAAATACAACTGTTGGAACACACTATCGGAAACTTGCCGATAGATTCTTCAGGTGCACTTAAAAAAAACCCTATACCAGTGGTCGTCAAACTCGTCATGCAAATGAGCCAAATTTAAATACCACAAAATTCAAATTCCCTATAACACAAATATTAGCTGGACATTGGTATTGTACGCAATACTATAATCGTTTTAAGATCATTGATGATAACACCTGCCCCTGCGATAACACATATGTTCAAAGCTTTAAACATTTGCTTCAAGTATGCCCCAAGCTTAGTACGAAGAGGCTAGGGCATAAAATGCTTTGTGACAACCTTCGTATATGTTCTTTCGATCTTTTGTGCCTGATGGTGAAGGAGTCCGCTATTAAATCTTTCGATAATTTTGTCAAGCATTTGATCATTAATCTCAATCGCGTCAAAGGAAAGAGAAATGACTCGTATAAAATCGCGATCGCACCTCTCTGCCTTTATATTACTAATTCCAAATATCATTGTGCGAAACCAATAAAATGGAAAAAAATAATTAAACTCGAAGTGGGTAATATAGAATGAATTATATTTAACTTCATGTATGGTTTTTATAGTCACAAGAGATCTTTCATTTGCCAGTGAAAGCGCCTCTCTTCTCTTCTCTCCCTCCCCTAACCCTTCTCCCCAAAGGGTGGCAACGCACTTGCAACTCCTCTGGTGTTGTCGCTGTCCATGGACGGTGATGATCACTTAACATCAGGCACCTTTTCGTTTGCCACCTATGACATAAAAAATAAAAAGAAGCGTTTAACCGACTTTGAAATTACCACGGCTCTCTGATTTGCATAACGGAGAAATCTTGGTCACATTTTATATAATGCTCATGCATCGCGTTAAAGAAAAGAGGTTATAATTGTGCGAAACCAATAAAATGGCAAAAAATAATTAAACTCGAAGTGCGTAATATAGAGTGAATTATATTTGACTTCATGTATGGTTTTTATAGTCACAAGAGGTCTTTCATTTGTTTGATTGAAATATTAGATCTATACTATAATATTATAAAGAGGTAAAGTTTGTGAGTTTGTGTAGTTGTAAGGGGTAATGTCAGGAACTACTGGTCCAATTTGGAAAATTTTTTCAGTGTTATATAGCTCATTTATCAGGGAAGGTTATATATCATCACGCTAAGACCCATAGGAGCGGAGCAGCAATGAAGAATGTTGCAAAATCTGGGTATTTTTTCCTTTTCAGAGCTTCCGCTGCGTCTTAGCGCAAAATAACCATTCCATGCGTACGAAGTCGTGGGCAGAAGCTATTAACTAAATATATAATCTATACTGATATCATAAAGAGGTAAAGTTTGTGAGGTTGTAGGGGGTAATATTTGGGGAGTCGGAGAAGAAATGGTCGAACAAAAACGTTTCTTACGAACGCTGCCTTAACGATGAGAGATATATCATTGAGTTCTAGAAAAAAGTTGTAGCTTGATAATGCCTATTACCGCCCAACGAAGTGGGCACGGGTCAGCTAGTATACAATAAATTAATACACTTCGGCCAATCTGCGTTAATGCGTAATATAAAGTAATGCGTAAGTTAATTCGAGTCAAAGAACTACACATCTATAGGGTTTATAGAGACATGCCAGCTTTAAAAAAGTTCTACCTCTGAGCTATGATTATATCGGATCCCATTCGAAGTATCTAAATCAAAATGTCAGAATAGAGACGTACTTATTAAACAGAGAGTGAGAGAGGTTTGAAGGGAAAGGGTTAAACGATTCCCGTAACCCGCGTAACATATGACACAACTTTTTTCTTTGTACTATAGAATTTTCTCGGGTCGTGGTTGAGATATAGATATAGGAAATATATATATAGGCTTGTATTTTGGATTTTTTTTCGACCTGGCTACGCCATTATCCTGACAAGTCTGTACAGCTTCACCGGACTACTAAGAGAGCGCTTAAGGTACTCAGTCGATTTTATTTGACAACCAGTTAAAGGGAGCACGGCACACCTCGGCTTATGCTATTGCTTTATTGTTATGTACAGCTAGCTTAGTTTAGCTTAGACAAATTCGCGAAGTTGCATCCAAGGCAATAGCCCAAGCCGAGGCTCAGTCACTCTTGCACCCCTGAGCTTGTTGCCAAGCGGCGAAGTGCCAAAATCATTCACCTTAGTCCGGTGAAGCTGTGCAGGCTCGTCAGGTCAATAGCGTAGTAATTTTGAGAGATAAGCTAGAAAAACTTCAGGTAAATCAAAGACTAAGTATATAGAGAATAAGATTCAGTTTCATTCTAATGACAAGCTATTTTATATATTTATTTTCTACGCATAGCTCGACTATCGCATATCTTAAAGCGGTTGGCAATTTTAACTGCGACTATCGGTTTACGTTAGAAGTAAGTGTGTTGGTATCCACAATAGAATTTTATATGATCTTGTAGCACAAGTGTAGGTATAGATTTATCTGAAAGATCTGAACCTATTTTAGTAGTCACATTTACATTTGATATTCCCTTTATTTATTTAGAGAAATTTGAACTTTACAATGAACGGTCACCAAAATATTAGACTGTATTTTGCATAGTATACTTTTCAAAGCTATTTACACAGTTCGGTACTTTCATGTCCAAACAGCACCGATAGAGGATGGAAATCAAATGAAGATCCTCGTTCAAACCGGAAGTCTGTAGATGACGTCGTTTGCGTACTTCCGGGAGTTGTGTCACATCCTGTGTAGTGATGGCGGGACATTATTGTGTTATGTATATCTCTGTGTTGCAAGGTTTATTGACTTGAATGCTGAATACATATCTACGAGTATATCAAAATAATATTCTTACCATTTCAAGTACACATTAAACATTATTTTTTAAATATATACATACATAGATCATATTACTAAAAAGGCTAATAAAACTATGGGTTTTGTGCTTCGTTCAAGTTCACAATTTAACAATGTTAAAGTAATAAAGACCCTCAATTGTTCCTTGGTGCGTAGTATTCTCGAGTATTGCTCACAAGTATGGAATCCGCGTTACAGTATGTATATTGATAGGATTGAGTCTATACAGCGAACATTCATGAAATTTCTACAATACAAATCAGGAACCAACGATTACAACTATGAGACAAGATGTCGTAGATACCATATTCTACCTTTGCAGGAAGGAAGAAAAATTTCCGACGTTGTTTTCCTAGTTAAAATTGCTCAAAATAATGTGGACTCTCCACACTTACTTTCTAAAATTAATTTGAGGATACCTATTAGAACATTGAGACAACCTATATATTTGGACATCCCACAGTGTGCATCTAATTACAGACAGAATTCTTTCTTTATTCGTGCTGCAAAAATATTAAATAATATGGTGATCTTGCCGCAGTATGATCCTGTTCACATCTACAACGCAACACATTAAAAATACTATGGCGAATACATGGTTTAATGGTTCTCAAACTTATTCTTTAGTTAGTTCTCTTCATTAGAAGTGAGTTGATTTGCCCTAGTTTTTGTTCTTAGAATCTAAATAATGATATTAATTTAAGTTTGTGTCACTTACTGATTTCTTTTTTTCAAACGAACTTGCTATTTTCTAGATTCTCATATGCGAAAACATATAACTGGTGTATAGAGTTTATTTAGTTTGAATATCTGTAATGAATCACTGTTTGTTTTCCGAATAAATAAACAAAATAAAAATAAAATAAAATATAAATACACCAGACCTGAATGTATAAATTCAAACATTTAAACACATTTTAAATGGTAAATTCAGTTGTTTTCTTCTTTAGTCGAGTATAGCAATGAAAATGAAAAATATAGAAAAACGGTTTCGTATTTTTTTTTATGTCATAGGTGGCAAACGAACAGGTGCGTTACCTGATGTTAAGTGATCACCACCGTCCATGGACACTAACAACACCAGAGGAGTCGCAAGTGCGTTGCCACCCTTTGGGGGGGAGGGTTAGGGAAGGGAGAGGAAGCGGAGAGAGGAGGGGAAGGGAGGTGGGCCTCCGGCGCTCTCACTGACCGAACGAAACGCAACAATGCAAGCACTGTTACTTCACGTCGGTTTTCTGTGAGAGGGTGTTACTACCCCGGGCGAGCCGACCCATACATGCTGAAACCAGTAATAGTTTCAGCGTGGCTCTATCACCATTAAATATCTTTTGTGCACTCTTTGAAGTGTAAAAATCGAATGACATTCACTAAATATTTATTAGATTGGCTGCAGAAAAGTCTAATATAAGAAACAAAAAATCGAGGAAGAAGTCGTGGTGGAGGTTGTTTCGACCGCATACCTCTTTGATAAGAATTCAATCATGAGGCGCGGGGGCCAAATGTGATAACGGTAAGAAAAATAACATAATAAACTATGTACAATGTATGTTGGGGGTGTAAGGGGTGTCGAATAACATCTAACACTTGAGAAACAAAAAATCGAGGAAGAAGTCGTGGTGGAGGTTGTTTCGACCGCATACCTCTTTGATAAGAATTCAATCATGAGGCGCGGGGGCCAAATGTGATAACGGTAAGAAAAATAACATAATAAATTATGTACATATAAATAAAATGATAGAGTTATATCGTTGCATCACTTTACAACTACATGATAAATTTTCATCCTTTTTTTATCATTACTCCATAGACATTTGTTTCTTAACTTAAAGGAAATAAACTATAGCTTAATCTATACTAATATATAAAGCTGAAGAATTTGTTTGCTTGAAAAGCGCTAATCTCAGGAACCACTGGTCCGATTTGAAAAATTATTTCAGTGTTAGATAGCTTGTTTATTATGGAAGGCTATGGCTAAGACTAATAGGAGCGGAGCAACAATGAAGAATGTTTCATATTCGACTTTTTTGTTCCTTTTGAGAGCATCCGATGCGTGTTAGCGCTAGTCCAAAATAAATATTCCACGTGGACGAAGTCGTATACAGGAGCTAGTTTAATATAGATGTAATAAATGTAAGAAACTATGAATTTTAAAAGCACTATACCTGTAGCGATGTGTTTTCTTGCCCTGGAGAGGTGGAGCAGACGGTGTGTTGCATTGGATCCGTTCAAGTATAACGTAAACATATTTTTTGTAATTTCTGACCGCTCCCTCCCCCTGATCAGCAAAAGTAAGCAGTGCTCTTACTCCTCTCCCATGCTTATGTAATAATTTATATAAGTAATAGTCGGTTCTGGTTATATAAATAAACTAGCTGAGCCCGTGACTTCGTCCACGTGGATCCTGATGTACAAAACAATGACTAATAAAGTCATCGGAACCTATTTAGTCCATTCACTTATCTACTTTTCTCTCATACTTAAGTTGTGCGCCATTAAAATTACAATAACTTTTGATAGAGTGGACCGATTTTATTGAAACCAAGACTAAGTTACTCTTGAGGATATGTTTAATGATCTGTGACCTAGTACTTTAGCAGTTATGCGTGTTCATACAAACATACCGACAATCAGAGAGACAGACAGACAGACATTTCTAAAAATGATTGAAATGTATTCTATTATTTATTCCTAGACGCAACGATTTTTTTCACGAAAATCGAAGAAGTACAGACACGTTAGATATACATTATTATTATATGTATAGTATATATATAGCGGACGTAATCACCATCCAGACCCCCCACTCCCATCAGTTTTTACGCAATATATATTTTTCCTCTATACATAAAATATATTGTTAAGATAACAAATGAAATCGGCATTAGCTAGTTATCTGTTTATCACTTTAAAATATTACATACATTTTTTATATCATATATAACATTTTCAGACAATATATATATTAATTATTTCAGTAGCCTTTTTCAGACATGAACTACCTTTGTTTACAAAACCTTTTCATGTTAATACCTTGATATTTGACTCTCCTAATCTAATGTAGACCCTCTCGTTAGCATGTTAACGTTCAAACTCAATTGAAAATCAGATTACATAACTTCAAACTATCATAGTATTTGAAGGGGCGTTGTCAGCGCTTAGTTACCCGATTTCAAGGAGGTTTCGTTGTTTACCAAAACTAATTAAATAAAAGGCCCATGTAAATTAGATAACAGTGGAATACTAAATAGACGTCCTAATTTAATTCATTTGGTCCTTTCTAGCTAGTGAGCGGTTTACGTTATCTTTGAGTTAAAATTAAACATTTAAATTGTAAAATATTACTAGACTTTATTTTTGAAGGTGAAACTTGATAATAATATTTCATATCCATATATATTATTACACATTACTTTCGTCCCTTATCTTGGAGAATCCCTTGCGTTTTATGAGATAAAAAGTATCCTAGATGTACCTTGTAATATTAGTTATCACTGTGCCAAGTTTCGTCAAAATCGGTTCAGTACTTTCAGAGTGATGCGTGTTCACAGGGACAGACAGACAGACAAAAATTTTAAAAGGGTTATTTTTGGCTTCTATATCGGCAACAAAGCCTACCCCGATCAAAATTTTCAAAAAATATTTAATGTACAGATTTTGCCCTGCTACAGTTTTATTATAATATAGATTAAAGTCAACGTTTTTTTCTCTGTCCGTTTGTCTATTAGAGTACATTTATCTAGAAAAACCACTAAACTGATTTACATGATTCTTTTTCATTTTCATTTTTGAAGTATTCATCCCTATTTATGACAATTACAAATGTTTATACAAACACAAAAACACATGATAGTAATTTAATAAAAATTAGCGCTCATCCAGTGGTCGATGGAGAAAAAAAACTGTTTCCAATATTTTATTGAAAACTAAAGCTCGTCAGTAGCTACTAAACAAAGAAAGAATGAAGAAAATCGGCTGAGAAACAGAGGAGGGAGATATTCTTAACCTATTCCTCACTGTCTATTTATAATAATAACTACGTAGTCCCGCCCTGATAATACAAAAAAACCTTGACAAAGTATATACCTAAATCATCGTCGTAAATCACTTTATCTATTGGTAAAACCGCATGAAAATCTGTTCAGTAGTTTTTGAGTTTATTGCGAACAGACAAACAGACTTGGCAGTGACTTTGTTTTAAAATATATAATGATATTTTAATGGATTATAGGTGGTAGAGCCACGCTGAAGCTATTACTGGGTTCAGCATGATTAGGTCGGCTCGCTCGGGATACTACCACCTGACACACAGAAAACCGACGTGGAGTAATATTGCTTGCATTGTTGAGTTTCTCTCGGTCAGTGAGAGCGACGGAGGACCACCTCCCACCGTCCCACTACCTCCTTCTCCCCACTTTCATAACCCCTCTCCCCCAAATACAGGCAAGTAACGCACTGGCGACTCCCCCAGTGTTGCTAGTATCTATGGAAGGCGGTGATCACCTACCATCAGGTGAACAGCCGGTTCGTTTGCCCCTATTATATAAAAAAAATGGAAAAACAATTCTATAAAACAACACTTTCATTTGAATAAAAGTTACAATAATAATTTCAATGCAAAGATGTCCCGTAGTTTAAAATGCAGAATTATGTACATATAAATAAAATGATAGAGTTATATCGTTGCATCACTTTACAACTACATGATAAATTTTCATCCTTTTTTTATCATTACTCCATAGACATTTGTTTCTTAACTTAAAGGAAATAATATATAGCTTAATCTATACTAATATATAAAGCTGAAGAGTTTGTTTGCTTGAACGCGCTAATCTCAGGAACCACTGGTCCGATTTGAAAAATTATTTCAGTGTTAGATAGCTTGTTTATTATGGAAGGCTATATCGCTAAGACCAATAGGGGCGGAGCATTAAGAATGTTTCATATTCGGCTTTTTTCTTCCTTTTGAGAGCATCCGATGCGTGTTAGCGCTAGTCCAAAGTAACTATTCCACGTGGACGAAGTCGTATACAGGAGCTAGTTTAATATAGATGTAATAAATGTAAGAAACTATGAATTTTAAAAGCACTATACCTGTAGCGATGTGTTTTCTTGCCCTGGAGAGGTGGAGCAGACGGTGTGTTGCATTGGATCCGTTCAAGTATAACGTAAACATATTTTTTGTAATTTCTGACCGCTCCCTCCCCCTGATCAGCAAAAGTAAGCAGTGATCTTACTCCTCTCCCATGCTTATGTAATAATTTATATAAGTAATAGTTTGTTCTGGTTATATAAATAAACTAGCTGTGCCCGCGACTTCGTCCACGTGGATCCTGATGTACAAAACAATGACTAATAAAGGCATCGGAACCTATTTAGTCCATTCGCTTATCTATTTTCTCTCATACTGAAGTTGTGCGGCATTAAAATTACAATAACTTTTGATAGAGTGGACCGATTTTATTGAAACCAAGACTAAGTTACTCTTGAGGATATGATTGATTTGATCTTGATTTTTTATATAAGGTTTTATTGTAAACCTATTACTTTAGCAGTGGTGCGTTTTCATACAAATAGACAGACACACAGATAGACAGTCAGACAGACATTTCTAAAAATGATTGAAATGTATTCTATTACTTACTCCTAGACACTTGCACCAATTTTTTTCGCGAAAATCGAAGATGTACATACACGTTAGATATACATTGTTATTATATGTATAGATATCGCTGAGGTAATCACCATCCAGACCCCCCACCCCCATCAGTTTTTACGCAATATATATTTTTCCTCTATACATAAAATATATTGTTAAGATAACAAATGAAATCGGCATTAGCTAGTTATCTGTTTATCACTTTAAAATATTACATACATTTTTTATATCATATATAACATTTTCAGACAATATATATATTAATTATTTCAGTAGCCTTTTTCAGACATGAACTACCTTTGTTTACAAAACCTTTTCATGTTAATACCTTGATATTTGACTCTCCTAATCTAATGTAGACCCTCTCGTTAGCATGTTAACGTTCAAACTCAATTGAAAATCAGATTACATAACTTCAAACTATCATAGTATAAGGCAATTTGTAATCAGGCATTAGGCTTCCATGAGACAGGCATTGCCTAGTTTGGGGCCATAGTTAAGGCTTTATGTAAAATGTTTTAGTAAATAAAGATATTAATATTTGTTTGATTCCAGGGATAAAAAAAACCCATACGGTCATGCTATGGCATAATTAATCACTTATAACATAAGCTAACTTACGTTATCATTATCCAATCTAACTAATACAGTTATTAAACAGTCATTGCTACAAAATATCTTTTACAACGTCATCATTTTTACAGAATATAAGATGAAAAAAAAAAAAATTGTGTCTTAAAAATAAATAATATATCCAATTCGTCTGCATCTGTCTGTCTTACGATAGTAATCTTAATAAGTAAACCTCTCATAATGACTCTAGTTAGTTGCGTTGCGTGATCAGCCACTGCATTCAATCGATGTGATTGTAAATAACTAAACAAAAAAATTTTAAAAGGGTTATTTTTGGCTTCTATATCGGCAACAAAGCCTACCCCGATCAAAATTTTCAAAAAATATTTAATGTACAGAATTGGCCCTGCTACAGTTTTATTATAATATAGATTAAAGTCAACGTTTTTTTCTCTGTCCGTTTGTCTATTAGAGTACATTTATCTAGAAAAACCACTAAACTGATTTACATGATTCTTTTTCATTTTCATTTTTGAAGTATTCATCCCTATTTATGACAATTACAAATGTTCATACAAACACACAAACACATGATAGCGATTTAATAAAAATTAGCGCTCATCCAGTGGTCGATGTAGAAAAAATTTTTTTCCCAATCTTTTATTGAAAACTAAAGCTCGTCAGTAGATACTAAACAAAGAAAGAATGAAGAAAATCGGCTGAGAAATAGAGGAGGGAGATGTTCTTAACCGTTTCCCCACTGTCTATTTATAATAATAACAAGCGGGCCCGGCGGACGTTGTCCCGCCCTGATAATATAAAAAAACATTGACGAAGTATATACCTAAACCTTTCTCATAAATCACTTTATCTACAGATAAAACCGCATGGAAATCTGTTCAGTAGTTTTCGAGTTTATTGCGAACAGACAAACAGACATGACAGTGACTTTGTTTTATAATATACTAGCGGGCCTGGCAGACGTTGTCCCGCCCTGATTATAAAATATATACCTAAACCTTCGTCATTAATCACTTTATCTACTGGTGAAAACCGCATGAAAATCCGTTCAGTAGTTTTTGAGTTTATCGCGAACAGACAGACAGACAGACGCGGTAGGGGACTTTGTTATATACTATGTAATGGTAATCATTACCATATTGTAATGGATTATAGGTGGTAGAGACATGCTGAAGCGATTACTGATTTTAGCATAAATGGGTTGGCTCGCCCCACCCTCACACAGAAAACCGACCTGAAGTAACATTGCTTGCGTTGTTGCGTTTTGTTCAGTCAGTGAGAGGGTCGGAGGATCACCTCCCCTCCCACTTCCTCCTTCTCTCCACTTTCCCAAACCCTCTCCCTCCAAACACTGGTTCACAACGCACTGGCGACTCCCCCGGTGATGCTAGTGTCTATTAACGGCGATGATATTTTACCATCAGGTGAACTGCCGGTTCATTTGCCCCCTATAATAAAAAAAATGGAAAAAGAATTCTATAAAACAAAACTTTCATTTGAATAAAAGTTACAATAATAATTTCAATGCAAAGATGTCCCGTAGTTTAAAATGCAGTTATAAACTTAAATGGAAACTATAGCACTGACTTTTTTATTTCCAAAGCTAAAGGCGAGGAAGCCGGTTTAGAGATCGTTCAGTGCCGTGATCTAAATAGAATTTGGTTTCAGTCCAAACCGTAAAAATAAATTAAGCGACCTTAAAAATCAGGATTCAATGGATTCCCTTGTACTGAAGTATTCGAAAATAAGCCTTATGTTTATTGCGTTTAAGTCTAAAACACTTCACCGAAATCTTATTAATCCTAGTAATTTATTTTATTGGAATAGCTAAGCAGTGGTTAACAGTGATTTAGTGTTTATAGTACCGTGTGGTTATTTTCCCTATGCAATTGACGTCTACCTTTGGGAAGCGATGATGGCTTAGCTAATAGGGTGTTTGGATACAAAGTTGACCATCACTTTTCTAGGGGTAAGTTATAGTTTAGGGCAATGTTAAGGTGCTGAACCAGGATCCAACCAACTTGCTGAGCGCTTGCGGTTATCAAACAGAATCCATTTTTCATCGCAGGTAACAATGCGGTTCAAAATTCCTTCATTTGTGTGTTATGTCCTGCTCATTCAGCCGTAGATTGTGTATCATCAGCTTCCACAATCGCCTTTATTTCGTCATTGTCGACCAAAGTCTTCGGACGACCGCGAGGTTCATTTTTCAGGTTGAGTTTCCCAGAACGGAAGCGAGCAAACCAATAACAGGTGGTGCGATGGTTTGTAGTGTTAGCTCCGTAAACGTCGTTGATGTTGCGTGCCGTTTGTGCCGCGTTGCTGCCATGACGGTACTCATATTCCATAACTACTCGAATTTTTAACGTATCCATGATGACAAAAAAGATTGAAATGCGATGAAAATGTAACACTAATCAATAAACAAATGACTACTTTTGGAAAAAGAATTCCATGTTTTTAAAATAAAATTAATTTGAAATTAGAATTCTTAGCAAACAAAACTTATTTAGATTTGAAATGGCCAGTACTGCAGAACGGCAATTTCATAGGTAAAGACCTATTATAATACCAGTTAACGATTTTCAGAGTAAAGGAATAAAGTTTTTGACTTGCTTTCGACATCGTCGAAACACGAAATCATTAATTTCATGCGGTGTTAGGGATTGCTTGAAGTTAAGACAAAACTGTATACAACTTACGGACCAACTCTTCAGCATGAAGCTACGATTCACTATCACACTGAGAGTTCTTTGCTTTAATTATAAAAATGCCCAACGTCTGTAGTAATACCAACAAATAATATATTATATAAAATAAGATACTAAAACCGTACGCAAATCTTCTATAATCCGACGTATATATAATAAATAAAACGTATGTACATATCCCGTTCAAAAATATTCTCAACGACACCATTGTAGCTCGTCTCGGTGTAAATATGAGGTAAAAAGTAAGCTGCTTACGTGAAATATGAGTAAAGAAACCTACGAGTTGAAGAATAAGTAGATGTGCGTGTATGGGTAGGGATGGTAATAATACCGGGATATTATATTGCTCTTTTGATAACTATGGTTACTGTGACATGGTAATTGTTTAAAAATGTACCATTTTAAATTAATTATAATTCAAATAATAAACCTGTTGAGTATCTGAGCTTTGTTATCAAACACATGGCTTGTGGTTTTTTTTCCAGATATTGTGTCGATAAATCTACAAAAAACCAAACGTGAATGACGCATTGTTTGTAATGCTATCTCCTATTATATCTATACAAATGATAAGAGTGTAAACGTGTTCGTGCGTAAATACATTTCATTCATTTTTAGAAATGTCTGTCTGTCTGTTTGTATGAACACGCATTACTGCTAAAGTACTGGGTTCACAATAAAGCCTTGTATAAGAAAATCATAAAGCATATCCTCGGGAGTAACTTAGTCTTTGTTCAATTAAAATCGGTCCACTCTATCAAAAGTTATTGTAATTTTAATGGCGCCGTGATTTAACTATGAAAGAAAAGTAGATATGCAAATGGACTAAATACGTTCCGATGACTTTTTTTTTGTACATTAGGTTCCACGTGGACAAAGTCGCGGGTACACCTAGTCTTGAACAAAATAATATATAGCTTTAGCATCTAAGGCTAGTGGCTTGCTTTATATAATTTGATGAAGACACTTGGAATAGAGAGTTGTACTAGGCTATTCCGTTTACCGAGCATTTCTTTTCGTTATACCGAGGTAAGAAAATAAATAAATAAATGGTTTTGTGGTAAACCAACCAAATTTAACTAATATTTATGTTATACAAAGTTTTCCCAGTACGGCTTTCGGCAAGGGCGATCGACAATTGACGCAATTTTGCGCATCAAAGCTTTAGCGATGGACGAAATTGCCAAAGGCAGAGTACTTCTTGCGCTATCGCTAGATATATCAAACGCGTTTAACAGCATACCCTTCAAGTGTATTGAGATGGCGCTGAAACTCCACAGGGTACCATACTATCTGTGTCGGATCATAGAATCTTACCTTCAAGGTAGATTCGTCGTGTGTGTCGACCAAGACGGCAGTTCCCACCAAAGGGAAATGACATGTGGCGTTCCGCAAGGATCAGTTCTGGGCCCAACACTCTGGAATATGGCATTCGATTGGGTGCTCCAAGGAGCACTGTTGACAGGCACTGCACTCACTTGCTACGCAGATGATACGCTGGTCACGGCGCGGGGCAGTACGCTCACCGAAGCAATCCACCTTGGAACAGCAAGTGTGGCGCGCGTTGTGGACAGAATCCGTATGTTGGGCTTAAAAGTGGCTCTGGAGAAAACGGAAGCCATATGCTTCCGCGGCTCCCGCAGGGCCCTCCCTCCTGACGCTCATCTGGTAGTTGAGGGAGTCCAGATTAAGATTAGCCCCAAGATGCGTTATCTAGGCCTTACGCTAGACAGTAGATGGACGTTCCAAGAACACTTTCGTGCCCTAGGCCCAAAGGTCACGAAAAGTGCTATGGCGCTAGCAAGCCTGCTTCCAAATCTAGGAGGAGCTGATACTAGCTGCCGCGCTCTATATTCCGGAGTAATTCGCTCCATGGCGTTGTATGGAGCCCCGGTATGGTGCGGTGCTTTGAGGGGTGACAATATCACGATACTCAAGAACCTGCAAAGGATTTTGGCTATCAGGATATGTCGTGGCTACAGAACGGTGTCCTACGATGCAGCTTGTTTGCTCTCAAGCTCCACACCGTGGGACCTAGTCACCTACGCCCATACTGCGATGCACATGTGGAGAACCGATAGAATTACGAGGGGAAGCAGGGTTGCCCCTAGGGAAGAAGAGACACAAAGGAGTCAACTCCAGCTTGAAGTAATTCAGGCCTGGGAGGAAAAAGTAGCCTCATCAAGAAGTGGCCGTCGGACGACTGAAGCAATACATCCTGTGTTGCGAGAGTGGATTTGCAGGAAACACGGCACGCTAACGTTCCGGCTTACGCAGGTTCTCAGTGGCCACGGGTGTTTTGGCAGATTCCTGTGCCAGATAGTTAGACGGGAACCGACGCCGAAGTGTCACCACTGTAGTGACTGCGATGTCGATACGGCGCAGCATACGCTCCAGGAGTGTCCAGCGTGGGCCGTCGCGCGTGCCGATCTGGTCGCGGCAGTGGGAACGGACCTTGCCCTTCCTACTGTGGTCCAGGCCATGGTCAGGGATCACGTTTCGTGGAACGCGATGCTCAAATTCTGTGAGGAAGTTATGTGGCAGAAAGAGGAGGCTGAGAGGCAGCGGGAGAGGGACGCAGCGGCGCCTGTTATGCGCCGCCGACGCGCGGGATACGCAGATGATACGCTGGTCACGGCGCGGGGCAGTACGCTCACCGAAGCAATCCACCTTGGAACAGCAAGTGTGGCGCGCGTTGTGGACAGAATCCGTATGTTGGGCTTAAAAGTGGCTCTGGAGAAAACGGAAGCCATATGCTTCCGCGGCTCCCGCAGGGCCCTCCCTCCTGACGCTCATCTGGTAGTTGAGGGAGTCCAGATTAAGATTAGCCCCAAGATGCGTTATCTAGGCCTTACGCTAGACAGTAGATGGACGTTCCAAGAACACTTTCGTGCCCTAGGCCCAAAGGTCACGAAAAGTGCTA
Organism: Antheraea pernyi; assembly: GCA_015888305.1. Classification (NCBI taxonomy): domain Eukaryota; kingdom Metazoa; phylum Arthropoda; class Insecta; order Lepidoptera; family Saturniidae; genus Antheraea; species Antheraea pernyi. Next base: position 146,361 of record MU159335.1, on the reverse strand, counting down.
TGGCGCTAGCAAGCCTGCTTCCTTTTTTTTTTAACGTGGAGAGAATATCCATCATGGACTGTCAGGCCCCCGGGGGAGGGCCTGAGCTGAGTCGACCACCAACTGCGTACTGGGACGCAGCTGCCGGTGCCTTTCGGCGACTTCAACCGACTAAAACTCCACGACAACCTACGCCACACTGTGGGAGTGTCGCGGGACAGCGCGAGCATGCTCCGTTACACCCCCGGCGGCAGGCGTTTCCCACGCCGCACCCGGCTGAGGCAGTCTGGTTGCGAGACTGCATCCCAGCCCGTCAAACCCGTGCAATGAGAGGTCAGGGCCCCCGCCCCTTCCCCCCTGGGTTCGGCCGGCAGAAGAGAGGTAAACCCCTTCGCCGTCACCCCGCCAATGATTTTTTATCGAGGTTTACTCCTCCTCCGCCTCAGCCACCCCGACGTCCCCTCCGGCCTACGCTAACCTAAACATCCCCTTCCCCATCCCTTGATACTAACCTTACCCTACCTGTCTCACCTCCACGTTAAAAAAAAAAAAATCCATTTTATTAAGGATTCATACATAATTTGTATTTCACTAATATTATTTCCTTAAAAAACAATTACGTTAGTTATTTACAAATTCAAAAAGACTTCTCTAAATTATTTTATACATTGTATGTAATGTTTGCAATGTTTAAAATACTTGTATATATATAAACAGCTCAAACAAACTCACTAGATATAATAGCAGTAAGCCTTCTATTCAACAACACTGCTTCTTTTCTTTCTTTCTTTTCTTTAAACATTTTACTCGTATTTGCTCTTTAATTTTTATTTTACAGCGTTCATCTATCTCTTTCATTTATTAACGTAGTTCTTTATCAGCCTCTAATTCAGTGTTTATTTCCGTCATTTTTACATAAGAAACTTTGCGTTGCAAAACATTACATTTTACTACGGGAATTTTAAATTATTTACTACGGGATTTTGCACACATAACGACAAAGAAGTATCAGATTAGAACCCATTTTAAATTAAACAAATGTTGTAATTAAAAACAGTATAGTTATTCGGTAAGACGTAACGTCCCATGTCCGGGACGTATTTTTTTCATTTTCACATCCCTAACGCGAATGCTTAACGCGCGAATTTTTAGGGAAAAAAGGGGTTTATTTTTATGAGATACCGCGTGGTACACGTTATAATGGCAAAACATCGTCGTTACCGAGACGTATCCGCGTGATATCCGACCAAAATGAAATGAATACGCATTGAAAATTATCCACGTGTACCTTTAAAAAACTCTTGCGTGTTTTATGCGAGTTTAGTTCGCGGTCATAACGTGAGTATCGTAAAAGGCTGCCGTGTTTCATAACTCAGAATATCTCTTAGAATCCATAAGGAGGTAATTTCTTTTACTTTCGGTCGTTTCTTTTATTCCATTTCAGGGAAGCGAAATGATAATAATATATTTTATGCATTTAATATAAATATGAAATAATACAAAATGTTTCGACTCTTTAAGCGTATGTAGCAATGTGTGTCTCAATTCTGTATTACAAAATATATATAATAAGTACATAAGAATGATTCCGGCTAATTTATTTCTAGAAAAATCAAAAGACGTTGATTAGTTTCGTGTTGTGAGCATGGACTTTAATATTTCTTGCTCTTGGTACTTTCTTCGTGATTTACTGAAGTAAATAATTTATTTATTTATATGCCCGCCCTATTATAATATTTCAAACGTTTTAAATAAATACGCTAACAAAGTCGCGAGCCCAGTTTTTACACAATTTTATTTTATTACTACACATTATATAACAAAGTCCTGTGAGACGTCTGTCTGTCTGTGCCTAATACTCTCAAAACCCACTGAACGGATTTTCACGCGGTTTTCACCAGTACATAAAGTGATTCATGAGGAAGAATTGGGAATATAATTTGTCAAGTTTTTGAAGCTATACTTCTTTTAGCGCGTTAGGGAAAAATGGTAAGAGTAAATTTTTACGATGCACGCACACACCGTCACAAAAAACCGACACCCTGAAGTTAGCTATAGTCAACTTTTTCTATTGTTAGTGTCGCTTTTTCTACAAACGTAGAATAAGGCGAAAGATAACATTTTTGAAAAGATTTTTATCTTGTTACGCCAAACACACTTTTTTTTAATTATCAGGTCGGGGGACGACGTATGCCGTACCCGCCAATGATTTACATGTTGACCGTTTGATCACAGTTTCATCTGTTGTTAAATGAGGATGCAATCTAAGATGGTAAACACGTTAAACCTAGAGTGGACTGACTCTCAAATACAGCTACCGGAACATTATAACAGTTTTATTTTCAACTCGAGGGCAGCTAGCGGTCGGTGAACTTAGAAAAAACCCTATTACCATATGTAATAAGAATGAAAGAAAAAAGAAGTCTTTATTGCTGGATAACATAACAAACAACAAGATATACATAACTTATTAGAATATCTAACAATGGCACCCCCATTCAGCTGATTTTCGATGAGGGCCCAAAGTAATATACGGACGTGTAGTCGGTGTTTTGACAATAATATAACACAACTTATAACATATAAACAGTAAATAATAACATACCAAAAACCGCGCGAAAGCACGGCAAATACAATCATAGATAAGTTGAAATGCACGTTTACTAAATTGGAACCACTCATAAAATTAATAGGTTAATATAATAGGGTGTATTATTATTATTGGTTTTGAATTTGTAAAGCACTGAAAAAACTTGAAAAACACTGCTGCCATATATGTTTGGTAGGATATTATTCCAGCAAAGATTGGTTGCATATTTAAAAGAATCCCTGAACGCTGTGGATCTGTATTTAGGTATCGTCAGGGAATATGACGCAGAACGCATGTAGGCAGAAGATATAAGACGTGCTTACCTCCATGTGAGCTTTTCGTATGAGTACTTAGGTTTTTTTATTTTGTTGAAGTCAAAAAGTAAAGTGGCCATAGGAGCTCCCTACGGGCTTGCTTTTTAAAAACTTTCGCTTCATTTAAGAAGGGCGTAACATGATGACGAGGGGAAATGTGGAAATAAAACCGAGTGCAAGCGTTCTGCACCAGCAGAATCAACGGATCAGTCCTTGACAATAAACATACCATATACAACATTTTTTTTTATCTCATAGGAGGCAAACGATGTTAAGTGATCACCGCCGTCGATAGACACTAGCAACACCAGCGGAGTCGCAAGTGCATTGCCAGAGTGTGTATGGGGGGAGGGGAAGATAAAATGGGGGGAGCAGGGAAGGAAGGGAGCCTCTGGCACTCTCACTATCCGAACGAAACGCAACAATGCAAGCACTGTTACTTTACGTCGGTTTTATGTGAGAGGGTGGTACTATCTCGAACGAGCCGACCCATTCATGCTGAAACCAGTAATAGCTTCAGCGTGGCTCTACCACCTACCTTCATCACATCACATCACAGTAATGTAATCTAGAAAGAACTACAACAACTTCAACAAGACTCTTCAAAAGGGTAATACTAAGGATACTGTCTAAAACGATACAACACTTTTAGCCTATAATTACAATTGCCTCATATAGAAATACTATGAGTAAATATTATATACATACTATAAATAATCGACAAGTAATATTATTAAATCCGAATAAATTCCACTGAAGCCGGATATTAAACTCTCAATAAAACTCAAAGGACCGTATAATGTATTTGTTTACTAACATTTTTCTTCTAATCTAGGCGCACTGTTGCCCACTAACGGGCTCTTTATCTTGGTACCCGGATTGATTTATAAGGGTACATTTTATTGTGGCTTATCCGGCTTTATCCCGTAATTAAGTCCGACTTTCACCGTAATCCCATAAACCGGGTCAGCTAGGCCTTCACGTGAAATACTAATGGCCTTGAAAAGACTCGCTGCTCTTTATGTTTATTTTTCCTATTTGTTTTTATTCACACAAATAAAGTAGTTTATTGACAAACAATTTTTATCTCCTGATATAAATGAAAGTGGCATTTAATTCTGTGTATCAATTATTATTATCGTTAAAATTTTCACGAGTATCATAAATAGGAAAACGAGTTTGTTTGTTTGTTACGCTTTCACGTCTTAACTGCTTAACTGATCATCGTGAAATATTGCATAGATGTTAACAGTGATACAAAGAAGAAGAAAGGGTTTTCTACAAAGTACTGTACTCTAGCGGCACATCTAATCTATGTCAACGTAAGCGAAGGTGCCAAGGAAATGTAGTTATTATATATATTTTTATTTATTTTACTAAATGTACTGAAAGAGATACTCATGAGCGTTTAAAATAATGCTATAGGATAACTTATGATTTCAGGCCACCAATGACCTCGACATGCTAGTGACATACTGCACTTGCGTACATAGTTTAGCGTCGCGTGCACATAAAATATTTATATCATGTACTGAGATCGTGAAACCTACCATGTGTCTGATTAATTAATAATCTCTATAAAATATATAAAACTAGCCTCTGCACGCAACTTCGTCCGAGTAGTATAGTTACCTTGAACCAATGCTAACACGCAGCGGAAGCTCTCAAGAGGAAAAAAACCCCGATTTTCAAACATTCTCCATTGGTGCTCCGCTCCTATTGGTCTTAACGTGATGATATATGTCCTATAACCTTCCTCGATGAATGAGCTATTTAACACTGAAAGAACTTTTCAAATTGTACCAGTAGTTTCTGAGATTATTTCTTACAACGTCACAAACTCACAAACTTTACCTCTTTATAATATTAGTATAGATTATTTTTCGGAGTGAAAATAAGAGTAATGTTCAATTTATAAATGATTAAATTTAAATAGTTCAGATTATAATCGATTTAAAAAAGAACACAATTATTCCATTGTTATGAGATTTTACTTTTGTATAAAAATTGGTCCATTAATAAAAAATGCTTGAGTTTCTTTAAACGCATTTCTATACTTTAATTTTAACACATGATTAAGTATGAAATAATCCCATTTTATTATACCTTCTCTACGAATAGTAAACGAGAAAGTTTGTCATAAATGTATTATGAAAATATGTTGAGTAATGTAGTTTATACATTGCAATAACACCTAGGCTATAATTTATAACAAGTAATGCTTAAATTTGATAAGATATAACGAGACGTTTTGAGTAAATCTGAAAAGATCCTGCTATTTAAGAATTATATCCTTGTAATCTATATTAATATTATAAGGCTGGAGGATTTGTTTGTTTGGTGAACGCGTGAATCTCAATAACTGATCCGATAAAAAAAGTTTCAGTGTCAGATAGCTAATTTGTCGAGGAAGGATTTAGGCTACATATCATCACGCTGAGTGCAATATAAGCGAAGCACCAACGAAGTATGTTTAAAAAAAAATTGTTTTCTGCTTCCGCTGCCTGTTAGCTTTATCCCAAAGTAAATATTCCACCCGGACGAAGTCGCAGGCAGAAGCTTGTTATCATACAATATTCTAAACAAACTCAAACACGTTATATGAAACGCAACATTATACATTTTTATTATATTAATACGCATTACTTCATAATCGGAACTTTGTAATCACATTCATATGTTTTTAAAATACAGTGATAGTGTTGTGAAGTTCTTATAAAAATAAAATAAAGTATACAGTTTGTTTATAAAGAAACAAACATAGACGAAGTTAGGCGTTGTATAATTTATAATAAATCGTTAAATATTAAAGTGGACTCTAGTTTGCACTTCCGTCTGGAATTGATTGACCACCACTACGTCTAACTGTAACAAAAAGAGAATCAATTAATCAATATATATATATATTAATTGCAGTTAGACGTAGTAGTGTTCAATCAATTTCAGGCAGAAGTGCAAAGTAGCGACCACTATAATATTTAATGATGGATTTCCGCAAAGTAACGCCTTCTTGAGTCAAATATAATAAATCGTATTAATTATAACACAAAAATCGAATAGTAAAATAAAATATTGGAGAGAGACATCACCTTAAATAAGAGGTAATCCAGACCGCTTATTAATGGAAGAGTTGTCGACCCTCAAAACGTTTAAAACAAAACAATGGATTAAGACAGTTTCCAGACTACTTGACTATAAAACTCTTAAACAACTTTCTAATAAATTTAATTGAAGTTGGTTAATGGTTCTCGAATTGAGAATACCCGTTAATTTATAACGGTAAACTTTACGTTTCAAGTTAACATTTACGACGAAATAATAACTCGTGAAAAATGGTAGGTATCAATTTAACAAAAAACTCTCGCATGAAGGTCTTTTTTTGATAAATCGCTCTTCTTTGAAGTCAGCTACGATTATACCAATGGGTTTAGAAAAGTTTTCAAGGTCGATTGGGATTTATTTCATAGTTAAAGTGCTATTTTATTAACACTATAAGTAGTACCGAACTCTAGAACCTCTGTATATCTAAATATATCCAATGTCATGATGTTTGTCCGTGATGAACTGAGAATAACCCATCTGATTTTATGAAATTTTATTAATGAAAGTTGGCTATTATGTATAATTTGGTCCAATAGGACAATTTATATTATGATTAATGGCCTCATTTTTTAAAATTACAAATTAAATTACAGGCAATGTTGATAATTGTAATAAACTTTAAATTTCACCAGATTCGAAGAGATGGCGCTTTGAATTACTTTGTTGACAGAAAACTATAGAACCGAGTGTTATAGATATCTCATAGATGGCGCCACGTCTTATTTTTGTGTTTTTTTTCCAACTCCAGTACATGCAGTAACTGAACCACAGTAACATGTGGCCAGCTCAGCTAGTTTATATATAAAAGGTACTGTAATACATGTTATAACTAAAATTCGTACTAAAACGTTGACACGTTGAAGTCAAAGTAGTAAACTTAAGTTAAAGCGATGATAACCCGGTGGTAAGCGGTTTCGGACACCGCGTCCATTAATGTTGGTTCAAATCCATGCAATTTGAGGATTCCATATTTAATATAATTAAGAAACACATGCATATCTTCTATTTTGTATCTTAACAAGAAATATGAAACTTTAAAATAATTTTTATGTATAAATAGGTAGTGGGAAAACGGTTAAGATGAACTCCCTCTTCTGCTTCTCAACCAATTTTCTTCATTCCTTTTTCTCTACTAACGATTGAAGAGCTTTTTAGTATTATCAATAAAAAAATTGGAAGTCAGTCATTTATTTTTTCTCTATAGGCAATGTTTGACTACTGGACAAATACTCGTAAATTAAAAGCAAAATTATTTGAATACAAAATTTATGGTAATTGCTCCGCTCCGAAATATTAGATAATCTATAGAATTTCTCAATAAATAACTATAGAATGAAGAAAGAATTTTTGAAATCTCGCTGGTAATTTCAAAGATGGCGTATTCAAACTAGCAATAAATTGACGTTGATTAACTAATGAATTATTAATGAATGATAATGGATTGAATTTGTCTTTTTAACAAAAGGAGTTCAAAAAAGGAGGTACGTTCGGTTGTATGTTTTTTTTTAATGTATGTTAATCGATATCTCCGTCAGTTATGAACCGATTTTAATGATTTTTTTTTATTTAATTTGGTCATATTCAGAGGTGGTCCCATATAAATTTGAAGAAAATATTAAACGCCTAAGGGAGTGAAATATCGTTTATTTTATTTTTCACCCACTTGGTCTCTACGTATTTTCGTGAAATTAGAACCGATTTATTATTTAATAATCGTGACGCTTGATCTATGATGCAAGGGTGTAAGGGGTGTCGAATAACATCTAAGACTTGAGACATCCCAGCTAACCTCACCTGCACGTGGTGCACCCTAATGAATAGAACGAGGCAATGGCGAAAGCGGGGTGGTAGGGTTTTACAGCCTGACTGGGTCGCAACCACCATGTATATGGCGAAAAAGCCCGTCATAGTGATTCGCTTCTGCGGGTCGCGTTTCGGGGTCAGCCTGTGCATATCCAGCTTTTCGCAGGCCGGCATGACAGCGGCGACCCCTGATGGATAGTGTGTCACTCGATGGTTGCCATTGTTTTTGTATTGTACTGTGTTTACCATCAGGCACAGTGCAGTCATTTTGCCGTGCTACAATAAAAAAAAAAGGATTTTTTTAATGTTCTGTGTTGTGTATTATTAATATTGTTAGCATATATTTGAATATGACATCTCATTCTATTCAAAATTAATCGGCATACTAAGTTTCACTTTTACCGAGTGTGAATTACACACATTTTTTTAAAGTGTAAATTTCTGTATGCGCTTTGAGCGGTATTTTTTTAGCAGGAGATAATTTTACGATTTCGCGTCATGACATGCTAGTAAGCGTGACCGAACGTATTGCGCTTGCGTGTTTTGCGTCAGACTGGTAACGCGTAGTTGGGCCCTGTGTACATATAATTATTATATTTTGTTTTAAGCTTATGCAGCCTTCCATATACTTAATTGACTAATAAAGTGTATATAATTATTGTTCCTAGTGCCAATAGATGTGAAAACTAGAATAAAGTTAATATGATATCACAGATTATGAAATTTGATTAATTCGGACTATAATTGATTTTTTAATTAAGTTATTCAATTGTTTTGAGTTTTAACTTCTATCTGCAGTTCTTATGCCTCGGCTTTTTTTATAGGATACTTTAGAAGGCTTAATTGTTTGTCCACAGGGGTGGTGTTAGCCTAAGATGGTGTTGGCGCTGGTGGTCGCAGTGCTGTGCGTGTGGGGCCGCCTGAGCGACGCAAACCCTGAAGCTAAGCGGCTATACGACGACCTGCTCTCCAACTACAATCGCCTAATCCGGCCCGTCGGAAACAACTCGGACCGGCTCACTGTCAAAATGGGGCTAAGGCTGAGTCAGCTCATCGACGTTGTAAGTTACCATTCATTCATATAACTCAAAACTTAATTTCTTGTATGTTACAATTATCATAAACTAGCGGGACCGGCGGACGTTATCCTGCTCTGATAATAAAAGTAATCTTGACAAATTATATACCAAAACCTTCCAATGAATCACTTTATCTACTGGTGAAAACTGCAATATAATCCGTTCAGTAGTTTTTGAGTTTATCGCGGACAGACAGACAGACAGACGCGATAGGGGACTTTGTTTTATAGTATTTAATGATACTGATTAGAGTAAGTGAAATACATACATAACCTGTAGACGTTCTAGCTAAAGCCTTAGGTAACAGATATCATCAACTCTTTTATACCATATACAATATCTTACATACAAAAACTTAACCTTGTTTAATTAAAAATGTTTGAACCTGATCATATATGAATTATTGTTCACGTGGGAATAATTTATAAGCTACGTTATATAGAGGTTATTCGTTGAAAAAATGTGTTAAAAGGTCAATAATAGATGTTTACGTTTATTCGAAGTATAAAATTATATTTTGTATTGGCTCTTACTGACAGTCCTAGCGGATTTGAGGGTAATAAAACAAACAGAATTATTACTAACATTATTATTGCGAATTCGAGTTTCTTTGTTAAGTTTTTGAACTCTTAACTACTTCCATCTCGTCTCTCGGTGGTCGGCCATTGTTTTTGGATTGTACTAAGCTTACCATTAGACATAGTGCAGTCATTATGTCGTGCTGCAATAAAAAAAAACCGATCATTATAAACTTTTGCATACACGTGGCCATGTCTACAAAAAAAAATACATAGAGTACTGTTTATCTTGTTTTTATCTTTTTTGAAAAAAATACGCTGTGGCTGGGGGATATAACAAATATAGATTAAAGCGAGTGAATCCCCGAGCATAAGCTACTTTTACAATTATCTAACAATCTCACAATCTAAAAATTAAAAATATTATCTAATCAATATTCCTTTTACAATTAAAACGAATCTATTGAAAATACAAAAACCCACATACAGTAAAATCCTTTAAACTGTGTAAGCTGTAGGGTCTATCTAATAAATCGTGATATATATTTTATTTCTGTATTTAACACACGTTACAACAATATATGCTAAATCGAAAAAATAGTAGCATCCAGAAAAGTATTTATAAACACAATTAGATATTCTTCTTTCACCAAAGAAGCAGTAATTTTACTACGTTTTGGTAAAGCATGTGGATATATGTTATTATATTACATTATAATTATTCCATAAACATGTTTTTACTTTCGTCTTGATTTTTAATCTGAGTATACATAGCCATATTTCCAGAAATAACATAATAAACCTAAATCACACTCACTCTTAATGGAAATAAAGTTAAAATTACAACAAACCTGAATGTTAGAATAATCTCAAATTTACAATATCTCTACTAACAGGCGAAATCCTTTGAAATGAAAGGATTTCAAGACACACGGCCGGATTAAGGCTACGAATTCCTAACCGAACGCCATTTAGTGGGATGTGATCCAATTATAAAGCAAATCGAAACAGGCTTCTGTTGTCTTAACTGGGAATTAATTATAATAATTATTACTAACATATCATACCTCTTTATTGGAAAGTAAAGGCGACCATCATCATCTACAGTCCACTACCGGTCGTCATTATCATGGTAATTTCTTGGATCTACAGCACAGATGGATATAAACTAAAAATTTTCGTTGATAATGATTCTTTTATCGCTCCCAAAAGAGCTTATTTTAAGGAAAACGCACCGAAGAGTTTTTTATTCTGATTAAAACAGTATATACCAGACATCAATCAAGATCATTTTTTGGTATAATCATATTTTTGGCGAAATTTAACGTTAAATTTGTTACATTTTTCTGAACATATTCTACAATTTTTTTTATATTTCAGGGTAAATTGTTTATCATAAACAAAATTCAAAATAAACATTATTTACCAGAAAACATACTTAGGTAGTCATGGAAGAAGTATTGTTCTCAATGTAAAAAAAAATCTACCGTTTGTCCATGAACAAGATGCTTTTTAGGGGGCGCCGAAAATAAGTATAATTTTTAACGACCAGTCTCGGTGATCAGGAAACGTGATAAACCGAAAGGGCGTAACTGTTATGGTTTTGTTGCTGTGATACTATGGTAGCGGTACAGATATAAATACCTCTTGATAACTTTTTTTAATACTCTATAGGTTTGAGGTTTGACCACAATCTTACCTGATTTTAAATGACCATATGGTCCTAGATAATAAATACGCTAAACTTGGAGCGACTGGCTCAAGTGTAACAGTCGGAACACACTCATAAGTGCTGGACGATACATTTTCAATTTGGAGGTTGTAGCTCGCCAGGTAGGGCTAGGAAAAGCCCAACCTCCATAATATGGTATCTGCATGTTTTCGTTTACCGAAAGCTTCGGCTCATAAGCAAGTAGTCGAACCAGCATCGATTGACGCCATAATCGCGTGCTGGTTTTCAGAGCCACAGTTTTACGGTAAATCCTATCTGGGCACGCACTAAAAAGTTCGCAACATCTTATCTTTGCCGTACCGTGAAGCTGTGGAACAATCTCCCGGCCAGTGTGTTCCCTCCTTCCTATAACATGGGGTCCTTCAAGCGCAACGTGAAGAGATACTTACGCAGGCCGGCATGGCAGCGGCGACCGGCGATGGATAGTGTGGCACTCGGTGGTCGCCATTGTTTTTGGATTGTACTGTGCTTACCATCAGGCACAGTACAGTCACTTTGTCGAGGTACAATAAAAAAAAATTGGACGGTGCACGGCTGATTACAAATAAACACGTCCAACGTACGCTATTACATTATTCGTAGCCAGTTGACACAATTGGAAACTACCGGCACGATGTATGTTCAATAAAAAAAACCTTTTTAAACAAATACTAAAATGTATATCAAAACTTTTCTAAAACGTTACCACAACTCTGCGGTGTCGAGTAATTTTGAATTCAATCAAAACAGCGAAATCTATTTAACTTTCTAACAGCGTCGATAGAACTCATTCAACAAAACCGCTCTGGGATGCAGTTTAGATTGAATTCGAGCTCTTAATATCTATACGGGTTTGCGTAATATATACAAGCATTGGTATATCCAATCATGATTTAATTTCACTGGCGAATGATAATTTAGAGTGAATCGCATGTTTGGTTTAGAATTGATTAACTTCTACAAAAAACAAATCTGTAGTTTTATATCGAAAATAATAGATTTTCGACATCCTTATTTATTTATTTAATCTTTATTTAAACCACTATATATACAATATTTATGTGATCAGTACAAAGGGCGGCCTTATTGCCCTTTAAGTCAGTTCTTAAAAATTTCATGATAACTCTCAATAGAAAATATTATGTAAAATCATGATTTTTTAGTAGACAGTATCTCCCGTAGAATTAATACATTTTTTAAAGCAAGACAGTTTTTTCTTTTGAACTGACTACGCTACTGGTCTGATAGAGCGTTAACAGCTTTCACTAACTCGTCAAGAGTTTATCCATCAAGAAATAATTTTGCTACCGCGATTTTACAAAATTTAACATAGCGCCATCTACTGGGTACCAGTGGTTATAAGTAGAACAGGTTAAATATAGAATATGATTATTAGTACGCTAAATAGGTACATGTCTATGTGTATATATCTCACGCTAAGACCAGTGGGAGCGGGGCACCAATGAGGAAGGCTTCAAAATCAGGCATTTTTTTTCCTTTTGACAGCTTTCCCTGCATATTAGCGTTATATACGTGGCCATGGTAACGTGGTAAGTTTCTATCGCAAACATTTTAAAAGTTTATTTTGTGTTCCTGTTCAAAAAGTATATTCTACGTCATTTTTGTTTCCAATATTTGAATTGTAATCCATTACGTATTATAAAAATAAAGTGTGTGTATGTAATATTAAAATAACATTTTGTCGGTATGTCTGTCTTTGTTTGTTCCGGATAATTTCCGAAACGAGTAGACCTATCTTAATGTGAATTTTACTGACAGATAACTGAAATTATAGTGATTGTTATAGACTATTTTATTTTTACGCGGTCTGATGATAAATGTCATCCCATTCGATATACTATTTGTATTCATATATCTAATTTACACGTTACATGTTACAGTTGGCGTGCGTGTTGTACTTACACATGTTTTTGAAAGAGCATTTCTGTAATGTACACGCCTACCCACAATTTTACATTTCTTTAATACATGAAAAAAACTCGTACGGATCCGCGGGTAACACCTAGTTTGATAGATAAAACTCGTAACTCGTTATTTCATTTTTCACAATCTCAAGGTAAATCGGTCAATATTATAATTGTGGAAGAGTATATATTTATAAAAATAAAATCCCATCAAAAATGGCTTCTTTGTTTAATTCACAGCGATTCGTCAATTTGTGTGACATACGATAAAAACTTTTTGATATTCAAATTTTAAATGCCATTAGATCGGCATCGCTCCGAGCACGGATCAATGTCTTTAGTTTATATGTCAAATTTTTAAAGCCGAATTTATTTGATTATGATCACGTAGATTCCATCAATTTTTGTCTCACTTTTTTATTTTCTCTCACGTACAAATATTAATATAATCGAGTGGTGCAATCCGCATGAAAATACGATCAGCAGTTTTTGAGTTCATCGCGAACAGACAGACAGACAGACGCGGTAGAGGACTTTGTTTTATACAATGTAACGAATTGATATATAAAGTATAATAATATTTTAGACTACGTATTACAAATGATACGCTATTCAGTACAAGTCCATGAGACGCTAAGTAAACATGTGTTTGAAATAGAATTAATTGTAAATAAAAATAATTAATAAAAAAATATAATTATTTTAAAAACTTTCTTGAAATTCGTTGATACATGCCGGGGTTTGAATCGACGTCAAACCAATAGACCACCACAATTTGGTATCAGTTTAGTTTCGAATATACTTAATAACATTCATTTTGATATACACCGCGTCACTGATAAACTCTGTAGTCCGAATGAACGCTCGCTTGGTTTTGAATCGCATATAGTATTACAATAAAAGTGCATCTGACCACTCAGCTGTAAAGAAGTTCCGATAAGTGAACAAGGGAACGACGTAGCCCTTTCTAATCTTTTCCGAACTAACTTCAGTCTTTCGCCGATCGCATAAGCTATAAACGCTCAACTTCTATTCCATTTACTCCTACTTCTATTGTAATTACACTTGTTAGTCTGAATAGACATCGACGTGAAAGGACGGGACTGCCATAGACGTCTAGACATCGAGCATTTTTATTAATAACACCGTCTCGTAAATATCTCCCTGCTGGAGACAGACCTTGTCTGGATGAAAAGGCGTATTTATCATTTCAGATATTGCATTTCTTTTCTATATTTTTTATATAACTGGGCAACAAAGTCGTGACATATGTAAAAGTACTGTAAATCTAGTATATCGGTAACACTTATACGGGTGTATAAAAATACCTAATTGTTTACAGTGGAATATATTGTAACTTACATTAATAACAGCCATATACACTATTGTTCAACAATAAAACGATAACAACGATAATGATGATAACTATAATAAACGATAACGCCTGCTTATTTTATGAACAGCGCCATCTCGTGACATTAAAGAAAAGCCAAAAACGAGTTACCAAGTACGACGTCATCAACGATGACGCAATTTTTTCTCTTTAGAAATGACTATCGACTGTTCATCTTCACAGTTTTGTTGGACTTTTGGGCGAGCACTTGAGGCACTCAGCCGGAGTGTAAATATTCCATGTATAAAGGATGTTTTAGTCTTCAAGCATAGCAAGAGATGTAAGTGTCCTAAGACCATAGCGGCCTTGTTCTGCGCTCTATCGACATATGCTTTGAAAGTGAGTTATTTGGTCTCGGTGACCTCAGGGATACTCGCTTCTTTTCTGGTACGCATTTAATACACAATCACTCGAATTCTTTTAGAAGAGAGGGATTAATATTTTCAACGGTAGGCAGAACCTCTGTGCTAACATTTCTATAAAAATACCTGAACTTAATAAGCTACAATGTCGATTGACCGTTAACCAAGAAAGTTGGTAATGAATTAAGCTATAGCTATAAATTCATATTTCGGTAAACCGGTTGTCATAAGAAATTGATAACCTAACTAATATTATAGATATGAATGTGTATTTGTTTGTTTTTTACGCTTTCGCGTCTTAAGAACTCGAGCTTCATGAAATTTTCCATACACTTTTTCAAGACACAGAAAATGACAAAAGGTACGTATCAGAGATAAATAAAAGCCAGTATATGTATCCATTTTGCTTAATGATTTATTGTGTTTAATAATAACAAACACGAACGAAGAAAATTAGTATCTTCTATACATATAATAATAATGTAACACAAAAGTGTACTGTAGTTTTAGATTTTTGTGTCAAAAAATGTTGCAGGTGTCGTGGAATAAGTAATGAAATATATTTCAATCATTTTTAGAAATGTCTATCAGTTTGTTTGAAGCATCGCTGCTAAAGTTCTGATAAAATCGTAATGCATATCCTCGAGTAACATTTGGTCTTGGTTTCAATCAAATCGGTTGACTTTATCAAAAGTTATTGTAATTTTAATTGCGACGCGACTTAAGTACGAGAGAAAATTACAATTCCTGGCCATATTATTAGACGCACCATAAGATCTTATATAAAACGTTAATTATCAGGTGATACTGTACAGATGTATTGTTTTTATGAAATACAATGTATATTTACTATATTATTAATAACGTAAGTATCTGTAAACCTAATAAAACATCGTCATTATAGAAAAAATATGTATTTATTAACTCTCGAACAAAAATGAATAAAATGTAATGAAAGTTTTCATATTTTGTTGAGAGCTATGAGAGCTTTAATTCTGCGCAATGCCATCAATGCAAGACTGTACTGCGTTCTGTATTTGAGGATGAAGATTCCAAACATGAATAATCTTTTCTAGCAGCTGAGTTTTGTATGTAATCACCACTTTAATCACTTCTCTTTTCATAGATAAATTCATTCAAATTTCAATTAAAATTCATCTCTTGAATAAAAGTTCATTAAATAAATACTAATCAACCTTACATATAAAACAACTGTTTATAACCTTCGTCGAAAACAAGTAATTTGTAAAAAAAAAAACAATGGTACGTCTAATAATTTGGCCAGGGACTGTAGATAAGTAAATGGAATTAATATATTCAGATAATTTTATAAGTTAATCGTAATATGTTTATGTTTTTGAATTAAATTGGTATGTTACTTGCAACTTCTAGTATTTAAAAGTCGAGAACTTATACACCACATATACATGTAGCCTACTAAAAAGTGAAAAAAGCCACCAACACGAAAAAATACATTCAACTCTTTAACAAATTACTATGTAAAATAAACGATTGAATCAAGTCCTCATAATGAAATTAAAAGAAAAACTAAGGAAGAAGTATTCATTCACTCTCGAAAATTCTCACTTGATTTTATTGTTAAAGATCAAAGCTGTCTGCCTTGTACCATTTCGAATCATTAGTAAAGTTCTTTTTGCCGCTTTTAGCCGTTCTTTGATGAGATTCTTTGAAGATATAATCGTGTTACGTTGTTCTTGACTGAAATAGATATTTAAGTTATTCTTTCGTGATTTATTTACAAAATTTGAATAACTTTAAGCTCAGTTGGTATTTTTATGAAAATAGTCAAATATTTTTGGTTTTGGATTAAGTAATAGATACAAGCAAATCATATTATTAGCTGACGTCGAGTACTCGAAAGTAATAGATTATCGCGGATAATCAAAATGTGTACAAAATCTAAAAATTTAAAAAAATGTTAATGTAGCTGTGCTTCCCGATAGAAATGTCTTCAGAGTATTATATGGAAGAAAAATGATTACATTTTCTAATGTTAGGAAAGTAGTAAAGGTAAAATATAACAGTGGTTAAACAGATATGGGTAAATCACGACAATTACAAAATAAAATATAGACTATAAATAATCTGGATGAAACAAGTAGTACTCATGAAGTTGATGATAACGAAGCCATAATTTCTAATTAGTTTTATTATATAAAAGAGAGAAAATAATTTCAATGTTATTTAAAAAGAAAATTTTATAAAAGGTGATTCAAAGGCGTCGAGTTTCAAAAGAGATAAAATGTTTATATTACGATATATTGAATGGAAAATTAAACGTGCAAACATTCAGATCTCTAACTCGTCATTTTCTCCTCGCAAAAAGCAGTGAAACCCTATTTGCCATGCAAGAGCACGCTCCTTTTGAAAGCTTTTGTGAAGCACCTAGTAATTTTAAATTGAATTCAGCGAGATCGCAAAATTTTTAGTAATAGTTAAAATTACTGTTGTACAAGATATTATATAATAGTTACTCGATTAATTTTGATTATTCCATAATTAACAGACAAATTACAAGCACTTTTGAGCTGAAAAATTTGAATATTGTGTTTCTTAGTGGACTTTTTTTTAAGTCGAGTTGAACAAGAAAAGCGGTGATTGCTAAGTTGATAGCGTGTTCAGGCATATCATCGATGGATGTCGGTTCGAATCGTTGCAACTGAGTTGGAGCTTCCAGTGAAGGAAATCATTGTGATGAAACTATGTTATGGTGGTAGAGGTTTACTTAAGGCTGCCTGGATAGTTACCATCCTCAAGTAGAAAATCTATCGCCAAAAACCTGTTGATGTCTTCCGGAAGGCGCACTTGAGAGCCAGTCCTCTTCAAGGTTTGGCGTGTTTATAATCATAGACCATGTCGTCATCTAATACAGATGAGATTTTAGTGAAACACTAAAATCTATATACTATAAAAAATATAAGATTACTGAAAGTTCAGGAAGAAAATTTAGCAAAGTAATAACTAATAATGGCGCTTAGATTAACAACAAACATATAAAAAATAGGTCAATGAAACTTTTTGAGTTTTGACCATAATCTCTATACTAAACGATTATGTGGCCTTTTTTAATATATTAGTGGCATGCGAACATGCGGGTTACCTGTTTGTAAGTGATCACCACCTCCCATGGATACCTGCGACACGAGGGGAATCATAGTTGCGTTGCCAGCCCTTGAGAAAGGAGTAGGCTCGTTTTTTGAAAGTTTGAAAATTTTATTGGTCTGGAAATGCTGCCGCTGGGTGTTTATTCCAGAGAACCAACATCGTAGAACATCGCACGTGAAAACCGTATAGTAGATGACTTCCAATCATCGAGATGACACGAATGGAATATCAGTTTGTGACTAATCGTTCGGTAATGGACGACGGTAACAGATTAAACCTAGATGATAGGTGGTTATTAGCCACAGCTGTCGGATCACACCTAGAAATGCTCGGCGACAAATTTTCAACTAGAGTTTAGTAACTAATGAGGCAGCCATTCGAAAAGCACTATCAAGATGTTGAGTTGTCATCAAGACGTTTTCCTTCACTGCAGCTCTGTCTCGGTGCAGGTTTTGTTCCTACCGATCGATTATGGTTTCAAACTTTCGTAACCTAATAAGCAGATACATTCTTACTTTGAATGCATAAAATAGTTACTTTGTGTCCAAATGTCCAGTACTCTCATGCAAAATTCATGAATTCACAATTCGTGCGTCAGAACGTCTTGGAATATCTCTACAGTGGATTACATTATCAAGGAAGCCTTTTGAGTTCAATGAATTTAATGTTTCATTAGTATTTAAGTTTCGTAGTTGAGAAAGAGGTCAAAGCGGGGTCTTGGTAACCGTACCAGTGAAGCGCTACGAATCTAAGTCTGAGTTTTGAACAGAATTTTGCTTTTAAACTTCTAGTATAGGTATTAATTGTTTAAATTAGTCAGTTTTAATCTACATATCCTTTATCTCCATTTCTTATAGTAGCCAAATACTGTGACAGAATTGTACCTAATGGTAATCGCAGTAATGCCCAGAAACAACGGCAACCGATGAGAAATTTGTAATTTAATATTGATCAATGATACCTAGGCATGAGCATATTCGTTCATTTTCATAGTAATTGCTTAAATAAACATTGCTGACATCGATGACGATAACAAGAATCGTCATATTGATGACTGACATCGGACAATGTCAGTAATATTGAATAACATTCACACCGAATCGGATGTCCTTTTTGATCGTTCTGAATGCATATGAGCAGAATACAAATTTAGGGTTAAGGGTAAACAAATGCCAATTTTAGATCCTTATAATAGTATTTTAAACTTTGTTTTGTATTAAACTCTTGATTATATTATGCGCAAGTTCGAAGTTATAGCCATAATCGGAGTGACCAAAAATATTGGTCGGTGGAATTGGGTATTTTGGCATTTGTTTCTAAGATATCGGTTTCGATGGCCAGCATTATAAACTGTCGTCGATGCACTTTAACGTCACTCTATAAAGAGTCATATTTATTCATCATTCAAGGGCTTTCTTTATTCATAAAATATGTATAGAATATACCCTCATTGTGTAATAAATAAGTGACTTAATAATTTATGATAAAATATTGTAAATTTCAAAAGAATTGTTTTTTTTTAATTATTTTTAATGCGCCATTCTCTGAAATTACCACATTAAAAATATTTGATCAATTTGGTGCCTATTTATGTAAGAACAGCATTTAATATAAATTTACGACTTATAAGAGCGGATTAATTGGATACAAAATATAGGTAGGTATAGAAATATGCTTAGTCGGCTACTTAGCTACTGACTATATATATATATATATATATATAGCTAATAATATGCATTCTTATATCAACTATGTACCACGCCGTGTGGTTTAATAACTTGATCGTCTTCATACTGAATAGTTATGTATTATATTGACATTTTTGAGCTTAACCAATACCGTAAAAATTATTAAAAAAAACAACACAGTTAGTAATAAATATGAGGATATTATATAAAACGTGACCATCTAATCCTTAACTTCATTGAAGGGCTTACTACCTATGTGTCGAAGTGTTTTTAATTATAAAGAGATAAAAAGTGTATACTTCGGTTTTTAGACTTATCATATTTACTACTATAACCTATGGACGTAGGGACTGATCAACAAAATGGAGGAAAAATGCTTAGAAAACGCAGTGTTAAATAAATCCACTATCTTTAATACTTCCACTAGAAAAATTTGTCAAACGAAAACACAGTGCAATTTATCTCAACGTTTCCCGAGCATTATAACATCGTCATGCTTTTAGGACATTATTCTACTTGCATGCAGCTGTTGCTCGGGTAACGCTATATCTCAGCTGATACGTGCCACTTTAGACCTTGTCCGGCAGTGATGTTAATAGCCTCTAACATTTTAGTAGCTGAGCTTTGGTTAAATTTATTGCTAATGCAGTCGATGAAAAATATGAAGTAGGTATATAATTTACTGAGGGGACAACACCTGCTGGAGGAGCAGATGTAGTGTCGATTAGACAGTCCCTGCTCCTCCGGCCAAAAGGTGAAAGAAGCTACCATGGGGTTTTAGTCCGTGCGACTCGGGCATATCCATCCTCTGCTGCCCGGAGAGATGGATATCCGTTAGGAATTCCCCCATGGAGAAAAAAAAAGGTATATCATTTACATTACAATTAATTCGCATTAATTATACCATTATTTATCTATTTTATCACTAGTTTTGACGACTATATTACGATTATTACACCTGATCACAAATATGAATTGTAATAAAAATTATATATATGAAAATAATAAAAAAATGACCATCTATTTTTACACCCGGGTTCAATTCGGTAAGGACTTTAATGATTCAAATGAACTTTTGTGCAATGGAAGCAATTCCCCAGTTGATGAGGTATAACCTTATAAGAATTGACAACAATGTATTCAGAAATCAGAAAGAGAGCTTATATATTTATATAATTTATATTTTTTTCATTTTCAAACGTTTTTTATGTCTGTAATTATACGGGTTCGTCTTCAAAGGAGATGAGTTTTACAGATCTTAATGTTTCCAGCGGTTTAGTTTTAATATACCTCATAAAGGCGTTACTGAGACAAGCGTGGGATAGAAGTTGGCTCTCCCTACGGTGTGGATTCCTGCATATACTATATTCATGAAACCCAAGCGCGTGGCCAGGGAAGTGGAGTTTGCTAATAATGAACACGTGATCCTGATCCATATACGCGTTAAGTGGCGGAGGGTTTTTAGTTGGTAGAAGTCCAACATAACCCTCACACAGTCCTCGGCAATGTCAGAGTATGTAGGATTTGGTCCTCCTTAAAGAATCTATCGGGAATAGTATTTTCTTTTTGGATGATTATTTTTATTTATTTTCCGACCTTTTTTATTCCTCTAATAACGAATATGCAATGTTTCATTAAAATCGGTTGAATTAATTAAAACGAGTTAGCGTAAAAATAAATTCATTTTCGCATTTAAAATATTGGTTACATTAGGATTTTGTTCATGAGAACTATACGTCATTCCGAATTTAGTAGATTATATGATTTATCATTGTTAATTTTCTAAATATTATTAACCAGTACAAATAAAATACGAGCTAACATACTTAACACGTAATACGGAGACTCTAATAAAACTTTAGCAAAATATTAATCCATTGGAACTGTATCTACGTTGAACATGTTAAATTTGATATAATACTCAGTTAAATTAATACACAAGTAATTGTTGCATCTTGCACGAGAGTTTCAATTAAAATAGCGTATTGAATAGTTTATAGTATGAGCGAACTCGTAAATGGTGCATGTTAGACACTGACATCGAACTAACGGACAATTCTCCGGGGATCATATAGAATTTGTAGATGAAACTGACATCCTCTGCATGGGAATACCTTCGAGTCAGGCACGTCAGTTTATTGTCATAACTAACTGATCTATTGAGAGTTTGTATTGAATTTAATTTAACAGTTATTTCTTAGTGCATGATACATCAATGAAATGCAAAAATATGCTATACTAGTAAAAAGATGTTCAATTGATATTACGATGTAATGGAAGGAACCTATTTTAAATTTTATAGGTATTAACTATTATTATGTATTTTTGAAGGTGGTAGAGCCACGCTGTAGCTATTACTAGTTTCAGCATGAATGGGTCGGCTAGTCCGGGGTAGTACCACCCTCTCACAGAACACCGACGTGAAGTGACAGTGCTTGCATTATTGCGTTTCGTTCGGTCAGTGAGAGCGTCGGAGGCCCACCTCCTTTCCCCCTTGCCCTTTCTCCTTTCCCTTATTTAAATTTCAGAATAGGTTTATTGAAATTATCAATATTAGTGTGGTTTTCATATCTATTGGCACTCGGAGCAATAATTATGTCGGAGGCCCACTTCCTTCCCCCCGTTCCCTTTCCCTTTCTCCTATCCCTACCCCTTTCCCATACACAGGCTGGCAACGCACTTGCAACTCTCCTGGTGTTGCTAGTGTCTATGGATGGTGGTGATCACTTAACAACAGGTGACCCACAAGTTCGTTTGCCTACTTTTGACATAAAAAAAAATCATAATCTCATTTTACATTAAATTACGATGTGATCGAAGGTTGTAAACACGCAAAACCCAAAAAGGGACTGGCCTCCAGCGCATCTGCTGACATACATTTGTAGATGCTTGGCGACAAATCTTCAACTCACATCTGGTAACTAGCCAAGCGTCCTTAGAATAAGCCTTATCACCATAGTAGGGATTTCATTGCGACGTTTTCCTTTACCTAACAACTAACTAACCACTGAAAAACCATCGCTTCAAACTTTATGTATGACTTCAAACTAGGCAGTTTAATCTAACGCAACGAAATAATTGATATATGATACTAGTAACTGCCTACAACTTTGTCCACCTTTATCACAATTTAAACCTTAATGATGATAAAAGACAATCTAGCGCCGTCGAGTTATAAGTAAATAAATATTACAAACCAGCTGATACCCGAGACTTTGCGTTGTTTATTATCTCGATTGATTTTTATATCTCAAAGGTGGCTTGTTTTTACCGACAAGTACAACAATTATCGTTATATTTCAACCAATTTACAAAAAAAATGTAAAATTTTATTTCTAAACCTTTCGCGTGAATAACTCTATCTATTAATGAAAACCGCATGAACATCCGTTTAGTAGTTTTCGAGTTTATCGCAAACAGACAGACAGACGTGGTGGAGGCCTTTGTGTTATAATATGTAGTGATATTACAAATGCAAGTTTGGTACACTTTCACGTCTTACTACTTAACCGAGCATCGTGAAATTTTGCATAGATATCATCAGGAGTACAAAAAAGGTCACAGGAATGAAAGGTATCCTCACATAGGATCGCAAAAAAATAGAAATGAATTTAATCTATATTATCGCGACCACAGCCGCTAGCAACAGCTCGTTTATCGTAACAATAATTTCATTTAAATATCTACAAACTGACAGACGATACGTTTTGTAAAAACTATATAAAATACTTCGTATTGACTTTAACTTAGATGCTGTACAAATACCATAAACATGCTTAGGTTATAACAGGCTGAAACTACTCCGAAAGGCGGACAAGTAAACATTAACTTTTAAAGTGTGTGTATCATGGAACTGTTTGCCAGTCGCCCGATATTGCCTGTCTCGGTCGCAATTCACTATGTATGAGTCGTACTTTGTAGTTCAAATGTGTACTCACTTTAAACTGAGAGCTTCTTTACTCGTATTAACTTTCAGTATTTTCATTGCAATCGCTTAAACTGTTTCATATCACTTGGAGTTTACTTTGAAGATTTATTTCTGTTAATAGGTTTTAAGCATTTTAATATCAGCATCAAGAATTGCAATGTTATCTCTGATTTGAACCCTATCGTATTGTATTTATTTTGCCTACGCGTTTTTACTCAAATATGCTACTAACAGAGACAGACAAATTATAGCATTCCGTAGATTTACCATGTGGGAGTTGGGTCCACCCTGTTGCAAGATGAGAAGTTTGGAACAGTTCTTAGGGCTAACAACCAAGAGAAGTTTTGAGGGATACCTATATACTGACATTCACCTCCACTGTTCACACTGCTCTTCCTACATTGCCTAATTTGAAAACAACATACATGGGCCGCTTTAGACATTGTTTCTAAGAAGGAGCTTATGAATAACAGGCCAATATCTTTTAATTTGTTATATAGGAACTTTACTGCTATATTTTTCGCTCTAAATGACATTGCGTATAATCTGACCAAGTAACCATTTTGGAAAATTGTTTGGTAAAATCATAATATTATTTTTGTTTTCTTATGTGATCTTTGGGGATATATGTTTGAGTGTTATTAGGTAACCAAATATTTCTGAGTATCCTTTAATTTTTATTGATATTTAGCCCAGGACAAGTATAATTCACTATCTACAATTCACACATGTGGTGAAATTTGAGCGCATCCTTATTAACAAGGTATCCCATATACCTACCTATGGGATCGTTACAAGCCCTTATCTTTCCATAATTGTAGAAGTTTTTACATATAACAACATAAACACGAAGGGGATTACCATAAAACTATAAGCAAATTTTATTACTGAACTTCAAAAAGAACGTAGAAAGTGCGCACTCATCTAAGAACACATAGATAGCCAACAGAGACAATGCAATAAGGAAAACGCCTCTTTCGATTAGTTGTGCGAGAGTTCGCTAAAGCTCACGTTCCCTACTTAAGTGGGTGATGTGATTTATTTGTACAAACAAAAGAATGAGCATTGTGTGTATATACTTTTTATCTGTACTAGTGGGCGCCCAGTGGTCGACATTCGACCATAGTTCATTGATTTTTGAAAGTTTGAACTTTATTATGGTCCTTTTGTCAAAGGGTATACTTCTATAATCAAAGGTTTTTATCATGGCTACTCAGATATTTGCCAATTTTTAAAAATTTTATAAACTTTAAAAAAATCTATGTAAAAATGAAAATAATTATAAATTTGAAACAAAAAACAAGCAGTGACATAAGGTGGTAAGTCTCTCAAATCTATATACATATAATAAAAATATAACTGACCGCTGTCTGTACATGAAGTATATATGAGAAAAACTATTATTAGGGGTCTTTATAAATGCAATAGAACCCAAAACAATGATTTTTAGAATTTTTGTCTGTTTGTCTGTTTATCTGTTTGTCTGTGCGTTTGTGCACGCTAATCTCAGAAACGCCTTATCCGATTTAGATGTGGTTTTCACTGATATATCGTGGTAAGCTTTACTTAACATTTAGTGTTTGTTTCATGTCAATCGGTTCATAAATAAAAAAGTTATGTCAATTTAAAGAATCACGTCGAACATTTGTTAAACAATCTATCTACTATTCTTTCTGTGTTCAGTAGCATTGACTGAAACTTTACTAATTTCATAATAAAAATAATGGGATATATAAAATTACAATTATCTATACATATAATAAAAATGAAGCGTCTGTATGTAATATCAAAATATTTTTTTTCACTGATTGTGCATGAAAGTATACACACTTCTGATAACAAAAACGGCTGAAGCGATTTTAACGGGAATTTCACTGACACATAGTTTAAATTACAGCGGGTTTCTTAGGTTACTCTAAATTAGACTAAGTATTAACCGCAGCTTCGTCTGCAATGCTATCTACAAAACGATTGGACCGATTTTTAAAAATAAAGAATGAGTTGAAATCTTGCTAAATTTCATGCAGACAAAGTCGCGGGTACCAGCTAGTCTAAAATAGAATAACCTCAATCACTTTTTATTAGGTTCGCTATCTACCAGTGAAAATCCCGTGAAAATCGATATAACCGTTTTGGTGACAGCACAGTGGGTGAAGCCACGGTTAACAGCTATGCAGTTCAACCTGATGTAACAATTATATTTAGTACAGTTGATGATGAGTTTTGAACAAAAATGAAATCATTTTCAAAAGTTAATACTAGTATTAAAACATCTTTGTTTTGGATTCATCATTTGATTCTATTGTGTATCCATTACTTTTCTAAACGATGATACTGGGCATATCACTATTCCTCATAATGTACAGACTACATTTCATTCAATATCACCCAGAAAATCCACCCTTGGTGTCGTGTAAAATTAATTTAAATTTGTGTCATGAGTTGCGATAAATTTATTTATTTTCGTAAAATTATGTTTATTTAGTACTAGCTGTACCCGCAGCTCCGCACGCGTTTTTTTTTTAAATCGTATTAAAGAATTATAGAATTGTGAGACTATGTACAATTACAGAAACGTTCTTTAAAGACAATTGTAAGTACGACGCACACGCCACTAAAAGTAACATGTAACGTGTACATTAGATATATAAATACAAAAAGCGTGCCAAATGAGGTTTTATAATTCTTTAATACGATTTAAAAAAAAAACGCGTGCGGAGCTGCGGGTACAGCTAGTACTAAATAAACATAATTTTACGAAAATAAATAAATTTATCGCAACTCATGACACAAATTTAAATTAATTTTACACGACACCAAGGGTGGATTTTCTGGGTGATATTGAATGAAATGTAGTCTGTACATTATGAGGAATAGTGATATGCCCAGTATCATCGTTTAGAAAAGTAATGGATACACAATAGAATCAAATGATGAATCCAAAACAAAGATGTTTTAATACTAGTATTAACTTTTGAAAATGATTTCATTTTTGTTCAAAACTCATCATCAACTGTACTAAATATAATTGTTACATCAGGTTGAACTGCATCATTGTAACCGCGGAGATCTAAGTCATGGATTACTTTCATGAGCAAACAAATTTTCTTGTTTTGATTTTACAAAGTACTTTTTGGCTCATTTTCTATTAAATCATCATGTGGAAGTTCTCCATATAAAAATACTACACATTAAAATATTGACATGGACTTTGATAATATTGCTTTATTCTTATGGCAACGCGATGTGAAAGCAGTCCTGACACCTAAAAATTTTGACATTCAATAAAACCAAAGAGAATAATAATAATTTCAGTGGTTCCATAAATTTACTAAAGTTAAATTATTTATCAATGAATTATTAATGTATATAATGTATAATTTGACCAATTGATTTCAAAGGGCATGTAAGGCATGCAACGTCAGTCATGTTAAAAATATTGAAAAGGTAATTGGAACGTAAAACTAAAATGACGGATGTCAATAAGTCTTTCATTTACATGTGTATATGTTGTGTAAAATTCTAGTAGTAGTGTGAGTAATGCATATTTTAATTAATTTAATGTATTTCTAATTCATGTTATATAAAAAAATAGCTTTCTAGCACTTCTCCTCCATATAAACTTTAACTATGCCAAATTTCATGCTTAAAAAGGGGTACAAAATTTTGGCTTCACGTATTAATATATAAGATGATTACTAAATCATTATATTGTATACAGATATCGAAAATTAATAACAATGATTAAAGGTATCTTAAAAAATTGAAGAGATTATTGATATAACTAAAACTGTAGACGACAAACCAAATTACGTAAAGAGAACATTTTTTCCCCTTGAAGAATTAAGTTTACCGTCGCCAACTTAAATTCAGTGATAAAAAGCTATTGCGCCATTAGTTCCTCTTAGTTTCCAAGGCTAATGAGAAAATGTACACCTGCTAACTTTGCTCTCCTAGTATTTTATAGTTAGAAACAACGTCTTTTAGTACGCGTAGTATAATAAAGTCGACGTGTGTGATGTTCCTTCTTCGTAAGTACACTTTTTAATTATGCTTAAAGTAAATAGATTGTTATTAGCTTCTATAGTTAAACTATTCACCCATTATTTAATAAATAAATAAATAAACAACATTGTTGAGGATTCTTGTTTTTGGAATTCTTACATCTATCGTGCTATTCTGTTGACTAAAATACTTTAAATTTCAATGTACTTTTGTCTCCTATTTTATCACGACTATCTCTGAACAATTTTTTTTATGTCATAGGAGGCAAACGGACATGTGGGTCACCTGATGTTAAGTGATCACCACCGTCCATTGACACTTGCAACACCAGGGGAGTCGCAAGTGCGTTGCCAACTTGTCTTGGGGGAGAGGAGGAGTAAGGAAGGGGGAAAGGAAGGGGAGGTGGGCCTGGGTGCAAGCACTGTTACTTTATATCGGTTTTCTGTGAGAGGGTGGTACTACCCTGGGTGAGCCAACCCATTCATACTGAAACCATTAATATAAAATTATAATATATAAAATTAATATACATATTAGGGTGTGTGTTAATTACAAAGTTTACTTTTTTGACCATCCTTATATAAAAATTATTATTATAATTAATTAATTATATAATAATAATATATAATATATTATATAATATAGGGAAAGGTGTCTGGTGTAGCTTGTTACCCACGAATGTCCTTG
>MU159335.1:4235-118102 GCA_015888305.1 Antheraea pernyi | reverse complement strand
CGAATGTTAATGTGGATGTGTGGTGTAACTAGAATGGATAAGATTAGGAATTAATATATCAGAGGAAGTTTGAAAATGCACCAGTAACAGAGAAGTTAAGGAGTAATAGGTTAATGTGGTATGGGCATGTTATGAGGAGAGATGAAGACCATGTAACTAGAAAAGCTTTGAGTATGACGGTCGATGGATATAAGAGTAGAGGAAGACCGAAAAAAGGATGGATGGATTGTGTGAAAAATGATATGTGTATAAAAGGTGTGTTGACTGAGATGACATCTGATAGGCGAGCGTGGAAAAGGAAAACATATTGTGCCGACCCTATTTAGGTGGGATAAGTGTAAGAAGAAAAAAAAGAATTATATAATAATGAATAATCATAGTACATGGAGAATTAATAAAATTTGCTAAGATATTCAATAAAACAAGCAAGATAAATATTAATTTCTAAAAAGTGAAAAAAACCTATGTTAAATTAATGGGAAGTATCGTCATTTAGGCAGAGTTAAACGGTAAATGATTCTTTTTCTAAGATGTTTTGAGGCTAAAAACTAACGATTTAAATGATACCCAAATCTAAAAAGCCAACTTGGTAAATAACCGACACTCTAATATATATAATATTTAGTAAAGGACACAGAAAACTTAATGACGTAAAACACGCAGATAAAGTATTGGATATATACAACATTTTAAATAAACCAGTCATTTGATATCACTTTGACTTTAACGAATAAACTGATGAGTATAAAGAGAACCGATAAAATATTAAATGGGGTAAGTAAATACTAATGTAAATTACAGAACAACCAATTTTCAGAATATCACTATACTGATTGCTTTCAAGTAAGTAGGTAAATACACGTTCATAGAAATGAAAGCAGTGTTAGCAAACCCATTACAAAAAGCAAGCGCTTGTCATACCGGAAACTTACATATATATATGAGTACATAGGAGAGCATGTTCTATTTATCAATTAGATCCCTCGAGTAATATTCTATACCGCAAATATAGTACGGGTGCATTCCTCATTTCGCTTCCAGTGTTGACACTATGGAAATTAGGACCTGAGTCTGGTTTTAATAAAGATCTTCTGTTATACGTGTGTTATTAATAAGGGTATTTGCATCCGCGAAATGAGTTTTTTGCTATTTCAGCCAGTTATTTACGGTATTCTTTTGTTGATGTACTCCTATTGGGAACATTTTTAAAAGGTTTTAATTGAAATGCCGTGAATTTTTATCCGAGGGCAGTTGTAAATTAAATTGCATTACGATCTTTTGTTGCTGGAATTAATATAAATATACAGTCTGTTATTTTATCATGGTGTTTTGCATAAAGTTAGGTCTGCTGTTTTTAAAAATCTATAGGAAATGTTGCAATTGTTTTTGCACTAGACTAGGCGTTGTACTAATGACCTTAGGTAACGTTTGTTTATACTAATAATAAAATATGAACTCATTTTAGTTATCAGTCAAGTGAAAACTATTACATAGGGTATTTCGTTTTGCTGAATCATTTTCGTTATCCATTTCTCAAACTTCACTTAGGGCTGAGGTTTCAACTTTTCGCAAACACATAAGAGACCTAAGAATAGTGATGTGTATTAAACTCTTCTACATATTGGCAGAGAAAAATTAATATGGACCATTATACTTTTAATATTAACTAGTTACTGCAGCCTTTACGTATGGACCCATAAAAAGTATCATGTAGCAATATATGTTTCCAACCACAGTATTGGGACTGTAACACAGCAGCACAAGAATTACTGTTTTATGTCAGGAATAGATGTGGCAGTGGTTTTCTTTGCACAGGATCGCGTTTCGGGATCAGCCTGTGCATATCCAGCTTTTTGCAGGCCGGCATGACAGTGGCGACCGGCGATGGATAGTATGTCACTCGGTGGTCGCCATTGTTTTTGGATTGTACTATGCTTACCATCAGGCACAGTGCAGTCACTTTGCCGTACTACTATAAAAAAAAAAAGAAAACAAAGACTCTTTCAATTCTTCGTTGGTTATAAATAGAACGGGACTAGAGCAACAATTAATTAATATCTATCTATCTATCAACAAAGAAATCTAATGAAAAAGGAAATAAAGATAATAGAAAAAAATCGTCCCTAAAATATTTACTAACATTAAGTAGCGAGCGCGGCGAATGTTGTCCTGCCCTAGGATTAAAAAAATCATAGAGCACTACCTACCGAGTTCAATTGTGAATCTAAGCCATTATTCAATCCAGATGAACACGTACAAAAAAATTATCCAATAGATAAAAATCTGCCTCTGAAATTAATTCATATAATCGATCATTATTTTCTAAATCGATTAAGCCATTAAGTAGCCGACTGGAGATTTGTAGTTTTTCTTTTCTTAAGCTCCATTCGGACACCGAAACGAGTACTGCTTTAAATTAATTACCCATTTAACTCTTATTGATTATATGTTTGTTGCATGTATTTTAGAATAACAATCAGTCGTTTATAAGGCAAATAATACATGTAACTATATCTTTTTCTCGCTCACTCTTCATTGCTGGTCGTGTAAAACTAGAACAATATTACACTATTTATATAACTTACAACAATAATTTAAAGTATTTTAAAGTTCACAAAATCCTCATAATATCTTTCTTTAACGTCATAGATACATAACTCACCAACATAATATCACAAATACAAAGTTGTTCGATAAGGTTTCCAGTTACAAAGAATTTTCATTTTATTTTGAACTCCATTACATTGATCGATACTTGCCAAGGAAACTTGTATAGTCAAAGTCTTGGGACATCCGCTATTCAAAATATATTTCAATTATTAAGAGACATTTACTAATCGTTACGGATATACTGAAGACGTATAATCTATATGTATATCTATATTATCTATCTATATTATATAAAAAAGCCTCTTTTCGGATGTTAGTTATTCGTAACTACGAAATATTCTAAACTGCGTCTTACGGATTACACACTCATTTGGATAATGTCTTCAGAGAGGTTTATATATACAATAAATGTTGTAAAAAGTAAAGAAATATCGACGTATTGTAATGGAGTCGAAAGAAGCAGTTTTCGGGCGATTTCATTGTAAAGGCTTACTACATAAAAATAATGTATTGCATTGTACGACTCAAATATATCTATAGAAAAGTCCTACATAGAATATATCTATCTCAAAACGATAACCTATAATAATCATTAAGTCCTTGATATATTTTTTAAATTTAAAGAAATAGAAATAGAAACAGCAATAGTTATTTTAGAAATTATTTTAACAAACATGTTATAAATTCGTTTCCAATTAAATATTTTAATTACGTTGGACATTCAATGTAGATCAGCGTTGATATTTTGAGAATCTCATTTTAATAAATCTTTCTTTGAATAAAAAATTAAGTAACCAAAAATTTTATTTTGTGAGAAAATTCTTTTAAATTTTGATCATCCACTTTCGATTCAAATGAATGTCTTAACAATGAATGAAACGCTTTAAGTTCATTCTAAAAGTAAGGATATGTAGTATAATTATATTGCTATATGGTCGTTGTAGGAAATATTACCATTCTTGTAACAAAAATACGTTTAAATAAACTTTGAAAAGTTCGTAATTTCTTCAGTTTTTAATAAAATATGTTATAAAATAACTTCAACACAGATATAGTAACAGCATAATGCACTACAATAATTAGCATATAACGAAATTAAGTCGCAATGTCATCATCATCACTGCCCTTATCCCACCGAAGTAGGGTCGGCACAACATGCACAACAATAACATTTCCACTCTCTCCTGTCAAATGTCATGTCATTCACACCTTTTACGCACATTTTTCACACAATCCACCCATACCTGTTTCGGTCTTACTCTACTCTTGTATCCGTACACCATCATACTCAAAGCTTTTCTAGTGTTAATGTCTACGTCAAGCCACCCGGGGAACCACTATTGACCTGCGATACCGCGCTATTGACTTTATCGGGGTGTTACTAATGACCTCGAACGCTATTGGTGGAAGTTATCGGCTGTTCATTATTCACCCCGGTGTGAGACTACATTGGTGGGAGTTCGGCATATAAAGGGCAAGATGTCGCTGATCTGGACGCACTCCTATGTGGAAGTTATTGTAAGGCGAAGCTCTGGCCAAATGAATAGTGACAGTATCTACGACGTATTTATTGCAATTCCTGACTGCATCGACCCTATACGTGATTAGTGTAACACTAGTTACGTGGTCTTCATCTCTCCTCATGACATGCTCATACCATTCTAACCTATTACTCCTCAACTTCTCTGTCACTGGTGCTATTTTCAAACTTCCTCTGATATACTCGTTCTTAATTTTGTCCATTCTAGTCACACCACATATCCACCTTAACATTCACATCTGTCTTAACATTTTTTCAAATAAAATGAGATAAATCTGAATTAATAACAATAATAATTTATTTTGTAAATGTTCCAATTAATTTATAATACATAATATTATTCCTTTTCATTAAAACATGGACTTATTTAATTTTACTCCACTTTATTAACTACCTTCGGAGACTACGTTCCTCATACGTATGAATGAAAAAGAGAACAGCAGTCATCTATTTTCGTAGCAATGATCGTATTAAATTGGACGTATTTTCTCGCAACGTTAATTTACTTTCTGATGAAAAATAGAAAAACGTCAATTTTGAGTTAAATCTTTTTTTGATAAAAGAGCGATATATCTTAACATACACCACAGATTTAAAATTACGCGTGACGAATAAAAAAAATTGTGAGAATTCTTATATAGCTTCAGTAATAATGAACTGTAACTATGAAAGTGTCATAAAATCGATCTAGATAATTTTAATATTTATAACGCCTATGTGGCCTATATTCGAATTATCATCAGATGATCGATTTAAATCGATGTTTTGCGTGTGCAAATCGAAGATCTCCGTGAATGTTACAACGGAAATCAATGGAACGACGTTAGATATCATCGCTGTGGTCGCGTCCTATCTCCTCGACACGGCCCGTGTGACGAAACCATAATTAAATTCCACCACATTCTATACATACTTACATACGTGTGTTTAGATTTACTGAAGGGTCGTTTGAATTTAAAACAATTTAATGGTGGTAGAGCCACGCTGAAGCTATTACTGGTTTCAGCATGAATGGGTCGGCTCGTCCGGGGTAGTACCACCCTCTCATAGAAAACCGACGTGAAGTAACAGTGCTTGCATTGTTGCGTTTCGTTCGGTCAGTGAGAGCGCCGGAGGCCCACCTCCCCTCCCCTCTCCTCTCCGTCCTCTAACCCTTCCCCCCAAAGGGTGGCAACGCACTTGCGACTCCTGTGGTGTTGTTAGTGTCCATGGACGGTGGTGATCACTTAACATCAGGTGACCCACCTTTTCGTTTGTCACCTATGACATAAAAAAAAAAAAAATACATGAATAATCAGTTGCCCAACCAAAACTTCGCACGGTTATATTAACGAAGAAAATAACACCAAATTTTCGCTTTACAGTAAGACTATGTAATAAAATAAAGTATTGTAATAAAAATATATATAAAAAAATAAAATGTTGTAAATTAAAAATATAATTTCACATACACTTGTATAAAATTTCTTTGTATCTTTGAGCTTGCACGACTTATTTGATAAACAGGACACTGGCGTCTAATATTACTAATCTTATAAAGCTATTTATTTGGTTGAATGTGATGATCTTAGGAACTACTGGTCCGGTTTGTAAAATTATTTCAGTGTTAGATAGCTTATTTATCGAGGATTTAGCTTATTTTATATATAAGACCTAAGACCAATAGGAACACCAATGAAGAATGTTTCAAAATCAAAGCAACTATTCCAAACGGACGAAGTCGCGGGAACAACTAATATGAGATAAAACGATGATAGTTCGATTATAGTTCGCGGTCACCAGGAAAATGGATGAGAATTCAAATCTTATAAAGAACCTGAACATTAGTTAAAGTGGACCATCGCGATAAAATCAAAGCAGTTTCTATAATCTATATAAAAATCTGCTGAATACGATCACAATTCCAGATAGCTCCTATCGTTTAACGAACGAAGCGACAGTTAAAAAGAAATCCTACACTAAAAGAAAATTAGGGTTGTTAGAATCCTAAATAGTAATAGCGGAGTCCACCGACTTGGTCGCATTGCGGCATTCGCTTGGTGTAACGATCGAAATTTCTCAACCCTGCAATGTAGATCTAGCAAATTTTCTCCCACGAATTTATAACTTTATAACAAAACACAATTGATATACACAGTAATGCAATTAGAAAACAAGCAGTTTTAAATAAATCCTTTTTTTTTCTTTATAATTATGTCGTTATATTTCAAAATGTTTAATTTGTTTTAGATATCCAGTTCTTATACACTGAGAAAGAACTTCAAATTTTGTCGTTCATAAGATTTCTCCATTTTCTTTTTTTTTATGTCATAGGAGGCAAACGATCAGGCGGGTCACCTGATGTTAGGTGATCACCGCCAGCCTGTATTTATGAGGAGGGGGAGAGGAGAGGAGGTGGGCCTCCAGCGCTCTCACTGACCGAACGAAACGCAACAATGCAAGCACTGTTACTTCACGTCGGTTTTCTGTGAGAGGGTGGTACTGCCCCGGGTGAGCCGACCCATTTTTTGCTGAAACCAGTAATAGCTTCAGCGTGGCTGTACCACCTACATGGGTCTACATACTTTAGCACCCTTGAGCTTGTTGCCCAACGGTTAAGCGCCATAAGCCGGTAAAACTGTGAAGGCCTATCAGGTCAATAGGGTAGAGTCAGTTTGGCAAAAAAATAGCCACTGCTTTTTTTTTCGAACTGACTAAATACTTGAGCTGTTGCCTTGAATGCAACATCACGAATCGACCTAATTTAAATAAAGTTAGGTAAACTATTGCATTCGTTAGTAGGACTCTCATATTCCTGCATGTCTGCTTCACTAACACAGACATATATCCCTAATTTGGCTAAAACTAAACAAGCAAAATCGAAAAAATATAGAAGAAAAATAAAAACTCTTGGACTATGTGTAAGTATGGTGTAGGTGTGTGTGTGTGCAGCGGGTTGAAGGTCAAGCCTTAAGGTTGAGTTATTTAATTGACAATTTGCTATTAAAATTATTAAATACTAGCGGTTACACGCGAGTTTGTCTGCATGAAATTTAGCAAGATTTTAACTCATTCTTTATTTTTAATTAGATAAATAATTATCAGCTTATTGTTTACAATTCGAAATTATAATTATTAATAACTTTAATTATATAGAGGTCTTCCTAATAGATAGAAAGATCTTAGATTATAAACGTATTACGTAAAGAGTTCCATAATACAATTTCTTGCGGAACACATTTGTCACAATATCTAACTGCCGGGTTATGATGCCACTAATATTACATTTAAATTAAGAATTATATTATTAAAGTTCTTATCGAATTGTTTTGTTGTGTTTATGTACTATTATGAAGCGAC
The DNA here is from genome assembly GCA_015888305.1 of Antheraea pernyi. NCBI lineage: Eukaryota > Metazoa > Arthropoda > Insecta > Lepidoptera > Saturniidae > Antheraea > Antheraea pernyi. The sequence goes on along the minus strand of MU159335.1, from coordinate 110,613 downwards.
GATGGCTTAGTTGATAGCGTGGTCGGATACCACGTCGATGGACGTGGGTTCGAATCCTAGCAACTGAGTCGGAGCTTTCGCCAATAAATAGGTTAACGAAAGTTTTATTATATCTTGACCAAAATCCCTCTTTATACTAAACGATTATGTGGCCTCAGATAGTGACATAAGAAGCCCAGAAGTTAAATAAATGGCTCTAAACGCTAAAACCTATATATATATATTTACAAAAGTTACAATTCAATTTAATAATCGCTACTTTGAATTTATTAAATCTTTCCTTTTAGTATTAAAAGCCTAAGTCATCAAATAAGAAGTAAAGCAAGAATAAAATACAGTTAAGGAATTATCGTATTTTTTTTATTTCTTGAACTTCTCTTTTAGAGCTGATGGCCATAGGCAGGCAAAATCAATAGCCTATGCCACTCCCTAAAATTGAAACTTTGAATATAAGTAAAACTCCAACTCTGAGAATAGATAAACATTTTTTTCGTTTCCTGCAAATTTGGTCTCTATGCACATAGCTGTTTTTGATGTTATATGTCTCATATATATATTTACAAAAGTTACAATTCAATTTAATAATCGCTACCTTGAATTTATTAAATCTTTCCTTTTAGTATTAAAAGCCTTTCAAACAATAATCCTGCTAACACATCACTGAAAATATATTCGGTACTATCTTTCGTTGTTCTCACTCCGGAATACTAAAAAAAGGACGACTCTTTTGCCATGGACCTTTCCTCACAGATTCACAATGACCCTTACGCTCTATACTTCTTTATAATAACTAGACATGAAACACAGGTCTCACTAAACTGGATGAGTTAACCACACGCGGTCACGTATGCAACAAAGGAAGTATGATAAAGGATCGGTTTTTATTAAAATGTCTAGTGTTCTAGCCGGTTTTATTTATGCCTTCACGAGGTTTATGCGAGGGTATCGGTTAAGGATAAAGTTTAGACGATACAAAACTTAAGGGAACACTGTCGAAGTGATATGAACAAACTAAATAGTGGGTTATCTACGAAGTTTCGTACAGAATTTGCGGCGTAAACTACGAACATTTGTTAGGTCTCGTGTCAAAATGGTTACGTTCATTGTATTATTTAATTGTCTTGTAATTATATATTATCAGATTGGGTATTTCATTTGTAATCGATAATCTCAATAAATAATTAACCGATTTTTAAAATTCTTTCACCTATAGGTTGCTACATTATCAGACAGTAGCTTGGGCTGTATCTAATTTAAAACAACTTTAACGCAAGCAAAACCGCAAGAAAAACTTAGCCATAGGAAATAAAAATTAATATTGGTACATCTAAGATAGATAAACGCCATTATCACAATTTACCATTTAAAACAATTTGCTAATCGAATATTTACGTTTATTATTACTATTAAAGCATACTGATGTTGCATCAGTAATAATGAATAACTAAGTCAATGTTATGCTTTACATAATTATTGGTAATTTGGTCAATAAGTAGAAATAAATAGTAAATTAATAAATTGATTAATATTTTGAGAAACCATTATGGCAAAATCGCAATTAACTATTTAAAATAATTCGTCAATCGAGTTGTAAAATCCTAAAATATACTGCGCTTGCATTAGTATTAATGAACAACTAAGTGAATTTTATGCTTAACGTAATTATTATGTATGGTTACTTGCTTAATCTATGAAAATAAAATAGTTAACTAATCAATTAATTAATTTTTTTTAAGTAGAAATAAATAGTAAATTAATAAATTAATTAATATTTTGAGAATCCATTATGGCAAAATCGCAATTAACTATTTAAAATAATTCGTCAATCGAGTTGTAAAATCCTAAAATATACTGCGCTTGCATTAGTATTAATGAACAACTAAGTGAATTTTATGCTTAGCGTAATTATTGTGTATGATTATTCGCTTAATCTGTGAAAATAAAATAGTTGACGAATCAATTAATTATTTTTTTGCAGATCCATTACCCAATTTTGCAATTTACTTTTCAAACCAATTGTTAATGGAGTAGTTATGTACTATTATAGTATATTGATGTTTGCCTGAGTTTTACATCCGTATTAATGATAAATTAAGTGTATATATTACACTTTACATTATTACTATGAAAATAAAATAGTTAACTAATCAATTAATTAATTTTTTTTAGATCCATTACCCCAATATTGCAATTTACTTTTCAAACCCATTGTTAATGGAGTAATTATGTCCTATTATAGTATATTGATGTTTGCCTGAGTTTTACATCCATATTAATGATAAATTAAGTGTATATATTACACTTTATATTATTATAGTTTAATTTCTGGCAAAATAATTAACTAATCAGTTAATTATTTTTTGCAGATTCATTACCCCAATATTGCAATTTACTTTTTAAACCAATTGTTAATGGAGTAGTTATGTTCTATTAAAGTATATTGATATTTTCTTGAGTTTTGCATCCGTATTAATAATAAATTAAGTGTATAAATTACACTTTACACTATTATAGTTTAATTTCTGGCAATAAATATTTAACTAATCAATTAATTAAGTTATTGAAAATTCATTACCGCAATTTACTATTTAAAACAATTTGTTAATCGAGTAGTTCAATTCGCTTGCATCAGTATTTATGAATAACTAAGTGAATTACTATTTTACATAATTATAAATTTATAGGCGTAATCGGTAGTAATAAATAATTAATTAAAATATTAAAAACTTCCACCATATCAATTTAGTGTTTAAGATAATCTTTTAAACTTGTTGTTAAATCATATTGATGTTTGCAACGGAAACCATTATTAATGAATAACGAAGCAAACAGATTTATGATGTCTGCGTAAGGGATGAGACAAAACCGTCATGGATAATTAAGGCTCGGTCGGGAAGATTAATTACTATTTACACTCTGACAAACGGTGCGAATAATATGAAATCGAAATGCCTATTTTAAATGAGAATATGTTTAATTAAAATACTTCATTACGCTTTTCTGTTATTTTTAAAATATGTTTTCGCTATCTATAACTATACTAATATTATAAACCTGAAAAGTTTGTTTGCTTGCTTGAATGCGCTAATCTCAGGAACTACTGGTCCGATTTGAAAAATTATTTCAGTGTTAGATAGCTCATTTATCGAGTAACGCTTATAGATATATTATAACTCTAAGACCAATAGGAGCGGAGCACCAATGAAGAATGTTTAAAATCGGGGTTTTCCTTTGAGATCTTCCGCTGCGTGTTAGCTTTAGCCCAAAGTAACTATTCCACGTGAACGAAATCAGATGATTTTATTAGTTCACTGTTTTTTTTATATTACGTACAACGCGTGTAGAATCGTGTGCAACAGCTACTAGACTATAAATTCCTTATTTCTAGACTTGTTAATTGTTGCCCATAAATCAATAAGGAAACAGAACTGAATAAAAATACTTTTATAAACGTTTAAGTAATCATGGTGTAAGAACATTGCTTACTATTGTTATATGAATATATTTAGTAGGTGCTAGAGCCACGCTAAAGGTAATACTGGTTTCAGCATGAATGGGTCGGCTCGACCGGGGTAGTACCACCATCTTACAGAAAACCGACGTGAAGTAACAGTGCTTGCATTGTTGCGGTCAGTGAGAGAACCGGAGACCCACCTACCCTCCCCTTCCCCTTCCTTCTTCCCTTCCTCTCCCCCGCCCCAACACAGGCTGGCAACGCACTTGCGACTCTCCTCATGTTGCAAGTGTCTATGGACGGTGGTGATCACTTAACATCAGGTGACGCATCTGTTCGTTTGCCTCCTATGATATAAAAAAAATATTGTTGACTAGGGGGGGGTAGGTCAGAATTTACAAAAAAAAATTGCATACGTAATATTTGAGGGTCCCAATGGTCCTAGGCTATTTATTTTTTGGGTGCAATAGACTCTGCGGCTTTTTAAAAATTACATTAACTTACGCCGAAGCGAGTAAGCATCAGCTGTGAGTAAATACAATTTAGTTATAATATGGAATTTAAGGATAACGTAGCTGAGTTGTAGGATACATTTGGTTCGCAACCACTTACACCCTTTATTAGTACATTTAGGTACATTTTCTTCTAGGATCAACGGGTGTAATTAGTATAGCTAGTAATCGATCTGAATAATTGATATATATGAAGGTGATAAAAGCATCATAGTAGCTCGTCTTCAGTTTGTCGTATTTCCAAACAATTTAACTAAATTAAAGGCCGGCATATAAGTAACGAGTGTTGATGAATTGCCAATCTAATTGTGGTCACCGTTGTTTTTAGACTGTATTGTGATCACCATTAGGTTCAGTGTTGTCACTTTACGGTGCACTATTTTTTTTTTTTTTTTTATTGTAGATCGGCAAAGTGACTGTACTGTACCTGATGGTAAGCACAGTACAATCCAAAAACAATGGCGACCACCGAGAGACATACTATCCATCGCCGCTGTCATGCCGGCCTGCGTAAAAATATGTAAAATTTAACAACACTTAGGACCAATATAGATTTCTACAAGTGAATATTTTTTTCAAAATCGGTCTAGTAGTTCCGACAATTACTTCCTACTTATCTACACACCTCATATTTTTGTATAATATTACTATAGTATTATGAATAATAGAAGACTATAGGCGTATTATAAAGGCTTCTTTATGAACAATGATCGTCATCAAACCAGTTTAAAACGTATTGACTAATACAAGTACCAGTTGTCAAAATAAAATCGGCTGAGTGTCTTAAGCACTCGCCTTAGTAGTCCGGTGAAACTGTTAAAGCCTTGCTAGTCCAATAGACTAGTCAGTTAGAAAAATCTTCAAGCGCCGAATTCTGTTTTTTCCCACTTTATTATTATAGTCGTTTGAAAACAATTCAAACAAGTTTAAGCGTACTATTATGGCAATGTTACACCCATTTTATTTTATGGTAGTGATTCAGTCTGAATACAATTCTCATTAATAGATGTAGAACTTGAATAAATATTTAAATAAATAAAACTTTAATGCAAATACAACTCAAAATCATTTTTTTTTATAGTAGCACGGCAAAATGACTGCACCATGCCTGATGGTAAGCACAGTACAGTCCAAAAACAATGGCGACTACCGAGCGACACACTATCCATCGCTGGTCGCCGCTGTCATGCCAGTCTGCAAAAAGCTGGATATGCACAGGCTGATCCCGAAACGCGACCCGCAGAAGCAAATCACTATGACGGGCTTTTTCGCCGTATACATGGTGTTTGCGATCCAGTCAGGCTGTAAAACCCTACCACACCGCTTTCGCCATTGCCTTGTTCCTTATTCAGCAGGGTGCTGAACAGGGTACCACGTGTAGGTGAGGTTGGCTTGGGTGTCTCAAGTCTAATGATGTTATTTGACACCCCTTACACCCTTAGTAAAAAGTACTTTACTCAATTTAGGTCTTAAGAAGGCGCCTGTGCACGTCAAGATTGCCATCAATTCAGAAAACAACCTAGTTCAAATAAAAATAAAAAGAGAATCATTATAATCGGTTCATAATTAACTAAAATATCGATTAACGTGCATGAAAAAAATATATACAACCGAACATAGTAACCTCCTCCTTTTTCGAAGTCGGTTAAAAAAGTCCTCCGTCAGCTTATCTGTTCGCGATAAAGTCAAAAACTACCATTTTCATGCTGTTTTCACCAGTAGATAGAACGATAATTCATGGGGAAGGTTTAGGTATAATTTTTTAAAGTTTTCATTTTATTATCCGGGCGCGACAACGTCTTCCGAGCCCGCTAGTTATCTGCCCGTAAAAGCCCCGTGAAAGTCGGTCCAATCAATTAGGAGATAGTAGGATATTGCGGACAAAGTCTTGAGAAACAAAATAAAATAGTTACTTCTTATAAGGTGAGTTATCTTCCAGTGAAAGTCCCGTGAAAATCAGTTCAAGCATTACGGATATTCCACTGCGGCCGAAGGCGAATAAAAAACCTAAATTACTTTTTATAAGGTCTGTTATCTACCAGTAAATACCCCGTGAAAATCGGTCCAAACATTTTGGAAATAGCCATGCGGACGAAACCGCAGACAAATAAAATAGAACATGTCAACCGCTATAATTTCGACTATCTGGCAGTAAAAAGTAAAATTCCCGTAAATATAGGTCCAGCCGTTTTGGAGATTACCCGCAACAAACAAACAAACAGAGAAATATACTAATATAAAAATATAGACAAAGTATAAAGAAATTTTTTTTTGTTCATTTGTAGCCTTAGCCATTCATCAAAAAGTTGTTATTTTAATTGTACATACATAAACTTTATTTTTATAATACGTAATAGAGAACAAATAAAAAATTAGAAATAAAAGTAGTATAAACTTTTTCCATAGGAAAACAAAATAAACTTCGAAAATGTTTGCGATAGAAACTTACCACGTTACCATGGCAACGTATATAATACTAACGCTAACGAAATCTTTATTTGAACAATTTTGTTTTATGATTATGAAGACTAAGAAAATAATAATGATGGATAAAATAATGTACGACATATTATATAGAAGATTTGGCGCTTATGCCTTTATTGTAACTTAGACATGGAATAAAATTGATTAAAGGATATATAAGAAATACCTATATTGACAACTTCAGAATTGGCAGTATGGATTAATTCCTTCGCCTGTCCTATTGAACGAATATTATTACTACTACTAACGAAATCTCTCAAAAGGAAAAAAGTGCCCGATTTTGAAACGTTCTTCATTGGTGCTCTGCTTCTATTGGTCTTAGCGTGATGATATATAGCCTGTAGCCTTCCTCGATAAATGAGTTATTTAAAACCGAAGGATTTTCTCAAATCGGACTGGTAGTTCCTGAGATTATTAATTACTTTTTTAAGGTCTGTTATCTACCAGTAAATACCCCGTGAAAATCGGCCCAAAGTAATGCGGACGAAGCCGCGGACAAATAAAGTAGAATATGTCAACCGCTATAATTTCGGTTATCTGGCAGTAAAAAGTAAAATTCCCGTTAAAATAGGTCCAGTCGTTTTGGAAATTACCCAGGACAAACAAACAAACAGACAAAATATAATAATATAAAAATATAGACAAAGTATAAAAAAAGTTTTTTTTGGTCATTTGTAGCCATATCCATTCATCAAAAAGTTGTTATTTTAATTGTACATACACAAACTTTATTTTTATAATACGTAATATAGAACAAATAAAAAATTGGAAATAAAAGTAGTATAAAATTTTGAATACGAAAACAAAATAAACTTTGAAAATGTTAGCGTTGATACTTACCACATAACTTCAGAATTGGCAGTATGGATTAATTCCTTCGCCTATGAACTATTTGAATAGGAAAAAAAAACTTTGAAAATGTTAGCTTTGATACTTACTACATAACTTCAGAATTGGCAGTATGGATTAATTCCTTCGCCTGTCCTATTGGACGAATATTATTACTACTACTTACTACGTTACCATGGCAACGTATATAATAATAACGTAATCGCTCAAAAGCAAAAAAAGTGCCCGATTTTGAAACATTCTTCATTAGTGCTCTGCTTCTATTGATCTTAGCGTGATGATATATAGCCTATAGCCTTCCTCGATAAATGAACTATCTAAAACCGAAAGACTTTCTCAAATCAGACTGGTAGTTCCTGAGATCATACCGTTCAACCAACCAACCAACCATTCGTCCAATAGGACAGGCGAAGGAATTAATCCATTCTGCCAATTCTGAAGTTATGTAGTAAGTATCAAAGCTAACATTTTCAAAGTTTTTTTTTCCTATTCAAATAGTTCATAGGCGAAGGAATTAATCCATACTGCAACAAACAAACAAACAAACAAACAAACAAACAAACAAACAAACAAACAAACAAACAAACAAACAAACAAACAAACAAACAAACAAACAAACAAACAAACAAACAAACAAACAAACAAACAAACAAACAAACAAACAAACAAACAAACAAACAAACAAACAAACAAACAAACAAACAAACAAACAAACAAACAAACAAACAAACAAACAAACAAACAAACAAACAAACAAACAAACAAACAAACAAACAAACAAACAAACAAACAAACAAACAAACAAACAAACAAACAAACTCTTCAGCTTTATATATTAGTATAGATTAAAGTTATAATCAATTTTAGTGGATGCACAGAGAGAAGAGTCAAGTTGAGATATCACTCTGGTTTACATATTTATCCACCCTATACTTACCTTTTCAAACCAAACCGGCCTAACATAGAACTTAACAGTCTGATAAATCGCTAATGTGCTACGGGACTTTGTTGTAAAACCTAACACTTATACCTGCAAAACTGTTACTGGTCTTATTCAGTTTAAAACATGAGATGAAAGAATGTTCCAAGAACACGAAACGAAAAGGAGTCGTAGATAAATGTTATGAAGTTAATTTGTCAGGATATAGTTGTTTTTCACAGTATTTTGGTAAAATCCTATTCGAATGATTCCAATATATTGTATGATGAACTCTAGAACTACGTGTAGATTGATTCTCATGATTTGCTCCTAGAAAGGATACAATTAGGCTTGTATTTTCAGTTGCGTTTCGAAAACCTCTTGAAATCCTTGATTAAATTTTGTGCAACCAAAAAAGTTACATGAACATTTCCTCGACATCAAGATCCTTATTATCAAACAGTATCTCTAACGAGGATCTTAAATAAAGACCTGGCTTTCCTAAAAGGGCATGGAATATCCACTGCTTATTTGCGATAACCTACACAATGGATTGAGCCACCGGCGGGCCATTGTTATTAAAAAAGATGTCAACGTTTGCCCCGTTGATTTACGATCCCCCTTTGTTGTAAATAATAATGAAAATTGTTATGTAATGCTCGGTAAGAGCTCATTAAGCCGATATAATAAACAAAGCCGAAATTGGCTGAGAATTTTCGCCTCTAGGTTTCTGGTTAGGGTTTTACGTTCCCTTTAAATGCTTAATTACAGCATTTCTCCTTTGAATCCTTTTAATATTTACTAGCAATTAAGTGTAATGGGAGATATAATGTTTGTCATTCAATTTAACAGTTTTTGTCTTGACAAAGTCAAGTAATGCGTTATTTTAAATATTGTCTGCCGTAATATTACTTTTTGCATTTTTAAGTTACTTTAAATTTTACATTACGGTACTATAATGTACTATAGTCTACAGAAATATCAAGACGTTTAACAAAATGATCTCCTGACATATTTAATATTAAGCTTATTTTCATATACCTAACGTAGTTATAGCAATACTTATTGTGTTTTCATTAATGAATCTTCGATATATCATTTGTGGTTATCGCTCATGATCTTCAGTTCTCATATTCATAGCATCTTCGGATGACGATTTACAGGAATCGGTTTAGATCGCATTTACAGGGTCTTTACTACTACTCCCGGCTGTCGTTTGTAAGTTGGTCGGGTAGAGGAAAATAAACAAAATTAAATGAATAGTACAATATAATTTGTAGCAATTGTTGTAGCAATTGGATCTTTATATTTCAAAATAAGCTAAATCCAATTGAAAAAGAAAATGTAGTATATGAAGATATAATTAATACTAAAATTAAAATAGTAAAACCTTTGTATAATATAATTTGTTTTAAACGGGTAAGATTAAATAAAAAAATTGTTTGGAACATTTTAGAACAGTTTATACTATTTATTTATTTCCATGTGAACATAGCAACAGTCAACAATAATACAATAACAATAATAAAGAGTAGTAAACGAAACTGAAGACCTAAAATGCTTTATCATATAGATACTTAATACTATATAAAATACACTAAGAAAATATTTAAATTATATAAGAGTAAATACTAATATACATTACACTTAGAAAAAAAAGAGGTGGTAGGTAGTAGAGCTATGCTGAAGTTATTAGTGGTTTCAGCATCAATGGGTCGGCTTGTCCAGGGTAGTACTACCCTCTCACACAAAACCAACGTGAAGTAACAGTGCTTGCACTGTTGCGTTTCGTTCGGTCAGCGAGAGCGCCGGATAACCCACCTCCCTGCCTCCGTCCTCTCCCCCAATACCCCTCCCTCAAACACAGGCCGAGAACGCAGTTGCAACTCCCCTGGTGTTGCTAATGTCTATGGACGGCGGTGATCACTTACCATCAGGTGACCCACCTGTCCATTTTCCCCCTATGACATTAAAAAAAGAATAAGAATAAACGAAAAAGTAAATAAGAATTCATTAATGAAAATTACAATTGACGAATGGGAAACAAAACAAGCTGGCAAATATAATTAAAAATATTGAAATATGATATACTAACTGTTATTGAAATGATCATGGATATAAAACGTGTTTAATTGTCTTTTTGATTTTGATTGCTCGATGGTCAATTATGTCTAACGAGATATATAATGTAATTAATGTAAGGAGATGTGCTTGGATGCGATCTCATTGTATAAATGAGTCATACGTACAATTGGATTGTAGTAAGATGTATTTGCGAGTGTATTCTTGTTAGTTTTAAACATGAATGTTTTATGAAAACGACAATCAAAATTGTTATATAAATTTAGAGACTAGCAAGGAGGAAGATGAGATATAATTACAATTATATTCAATTCATCTTTCAACAACCTGGCCCTCACTTGAATTATATTCAATTCTACTAAATACTAAATTACTTGAATGAAACCGAGTGTTATATAAATTGCTGAGATCAAAGTTAATTCAATATATTAGTAACTGTTACACGGTTTCTATCAAAGTTTCCAATACTATTCTGTAGTTGCCGGAAGTTCTATTAGGGTTACGCTTGCTTGCATTAAATACCTATGAAATTGATAACATAGCAAATCATAAAATTAATGTATGAACTATTAAAATAAATTAAATAGCTATGTTTGAATTGTATTTTTAATATTATCTACATGATAACTACAGGTTACCTGGAGTTGCAATTCATTTTATTTCATCCATCGGGCCGTGGACGCTCTGGAGCCGGACATTGTGGATTATAACCTGAAGATGGCTAGAAAGGATCAAAATGAAACTACCATAAAGGCAATAACGTCATTAAAAAATCCGTCATAAAATAATTAACAGTTAAACGAAATCATAAAAATAAATATATAAAATTATAATAATAAATAGATTAATAAAAAAGAAAAAAAACACCCAATAGATACGATTTTTGCCGTACATAATAAATAAAAGGAAAGCAAAAAAAAAGGTGCGGACTAATTGTCTGCAGAATAGAAGAAAGAAAAAAAAATATTTTGAATAAAACATATATAACTGGAGGATCGACATATCAAAACCCAAGATACACAGTCTCGAATAAAAGTAGCGCTCAAAACCGGCCGCAAAAACTCGCCAATATACATATGGTTACGCCAATGGTTATATTTAAGCGATTAACTTATAGTTTTGCAAATTCAACCTTACTTGCTTACATGAAAGATGTTTTTACAAGGACGCAAGCGACGCGAGACTATTTGAAATGACTGCATAATCCAAAATTATGAACTCATTTTTATGTACCGTCTGTGAGACGTTAAGTTTACATCTTGGGTTTTTGATATACAATGATCTAGAGGCTTAAAATCAATTCAAAAGAAGGCTGAATTTAATACTAACATTTGTTTATATATCAACTAGCGGACACGGTAGACGTTGTCCCGCCCTGGTTATAAAAGAATCCTTGACAAATTATATATCAAAACGTTCCTCGTGAATCACATTATCCACAGGTGAAAACTCTTTAAGTATTCTTAAATTCTTCTAAAATTCTTTAAGTAGTTTTTAAGTTTATCGCGAACAGACAGACGCGGTAGGGGGCTTTGTTTTTAACTATGTAATGAAGCAGCATTATTTATATCAGATATCTAACAAACCAATACTATACAGAGAAAATATTTAAACGCGATAAACTCAAAACCTACAAATGCAATTTCATAAACTAATTTATGCGTCATGTAGACTGGTTACTGAAGCGAATTCTAAGTTATCTAACTTCTAGCGCTAGGGAATAGGATATAAATTTGACAGCATCAAAACCGTGAGGTACAATACTTTTTTACGTATACCAGGTGAAAGGTTAGACACTCGCAGTATTCTGGGATATGACACTCCATGATCACATTTAACATATAAAATAATAATATGACAACAAATACTAATAAACAACCAAGAAAACCTAGGTTAAAGTTTGTTCTAAGACCTTCAAAAGTATAAACATAGTCGTAATAATCCTAAGTCCAATGACCGGTGCCTAAATCTACAATAGGAGTTAACACTACAACCCGGAGTTAATAACTTTCGATAATAAAACGGGCAATAAGCCCTTTTGTTTTATTCCTATCGTTCCCACGTTCCCTTTCAGGTGAAAGTGAAATCACCCGACGGTCATTGACACTGCGTTTTAACATAGACACGTAAAGGATTGTGTATATTTTTTGTATTTTTCTAGATAATTAGATCAAATACTAAGTACCTATTTTTTAATTGCATTAAAACGAGAATCGAAACGAGAATCGAGTGCGGAGTATCCTCCACAAATATTGCTACTGTCTAAATATTGAGCCTGTATTTTTGTATAATGGAGTTTTTGGCGGGATCTAGAAATGTCATGTAATGGGCTTTATATTTCATTTATAATGTTGTGTTATTTGGCTCTATATTATATAATATTAGTGGTATTTTACGTAATATAGTTTGATTATTGTGCACATGTAAAGTGGATAGGAAAGAATACCACGGAGCATAGATTCTAACTTGCCACATAAATTCCCTGGAAAGTTCTAAGAAGACGGCCACCATCTTGTTAATTTATAGAGACGATCGCAATAAACTCGTAATATTTACCTACTCGACAATGGCAGTAATAATCTACTAGAAGATTGGTTGCCAACAAATTTTTTTTATTTTATTTTTTGTTTAAAATCAATTGTTTAACGATCATCATCCGAGATAATGTATATTTCATAGATCAGTGTTAAATGAGTTCATTTAAACAAAAATCCGTTTTTGTAAAGTTGTGTGCGACAACCCTGGCCGCAGTTGACCTCACCAGAAGCAATTATAAAGTTTAATTACTCGTCACTCCGACTAGCTCCCAAGTTACAACAGATGGTGTTAGTTAAAATTCCTGCATAAAATACAGTTTAATGATTCTGCAAAAAAAAAAGGTTGTAATTTGTAAGACAACGTGGTTAATTTTCGGTATAAGTGAATGTTGTATTTCCTTTGTAATGTATCGCTAGTAGATCTTATTTATTTTTGTCCTGAAATTTTTGCATTGAAAAAGCCCTTTAACGTGTGAATATATATAGTGCGTGATAAAGTAATAGCAAGAAACAGTTACTATGATTGAATTTTATAATGAATATATAGTGACATATAATTTTGAAGCGATAATGATGTTTTGTATCAACACCAGGTGGGTCACCTGATGTTAAGTGACCCTGATGTGAAGTCCATAGACAATTGCAACACAAAAAGAGTCGCAAGTGCATTGCTACCCTGTGTTGGGAGAGGAGGTGGGTTATCCGGCGCTCTCATTGGCCGAACGAAATGCAACAATGCAAGCACTGTTACTTCACGTCGGTTTTCTGCGAACGGGTGGTACTACCCCGGACGAGCCAACCTATTCATGCTGAAACCAGTAATAGCATCAGTGTGGTTCTACCGTCTATCGATGAGAGCATACAATGTTGTTAGAGCATTTCCAAGTTGAGAAACCAGGTACGTTTAGCTATGTTCCGGCAGATCCACTTCAGAGTAACACTCTTTGAGTTTTCGTCCGCTCTTAGATCAGATCATCACTCAACATCAAATAGTATTTAAGTCAAACAATACTATACCTATAGGTATTGAAAATAAAAAAGTTGTGTGAGCTGTATTTAAAGGTTCATCTGTTGGCGGTGCAACATCACTTGGCTAAAAAACTGGATTTTTCAGTATTATTTGTTACATTATAATATTGTTAGAATTTAACTGAGTAACCTTGAAAAGCGGTCGAGTAACAAGTAAAACATCTACCTAATGCAGTTATGAGAGAATAAGATGTTACTTCACGTCGGTTTTCTGCGAAAGGGTGGTACTACCCCGGGCGAGCCGACCCATTCATTCTGAAACCAGTAATAGCTTAAATGTGGCTCTATCACCTATCGATGAGAGCATACAATGGTGTTAGAGCATTTCCACGTTGAAAAACCAGGTACGTTTAGCTATGTTCCTGCGGATCCACTTTAGAGTCAAACTCTTTGAGTTTTCGTCCGCTCTTAGATCAGATCATCACTCAACATCAAATGGTATTTAAGTCAAACAATACTACACCTATAGGTATTGAAAATAAAAAAGTTGTGTGAGCTGTATTTAAATGTTCATTTGTTGGCGGTGCAACAGCACTTGGCTAAAAAACTGGATTTTTCAGTATTATTTGTTACATTATAATATTGCTAGAATTTAACTGAGTAACCTTGAAAAGCGGTTGAGTAAAACATCTACCTAATGCAGTCAATATGAGACAATAAGGAAGAGGAAAATTCTGAAAAATTGAAAGAAGTTCCTTTGAAATGGTCACATCTTTTCGCAATAAAGAACATGACCAAAATAGTAGTTTTTTTACTTTATTTTTAGCAACCAATCTTTTAGATTATTACTGCCATTATCGACTAGTTAATGGTATTACAAGCTCTTCTTCCATTCCATTTTTACCAGTCTTCTAGTAGACTATTACTGCCATTGTCAAGTGAGTATCGATATTACAAGTTTCTTGATAAAATTTCAATGAACTAACAAGATGGTGGTCATCTTGTTAGAACTATCTATGGAGTTTTTGTGGCATCTCAGAATTCATGGTCCGTGGTATTATTTTCCATTCACTTCACTTATGCACAATAAACAAACTATTTTACATAAAACACCACCGACTTTACACAATATAGAGTCCAGTAGCACAAGATTATGAATAAAAAATAAAATCCACTACATTTCAGACCAAGATCCCGCCAAAAACGAAATAGCAGTTTATCATAGATTTAAAGGTTATTGAGCCTCAACCTATATAAAAAATAATACTTGTCTGGTACATCTAACGTAGCCTCGTAATACATAACTAATCTGGCTTATATCTCATTATACCAGATGCATGATAAAATAGTTTTAAATATTAATTACTATGAAATAATTTATCAACGGGTCAGCGATATATTTTCGAGTGCCTCTCGTCGCACACCCTCTGAAACCAATTATAAACTTTAATGAGCCTTGTCCCTCGCATGGCAGCCTACGGAGTTTACTTTTCTCCTACGGAGGTATATCGAGTCATTAGTGGTATAGCACGTACGTTGACTGGCACCTAATCTAAATGCTTTCTGGTATTTTACTCAGTTGAAAAAAAGAAAGAAAGAAATATATTTATTGCCATAGTATAAGTGTACAAAAAAACCTTAACCGTAAAAAAGTAAAAACTATGACAAAGAGACCTAGCGTCAGCGTATTGCCGCCTTTGAAAACAGCGCTGATTTTCAGCTAGGCCTAGCTAGGCAGTTCAGCTAATAGTATGATAATTCACCTTTTAAATACATGCCCAAAGTCTAATGGCTAATGAATGGCATTGGAATTAAATTTCAATCAAAGTACTGGAGATGATAATCATTTAATGGTATGACAATTTACCTTTTACATAGATGTTCAAGGTATTGCAACGTATAATGTATTCGAAATATATATATGCTAAGTTGGCTGGGTTGTTTTCCGAACTGGTGGTAGTTTCGACGTTCATAAGTGCCTTATTAGGGCCTAAACGGAATGAAGTATTTTTGATTTGATTTGTTTAGAAAAATTCAATCAAGGTACTGGAGATGATAATCATGTAATGGTATGACAATTTACTTTTTACGTAGATGTCCAAGGTATTGGTTAACGAATGGTAATGGTATTGGAGTTGAAATTCAAGCAAAGTACTCGAGATGATGATAATAAAATTGCAAAACCAGTTACGATGTACAGCAATGTATAGACCAGAAACAACCAGTTTCAAATATTATCAAACAGTTTATTTATTTATTTATTTAGGTTACCAACAGAGTCAACATCACTACATGTTAATAAAATACAGTAAAATGTACAGTTCAACATTCTTGCTAGATATGACCCTATTTACAGGCAACAACGACATGCATATAAAAAATTATGAGAGCATAATATAATTTATATAATTAACAAGTTAAAAATTTCAATATGAAGTAATACAATGAATTGTAAATGAACACATAAAGAATTGAAGAATTATATTATATTAAAATGATAAAAATGATTCAGAAAACTGAACAAGTTCGAATTGGAAATCATAATCGGTTTCATTGTTTAATCATTAAGAGCATATGATTTCTTAATATCCATAATGGTTTCGAAGAAAATATCAGTGTTACTTATAGTACTCTTAGATGCAACGTTATATAGTCTAATTTGTCTATTTAATGGGGAGAAGTGGCACAAATTCGTGCGAGAACGTTTTTCATAGAATAGTTTGTAATTGCCTGATCGCAGTATCCGAGAAGGTAACGTAATACACACTTGTGATAGTAGTAGTGGCACGTCCAAGATGCTAGTTCTCTTCGACCTTTAAGGGTGTTCATTTTAAAATATTATAATCGATCGGAATAGCTTTTGAGTTTATTAGTTGATTACAACTGTATGTTAAGTGCCAAAGGAATCTTTTCTGCACGCTTTCTAAGCGACTTATATAGACATCGTAATGCGGATTCCAAACCGTACTACAATATTCCAGCCCTGATCTAACAAGAGCGTTGTAAAGCAGGATTTTGATCTGAGAATGTCTAAACTCTTTGCTATTCCTCAGGACAAATCCCAATATTCTAAAAGCGTTTCTTACGATTAAATCTATATGTTTGCTAAACTGTAGCTTAGAGTCAAGCGTGATCCCTAGGTCCCGAATTGAATCTGAGGTGGTTTAGTCAGTTGATTTTATACTAGTTCGAATCAGATGAACAGATGTCTCTTTTGAGAGGCAAAAAGGTCTTTACGATAGTCGTTATGGGTGCATCCCATTCTGAGTATTTAGGACACTATTGTTACAATATCTATATATATACAATGCACAACCACTAATAACTTATTAATTATATACATAAAATACTACTTACATTTTGACAAAAATACTCAGCAAAATATACGAACAAAATTTGATTTATTCTTGTGCTGACTCCCAATAGGGTGATGATCCCTTAGGGCCAGCAACCTTTAGCTTCGCAATTCATCCGATAATAGAAAGTACCGATCAAAGTGTTTCACAACCAAAGGATTGTCCAGTGTCTTGGTTAACGTAATAAGATAATAAGATCAACGTTCTGATAACATTTCCTTCAGATAGTAAACTGAACGATATTCATTACATATAATTTAACAGTATTTAGAGAACTTAGTTAATTATCATACAGATTTAATGTAAATTATTTACTTTTATATTTAAAACTTACCGTGGATAACATAAAGCAGATATCCATCGCGATTATGGTGAATGGTTTCTTTCTTAAAATCTAATTTTAATTTAGTTTTTTTTCTTTGAATTGCATATATGACAGGTTGTTGATTTGACGGGGCTTATAAGTTCACTAAACTTTTTTGTATGAACGCTTAAAGTATTGCATCAAGCTGCCAAAATCATCGAACCTCGGTTTGATATACTGTCTTGAGTGTAAAATCCTATATTTGACTAAGGTACAAATTTGTTTCGTGGCTTAAATATGCCTTAACATTATATGATAACAAAAGATACTCCATAAGAAAACATCATTAAAGTGTATTCTTTACTAG
This sequence comes from Antheraea pernyi, assembly GCA_015888305.1. NCBI lineage: Eukaryota > Metazoa > Arthropoda > Insecta > Lepidoptera > Saturniidae > Antheraea > Antheraea pernyi. Next base: position 92,780 of record MU159335.1, on the reverse strand, counting down.
ATTATCCTCAATTACGTTCCATAATTGAATCAACAGGTCTTAATCGAATAACCTGATTCAAAGGCAATTGGAAACAACTATATCAGAACGTATTTATTTACCATCACCATGTCTATTAAATTGGTTAATATAAAATCATCAAGACTTGTGATCTGGTCCCACTTGACTCGGGGTTACAACTACTCCAATGAACTAAATAAAAGATAGACTGAATATAGATTGATCATTTCAAATTTTGTTTTTCAACTAACCACTTAGTATGCTAGAGAAATATATATTCTCAAGTTATTCCACTTAGTACTACGAGATATCTTCACTTATAAAGTCTAAGAAGGACTTCAACTTCACAAATATCTTTTTAATGTGAACAAATGACTCTTTCTGTAGTTTTATCCTATACAATTCGACACAACAAAGCTATCAAAATCTTTTCGAAGCAAACTACCAGAATACAAATTCGTGAATTTGTAAATCAAAAACTTCTTAATGCGTATAATGGTATTTATAGATTTAATATATCATAAATTTTCTTATCAATTAGTTGTGATGCTCATAGATTTATGTTTTTTTTTTGTTTTACGTATTTATTCGTATTGTATTATTAATAATTAATAGCATTAGCAATAAGCAACAAACAATATATTTGAATGATGCATTGACCTAATTTGCTATTCTTTTTCACATATTTCAAAATCTTCATAGTTCTTTCGCAAAGGTTAAGCTTAACTTGGTTTTTCTTATTATGTATTTTATTTTAACTTTATGTGTTATGTTATAATCTGTTTGTCGCTAGTAATTATTATCTTTTATATGATAGGCCCTAAAAAGTCGTGTCAAGAGGCTCTTGAATATTTAACTTTCTTATATTTTTATTTACTGATTATTATGTTTAAAAAGAATCCTCAAAATATGAGATAGAGAGCGTTACTTTGGCAATAGGTTTCCTTATTTGTAATAAGACCTTAAATAAGAAAAGGAGAGATTGTGTGTAGATTGAGGGAGAGAATAATATAGTTATAGGCGTCTGTCACATAGCAGAAGTGCTCGCGTAACTGCGTTCCTATTCGAAGGGTTTTGTTGGCAACGTATATTGTCATAATTCTATCTTAGTTCTCGGGTATAATAAAAAGGTCCAATACAACATATTATTGTATTATTTATGTTAAAATGTTTCCCTGTAATACAGAAGTTTCACTTCTATCGTGTGTCTTTACGGCACACTTTGTTTTTTATTTATTTAAATAAGATTCTGTTAGTAAGTTTTTAATCTAAAAAATAAAAAGTAACGTGTAAGATTATAAATTATTAAAAATACATTATAATACATTGATCCGCGTATCTTGTTTGTAAAGAAACTGTCAAGTGAGTTCGCGTCGAATAGGGTTCCTTATTTGTAATAAGACCTTAAATAAGAATAGGAGAGATTGTGTGTAGATTGAGGGAGAGAATAATATAGTTATAGGCGTCTGTCACATAGCAGAAGTGCTCGCGTAACTACGTAACTATTCGAAGGGTTTTGTTGGCAACGTATATTGTCATAATTCTATCTTAGTTCTCGGGTATAATAAAAAGGTCCAATACAACATATTATTGTATTATTTATGTTAAAATGTTTCCCTGTAATACAGAAGTTTCACTTCTATCGTGTGTCTTTACGGCACACTTTGTTTTTTATTTATTTAAATAAGATTCTGTTAGTAAGTTTTTAATCTAAAAAATAAAAAGTAACGTGTAAGATTATAAATTATTAAAAATACATTATAATACATTGATCCGCGTATCTTGTTTGTAAAGAAACTGTCAAGTGAGTTCGCGTCGTAAATTCACTTGGCGCCCTAACGTAAGATATCATGGACCCCTTAGTATATATCATGGCACCCTCAAATCCGGCTTGATCTCGGTGACGCGTTGATGGATTCAGTTATTGGATATTCAGTAGCGTAAATAGCTACGACGTGTCGGTTATTTAGTATATTATTTTAATTATATTTGTAGACTTTATTATCAAGAAATACTTTTACCCTATTAAGTTTGTATGTGAAAACTTACACTTGAAATTATATAAGTAATTTTTAATGAATCTTTTATTAAAGTGATCTAAATATATAAAATCCAGTTTCATGATGTTTGTCCACGATGAACTCCGAAATTACTCGACCGATTTTAATGAAAGTTGGCATTTACGTATAATTTAGTCCAACTTAAAAGAGAGAATAATTTATATTTGGATAGATAGGCTCGATATTTTTTAATTACAAATTAAATGATTGTCAATTTTTTATTTTGTCTGTGGCCTCTTTAGAAACTTCCACAATTCCGCCAATGTCATGTAAAATAAGAACAACCCCAATAATAATATAACAAAAGATTTGAAGTTGATTTTAACCAACACCATTTATGTCTAACATAGCACCAAAGGACAATACACCATTGGGATTAGTAAGTTCGTAAATAACTAAGTTAGTAAATAAATACCATATACATATTAATTAGAGCTTAACTTTATTCATATTAATATATTTACACTATTTTGGCATTTACGTATAATTTAGTCCAACTTAAAAGAGAGAATAATTTATATTTGGATAGATAGGCTCGATATTTTTTAATTACAAATTAAATGATTGTCAATTTTTTATTTTGTCTGTGGCCTCTTTAGAAACTTCCACAATTCCGCCAATGTCATGTAAAATAAGAACAACCCCAATAATAATATAACAAAAGATTTGAAGTTGATTTTAACCAACACCATTTATGTCTAACATAGCACCAAAGGACAATACACCATTGGGATTAGTAAGTTCGTAAATAACTAAGTTAGTAAATAAATACCATATACATATTAATTAGAGCTTAACTTTATTCATATTAATATATTTACACTATTAAAGGGAGTGAAGGAAAGGGAGAGGAGGAATTGCATTGCATGCGGTGGGACAGATGCATGCAGATGTCCGATATCATACGCTTGTCTACGTATCGAATCAAGGAAAACCAGGGTATAGTAGGAATGGTTGGCTGTACATTGCCATAGAATTTCGCCTTAATCTTGTGTGATGTCTGCCACTGAATATTGCATGCTTTAAACATCTAGTGTTTCATGCTTGAACATAGATCCCCAGGAATGATCTAAAATTGTTCTAGGGACAAAAATTTCATAGGCAAGGCTATGTTACCAGCTTGTTTAGCACAGGAATCTGCGGTTTCATTGCCTGGAATGCCTGAGTGGCCCGGAATCCAAGCCAAGACGATTTCTAAGTTTTGCCGTTGACAGATATAGAGGGCTTCTTTGATATTGTATATTATTGGGGATCTGTATTTAGATTTGTAAGGGTTAGCCAGTACGGTTTGCAAGCAGCTTTTTGAATCAGTTAAAATAATAGACTGTTTGATATTATGGGATAATACAAATTATATAGATTCTAAAATTGCGATTGACTCACCAGTAAACACTGTTGAAACTGGAGGGCATTTGGAACTTAAAATAATTTTGAAAAAGTGTATCCACACGGCGGCTCCCACGAAGTTATTGTTTCTAATTGTGAGTTACATCAGTCTCGAATAGATGGCGCAAAACATTAGTTTGTTAACTGAATACTGTAGGACCGACTGTTATCGATATCTCATAGATGGTGCCATGTTTTAATTTTGAATTTATTTTTCATCTCCAGTTTATTTTATTGTCCATCTGTGGTATTAAATTCAATATATAATAATAGAGCCACAGCAACGCGTGGCCGAGTCAGATAGTATATTCATATATGTATTTTTGAATACTTGTGGTAATTAGTTTATAACCAACATATAACGTTGCTTGATAATTAGTACAAGAAATGCTTTTTTTTATTGTAGCACGGCAAAGTGACTGCACTATGCCTGATGGTAAAGCATAGTACAGTCTAAAAACAACGGCGACCACCGAGTGACACACTATTCATCGCCGGTCGCCGCTGTCATGCCGGCCTGCGAATAGCTGGATATGTACAGGCTGATCCCGAAACACGACCCGCAGAAGCTAATCACTATGACGGGCTTTTTCGCCATATACATGGTGGTTGCGGCCCAGTCAGGCTGTAGAATCCTACCACCCCGCTTTCGCAATTGCCTCGTTCGTTACTCAGCAAGGTGCACCACGTGCAGGTGAGGTTGGCTTGGGTGTCTCAAGTCTTATGATGTTATTTGACACCCTTTACACCCCTTTGTTTATCTGTACGTTAAAATATTATTTTTAGACTCTATACCCTATTCTCTACAACCCTCAAAAACGGAACAATTGCCATACGAACTCTTGGCCAGAAATTATGCTATGAGAGGCTGAAGTTGGGCTAATGGCCTGTCGAGTACCAATTATTACCCAGAAGACCTGAAGTGTAACTACCTATGTCGTGAACTTGGTCACATCACCGGTTCTCTATGTGATGGAATTTGTTGTGTTGACTACATTTTATAAAGTTAAAGCTAGTAAAACCGCGGGTACATCAGTAAGAAATAATAAGGTACCATTTGTTACTTATACATAAAATAATTGTGCTGTCTATTGGTATTTAATAACGGTTTTTTTTTAATTAATTTAAACTAATATATATATATTTATAGTTATAAGAATATAAAGTTAAACACAATTTTGACCATTATATTTTGTAGGATAGCCTGATTATTTTATCGAGAAATAAAAAATAATGAAACTAAATATTAAAAAAAATCAATATTTAAAAATTGTTATTTACTTACACAATAATACAATTGGATAAAACAGATTTAAGTTTTATGATTGAAACTTCTTCGTATAATAAAACAACACATTTAAAAAAAAAAAAGAAGCCACAGACAGCCTGAAATACAATTTCACCGATAACGTAAAAGTATTAAACATTGAAAACACACACAATTAACAATGCAGTACGAGGCATGATTGATAGATGGCGGTAAAATAAATTTGACACTTACCGAGCTGCGTGACTCAATATAATTTGATTTCACTCCAACCGCACTATTAGATGTTAACTCGAACAACGGCTTTTTAAATTAACAGTTTTAAAATACAACAGTGTAGAGAGCACCGAAAAATATTGTTATTTCGAATAAAAATTTTCAGAAGTGAACACTGAAATGTCGAAATTATATGTTCGAAGCACCAGTTAAACCTTTTTTTAAACCTATTTAAACCTATTTTCACTGCATACCAAGGAGGTCTATTATGTTTCAGACTCAGTAAAACCAGTAACAGTTTCTTTAGGTAATAATGTTAGGTTTTACAACAAAGTTTCAAAGTATATTAACGATTTGCCGGATTATAAGTTAAGCGCCATGTCAAGCGTATTTTGGTGTCAAAAGGCCATTATAAAATGGATCAATATGTGATCCATGGTGATGTTTGGAAGTGACTACCCTCTTTTTACATCCGGTAAAACGATTGTAAAAAATTTTCAGAAGTGAACACTGAAATGTCGAAATTATGATATGTTCGAAGCACCACTGCTAAATCTATTTTTACTGCATAGCAAGGAGGTCTATTATGTTTCAGACTCAGTAAAACCAGTAACAGTTTCTTTAGGTAATAATGTTAGGTTTTACAACAAAGTTTCAAAGTATATTAACGATTTGCCGGATTATAAGTTAAGCGCCATGTCAAGCGTATTTTGGTGTCAAAAGGCCATTATAAAATGGATCAATATGTGATCCATGGTGATGTTTGGAAGTGACTACCCTCTTTTTACATCCGGTAAAACGATTGTAAAGTTTTAATTTATTTTATATATGCATATGTTAAAAAATGACTCCGATCGAGTTTCTTGCCGATCTTCTCGATGACTTGGTTGTTTTCCGAACCGGTGGTAGCTTTGACGTCCATAAGCGCCTTCTTAGGGCCTAAATTGATTAAAGTATTTTTGATTTTCTTGAAAAAGGTTTGATTACCAACAGGCATGTATATACAAGTTATTCTAACTGACTACTAAGAAGTGGCTACCTTATTATCGGCTTCAGGATTATGATCACTTTATGGTCAGCTTCAAGTGGACTACACGCCTGTTTCAGAACATAAAAACAATATGTGTTTTATTACTAAACTTTAATAATAATAAAATACTAAATTATCGTTACGTCATGTTCCTTGTTTAGTATTAAACTGAATTATATATAATATAGAAGTAACCATCATTTAAATAGTACTCACACGATTTAACGTCAACGAAAACAGCTCACGATAACTTTAACGCCCCTTCAAATGTTTACGATGTTGTGACAACCCTGAAACCGTCCGTAAATCCTCGTTTAAGACCGTCCTATTATCTTATATAGACGATAAAATTATATGATAATATTAATTGTTGTTATGGAACCTATAATTTGTTGTAACGGTGTAATGGATTACTGTTATTTTATTATTGGTATATATAGGGAAGGGCAAATATGAATGTCAATAAACAAATTCTGAATCTAAATATTGCCATTATATTAATCGTTGTAATTATATTATTATTATTATATTTAATGTAATTTATATGAAAATTCAAATGAGAACACATTTATTTCATTGTTTTGAGTTGTCACTTCTGTCCGCAGTCACAATCCGAATTCTGTAGGCGGTAGAGCCAAGCTGAAGCTATTACTGGTTCATAGAAAACCGACGTGAAGTAACAGTGCTTGCATTGTTGACTTTCGTTCGGCCAGTGAGAGTACCGGAGGACCAATTCCCTTCCCCCTTCCCCCTCTTCCCCCAAACACAGGCTGGCATCGCACTTACGACTCTCCTGATGTTGCAAATGTCTATGGATGGTGGTGATCTCTTAACAGCACGTGGCCAGCCTGTTCTGGTGCATCCTATGATATAAAAAAAACCATCTCACCTGATGTGAAATGACGGTGCAGTCTAAGATGGTAAATATGGTAAATCAAAAGGATGGATTTCAATTACATCTGCCGGAATATAATAAACAGGTGCTAGACAACAGATTCGCAACTTGAGGGTAGCAGCTAGCCAGGCGGACTTAGAAAAAGCCTTACCACTATGCAAATCATTAGGTAATATCTGTATTTAAAAAAGTCCAGGCAGTCATAAGGATTGTTGTCTGAAGTCAAGACTCAAAACAATGAAGTAACTGTGTCCACTTTTCAATTTGCGGACCTGGCGGGCTTCGGCCTGTCTTAATATTAAAAAGTTAAAAATCCTATAATCAACCGCAGCGCCACCTACCAGGTTCAATCTAATCCATTCTCGGATCCTATGGAACATGCAAGATTTCATCAAAATCGGTCCAACCGTTTAGGAAGAGTTCAGTAACATATACACGTACAAAAGAAATTTAAATATAAAGATAGAATCACAATATTTATTTATTTTAATTAGTTTGTTGAAGTTATTAACATAAGTGTGATTTTCACATACGTCGGCACTTTGGACAATAATTAATCAAACATGATGGACTGCACAATCTATATACAAAATATCAATATAACATGTACACAGGCCGCTATACTGCGAGTAGCTAGTCGAACGTACGCTCAACACGTTACGTTTTACTAGCATCTCGCTGACACGAAATCACAAGTTTTTCTCCTGTCAAATACCAATCAACGAGCGTAAAGAATTTTCTACTTAAAAAAAACAGTAACTTAAAAAAAAGTTACATTTTACAAAAGGTTACATATTCCTGTGTTTGTCCCTTAATAACTAGAAAACTACCGAATACATTGACATCTCTTTAATATTTGCTTTGTTATATTAGGTAATTAATTTATGTAATAAGTTAGAAGTATTACACATAATACAAAATAATTACAAGTATGTGTTATTAAATTGTATCTAAAAAGCATTAAAAATGAACCGATATAATGTAGACGATTGTATTTTAAGTCACAGTAATTGTTTTCACGTGACAAAGGAAACTAAAATACTACACACGTTGTGCAAATCATTAATTTTAGGGGAATTATATTGTTTCAATATCATAATTAAATATATAAATTCTTTACAGAGTTCAAGTCTATACCATTGTTTAGAACAGTGTTTCCCAACATTTTCGTTTCCGTACACTTATTAAATATTTACATATAAGAGTACCGCTCCTCTGGTAACATATAACATCACATCACAACAACAATCTGGTACATTACCATACTTACTCATAAAAACGTGTCTGGTTTCTCTTAAAGACTATTTATTATCAATCATAACTTTAAAATATACCTAGGAATATCCCAAGAGACATCCAGTGATCTACAAAGAGTTACTGAGTTTACGTTCATTAATAAAATTGTATTATTTTTTTTCATTATATCATTAATTTATTGTTACACTAGCGAGACCGGTAGACGTTGCCCCACCCTGATTATGAAAAAAAGCGTGACAAATTACATAAATAAACCTTCCTCACGAATCACTTTAACTACTGGTGAAAACCGCGTGAAAATCCGTTCAGTAGTTGTTGAGTGTATCGCGAACAGACAGCCAGACGTGGCAGTGAACTTTGTTTTATTATATGTAGTGATTACTATAATATATATACATGATAGTAATGTTTATATAAGTAAACTGGTTTAACTTCTCCGTATTTTCACCATTACCAATACAACTTTTACGTACTCCCAATGGGACCCAGTGTATCCCCAGGGGCATACGTACCACAGATTGGAAATCTCTGGTTTAGAATATAAATATTGTTTGACTGACCCTGCAATGTTTTGAGTAGGATATAATTTATGTTATATTATTTAGACATAAACTATGGAACGTACAAACAGCTTCAGTTAAAAATACCTTGATATAAACTTTATCAATTAACCACAACAAAATATTGACAAACGTTTCTACAAATACGTAAAATAAAAAAAAAAAACAACTTCTCTCCTATCTCGCATTCCTTATAAATGTTGAACGAATAGTTACAGACGAGAATGGAATTTTAACATCGGAAAAGCCAGTCGAACTGACTCTAAGTTGCAACAGTGCGGAATGCAATTTTCTCAGACGCGCTTTCTTAACGGGCAATTAGACAGAAAGGAATCCTTAAAGTTTTGAACGGGAGTGACAGCTGAAAGTTTGAAACAATGTTATATAAAGATACGCTTATTACTTACTGTATTAGTACCTACTACTGTATAAAAAACCAAAATTAAAAATGCTTTATTCAGTCTAAGCCCTAAGAAGGCGCTTATGAATGTCCAAGCTACCACGGGTTCGGAACTCTGGTAACATATAACATCACATCACAACAACAATCTGGTACATTACCATACTTACTCATAAAAACGTGTCTGGTTTCTCTTAAAGACTATTTATTATCAATCATAACTTTAAAATATACCTAGGAATATCCCAAGAGACATCCAGTGATCTACAAAGAGTTACTGAGTTTACGTTCATTAATAAAATTGTATTATTTTTTTTCATTATATCATTAATTTATTGTTACACTAGCGAGACCGGTAGACGTTGCCCCACCCTGATTATGAAAAAAAGCGTGACAAATTACATAAATAAACCTTCCTCACGAATCACTTTAACTACTGGTGAAAACCGCGTGAAAATCCGTTCAGTAGTTGTTGAGTGTATCGCGAACAGACAGCCAGACGTGGCAGTGAACTTTGTTTTATTATATGTAGTGATTACTATAATATATATACATGATAGTAATGTTTATATAAGTAAACTGGTTTAACTTCTCCGTATTTTCACCATTACCAATACAACTTTCACGTACTCCCAATGGGGCCCAGTGTATCCCCAGGGGCATACGTACCACAGGTTGGGAATCTCTGGTTTAGAATATAAATATTATTTACGATAGTGACCCTGCAATATTTTGAGTAGGTTATAACTTGTGTTATATTATTTAGACATAAACTATGTAACGTATAGCTTCAATTAAAAATACCTTGATATAAACTTTATCAATTAACCACAACAAAGCATTGAAAAACGTTTCTACAAATACGTAAAATAAAAAAAACAACTTCTCTCCGATCTCGCATTCCTTATAAATATTGAACGAATAGTTACAGACGAGAATGGAATTTTAACATCGGAAAAGCCAGTCGAACTGACTCTAAGTTGCAACAGTGCGGAATGCAATTTTCTCAGACGCGCTTTCTTAACGGGCAATTAGACAGAAAGGAATCCTTAAAGTTTTGAACGGGAGTGACAGCTGAAAGTTTGAAACAATGTTATATAAAGATACGCTTATTACTTACTGTATTAGTACCTACTACCGTATAAAAAACCAAAATCAAAAATGCTTTATTCAATCTAAGCCCTAAGAAGGCGCTTATGAATGTCCAAGCTACCACGGGTTCGGAAAACAACCCATTTATCGAGAAGAACCACCAGAAAACTCGATCTGGTTTATCTTTGTAACTTACATATTTAAAATACATTACACGTTACAATCGTTTCTTTGTGAATGCATAGAGACAGGAGTCAATTCTAAACATCACCATCGTTCACATATTGATGCAGTCTATAATAGCCTTTTGATATCAAAATCCGCTTGACATGGTGCTTAAACTTACAGTCCAGCAAATCGCTAATATGCTTTGGGACTTTGTTGTAATTCCTAACAATATTATCTTAAGAAACTGTTACTGGTTTTAATTACTTTGCTGTATCATGTTTGTTCGTAGATCAGTATGTGTAGAACTATGCGATGTGATTTCACACGTATTTAATTTTGGAGTATACTATTAATTCATTTATGTAAACTTTAATACATTCCGATTGTTGTGTAAGTAGCCATACGGTATGGTCCTTTACTGCCATAGGTTTATACAGTTCGCCCGTACTCGGTTATGTATAGGTCAGGTGTCGTCGGTCGTCAGCTCGCTATTGACCTCCAATATCCCGTCCGGACGCCACGACCTGCCCGCACTTCATTTTAGATTTACATATTTCCTAATATACGTCTTTTTTTTTTTAACTTTATTTTTGGCAATCAATCTTTTAGATTATTACTGCCATTGTCAAGTAGTTAATAGCATTACAAGTTCATCTTCCATTCCATTTTGGCAACCAGTCTTCTAGTAGACCATCACTGCCATTGTCAAGTGAGTATCGATATTACAAGTTTCCTGATATAATTTCAATGAACTAACAAGATGGTGGTCACCATACGGTATGGTCCTTTACTGCCATAGGTTTATACAGTTCGCCCGTACTCGGTTATGTATAGGTCAGGTGTCGTCGGTCGTCAGCTCGCTATTGACCTCCAATATCCCGTCCGGACGCCACGACCTGCCAGCACTTCATTTTAGATTTACATATTTCCTAATATACGTCTTGAATGGTAACTACTCCACTCTAAATTGTCATAGCGTGATGCTCCTTCTTCAAAAAATACACTATAAAATGCGACAAGATTTTTACAAATCTGACTGGGAATTCCAGCCTTCAACGTGTTCAAACAAACAATCTTTTGAAATATTGTATTATAATTTAGTATATTTAATAATAAGAATGTTAATCTGACGTGTCTGTACCTTTTAGACTTTGGAAAAACACTATAAAATGCGACAAGATTTTTACAAATCTGACTGGGAATTCCAGCCTTCAACGTGTTCAAACAAACAATCTTTTGAAATATTATATTATTATTTAGTATATTTAATAATAAGAATGTTAATCTGACGTGTCTGTACCTTTTAGACGTTGGAAGACGTTATAGGTGTCTTGGAATAAGCAATAAAATACATTTCAATCATTTTTATAATTGTCTGTCTGTATGTCTTTTTCTATGAGCACGTATCACTGCTAAATTACTCCGTTTACGATAATACCTCACCAAGAAATTTATAAAGCATATCCTCGAGTAACATTTAGTCTTGATTTCATTAACATCGGTTCACTCTATCAAAAGTTATTGTAATTTTAATGACGACGCGACTTAAGTATGAGAGAACAGTAATTAAGTAAGACTTAATACACTCAGATGATTTTATTGGGCACTGTTCTTTACATTAGGTGTCACGTGGATGTAGTCGCGGGCAGAGCTATTATAAATAATGTTGCTTCTTCAAATAGCAACTTTCGGTACGTCTTTGATAGTAAAGTTATTTTCATTGCTCCCTGAACTACATTAAATTTTAACTAGCGGACATATTAACATAAAACTCAAAGGCGTTCAGGATATAAAGAAGTGAAGCGTGAAGGTATACGGAGCGTAACATTTTCGTAGGTTTCGCCTATTTACAGTTGATTGATCGTAGAACCTTCGAGAGGTCCGTTGCGAACGCGTAGTACGTCATGTAAAATTCAAACTTGATTTGAAAACCACAACCAAGTAAGTTTCAATTCGATACTAAGAATAAAATCGGAACCAGAGGTTAAATTCTTCAACCAAGAATCGTATTGGTGTAAAGTCTTTTGAAATTTATGCAAACATTCTTCATGGCTGTACGCCATTGAACGCCTATCATGAAAATACTACGGGATAAATTTAGATCATTGTTTTTTTAGTTTTACTTCATATTTTCTTGGTCCTTAACTAAAAAGACTAATTACTTTTTACAACAAATAAATAAGTCAAATAGGTGTAATAGGTGTAGCCGTTCTGAAGCGACGTGCGTATATACCTACGTATTGACAGTAGTCCGGTGAAGCTGTTAAGACCTTGCTTGGTCAACAGCGTAGTCAGTTCGAAAAAAAAAACCTACGTATTGAGCAATTGATTTGTATTTATATGGATTATTATAAATTTTCCTACATATTTTATAATAGCAATTCATTAATTACCATGGAGAGTTATTGTTGCTATTTTTATCTGCCAGGAACCGACATTCAAGCACATACGTACAATAATTATATAACTTCATGACTAACCAGCTAATTCGCATGACTTCGTTTCCAACCTCTTTCAAGTTTTGTTTTTCACATGGAAATTATTTATTTTTATCAAGGTTAATAGCATATTTTTATTTTTGAAGTAACACTTCTTTAGGCGTAACATAACTGGACAACAATGCTGCGGAAGTCCATTACGGTAATATGGCGTCACGTTTCTGTACCATCCGGTTAGATAATATTTAAACACAACCAAAACTTCTATTAAATCATAATTAATTTAATTCGTTACTTATCACAGTAATCTATTCGTACTTTTCTATATTTACTTTATAAGAAAGAGTTGCTAATAATATTTCCTGCGTTATATAAGTTCCGAATTAGCTGATAGATGGCACTACGGTTAATGAAGGTTTAATGTGATTTGTTACTTACTTATATTGAAACCAGATGGCAGAACGGTTGCGTGCCCATATAATTATACATAATTAATTATATTGTATGATTTTAGTATTATTCAGTTTAATATTTTTTATTATTATATTTTCAACAATTTTTGATTGATTTGTATAAACTATTTATTGACCAAATCAAAAGTTTTATTTCAATAGCGTGTGAAGGTTACATGCATTTTTTTTTTTAATGAAATACATTAATTTTTTTTATACTAACACAGCAAAATGACTGTACATTGCCTGATGGTAAGCACAGTACAGTCCAAAAACAATGGCGACCACCGAGTGACACACTATCCATTGCTGGTCGCTGCTGTCATGCCGGCCTGGAAAAAGCTGAAGATGCACAGGCTGATCCCGAAACTCGACCCGCAGAAGCGAATCACTATGACGGGGTTTTCCGCCATATACATGATGGTTGCGACCCAGTCAGGCTGTAAAACCATACCACCCCGCTTTCGCCATTGCCTCGTTCGTTATTCAGCAGGGTGCACCACGTGCAAGTGAGGTTGGCTTGGATGTCTCAAGTCTTATGATGTTATTCGACACCCCTAACATCCCTTAATGTAATTATTTCTATTTAAAACCTTATAAAACTTTCACGGAAGACATGCTAAAGTTATTTCTGATCAATTTTATCGTTACTCCTTAACTCCTATGGGATATAGCAATGTTATGTATCCCAGATGATACTTTGAAGTGTTGTTTATAGTGTAAAAGTTCCATCAAGATTCATAGATTCATTGGGCCGTTAGAATAGCGTAAACAAACAAAACACACTTCAATTTAGTTCATTTTGGTGATATGTTGATAAATTGCAAGCAACAAGTACGCGATAGAAATAATACTTTTGTTTTTAAAAAAATACAACATATAGCCAACGTCATGCTGCGTTCCCAGGCGATCACCCATCCAAGTACTGACCGCGCCGGACGTCGCTCAACTTAGGTGATCGGAGGAGAACCGGTGTTTTCAACACTTTACCCAACCCAGTGCTTATCCTCACCACTTTTTGTCACACAAAAAGTTTGCGGATCAGAATCTCAAAGGCCTCCCATAAGAATAACTCCAAAAATATTATTCAAATTTGTTTTTTTAAAATTTTGTTCATTATTAACCAATTTGTTTTCTTCTTTGCAGAATCTTAAGAATCAAATCATGACAACGAACGTGTGGGTGGAACAGGTGAGTTTTATTTTACGTAAGTAATCATTCGAAAAGCGGCTTTTACTAAATACTATTTAGAACCTCGTTAAGTCGAACCTCTATAAGTTGAAAACCTCCAAATCTCGAAAAAATGTTTTGGTCCCTTCCCTTCCAGCACCAAAACCTCCATTACTCGAAATCTCAACCCTCTTTTAGTCGAAATAATCATTGAGTTCCTCCAAGTCATTTTGGAACATGTTTTCCCTCCATAACTCGAATTAAATGAAAAATTAAATTTTACCCCTGTATCTCGAACATAGCAATGTTTTATTTTACAACTTGATTATTTGAGACTTATTGCTAGTCCAGTGATGCTGTTAAGATCATGCTAGGTCAATTACCTAGTCAGTTCGAGAAAAAAAAGACTTAGTACCTGTATAGGTCGAAGAAACATAAGTTACCGACTTTAAGAATTCGCCGACAGTGTAAGTTCACCATTGTTTCTTAGAAAGCAATACTCCCAGTATATAACGAATAGTATTATCACCAATTTATGTCTCACGTTAACACCTGTTTGCTTGCTTGATGGGAGGTGTTTAATTTTACTATTCTTGATTTCATTTGAACTTTAATGAAGCAAGTAATTTGTTATCTAGTGAATTATTATCAGAAGAATTTTGGTTCTACTGCAATACACATCAATTTGTACAACCGGTTACAAAAAAAAAATAAATTGAAACATGAGAGCTGTGAAACGTAAACTGAAAACTTTGAGTCTCTCTGAAAAATTGTAATTAATCTCAACACCTTTACGTCGAAATTCTCTGTAAGACGAAAACTCTATAACTCGAATATTTTGGCGTCTCCCTTAATAATCGACTTATAGAATTTCTACTGTATTAGAAATTTCTGTCTTTGATCTTCGGCCATATGTTTATGGGCCTCTGTATGGAATATCGCGTGAACTATAATTAAATGTGTTGGAGCGCAACTGATGAAATATATTTAGGCGTGCTTGACAGGAAATTTCCAATTAGAGGTGGATAGTTGTTAGCCTGGCGAGTATTACAAAAAAATCGTGCTCTGTAGAGTCGATTAAAAACATCGATGTTTAGAGGTTCGGTTATTCAAAAATTGATTTCTTTAATTTTTTATGAGATTTTCTTTAAGTTCAAATTATATGGGTTTTATTATTATCTAAATAGAAAAAAATCAAATCACGACTTTATAATGTCAGAGATCGATTCACTGAATCGATTCGATGTTTAATATCGATTAAAATAATTGATATTTCTATGTCTAATTACTGATTATTTAAGTAATCAATCTCAGATCGCCATCCCTATTACAAAACACCCTACAACAATTATTCTTTACAATGATTTTTCTTTTATAAAAAAACTGAGGATAATTTTTTTATATATTACGAGTGATACTTTACATAAAATTAATGGACGTCTGGTTGTTAAAATTCAACCATGATTTATTATTTACTAGCGGGCCCGGCAGACGTTGTCTCGCCCTTATTTAAAAAAAATCCTTGATAAATCATATACCAAAACGTTCCTCATGAATCACTCTATCCATAAACCGCATTAAGAGCCGTTCAGTAGTTTTTGAGTTTATCGCGAACAGACAGACAGACAGACGCGGTAGGGGACTTTGTATTATACTATGTAATGAAGTAAGTTTTATTACTATTGGGGTTTTTACAACAAATGTTATATCGTAAAAAGCGTGAAATACGGCAAATAGTGGCTCATAAATAAAATCATCAGTGGAACAGATTTTTTTTTATTGATTAGTGTTATCATTATCTACTAAATAACATGTATAGTTCACACGCGATAGAAGTGTAACGTTAGATAAGTGATAAAATATTTATGTAAACGCTACATATGAAACATATACGTGATATACTTTGGCTATATACATATTTATAGCCAATGATATTATAACTAAAATGCTGTAGATACGTTTACTACATGACATTTTGACAAAACAGATGGCAGGATAACGCACACATACGTAAAGTAATATTGTAACGCCACGCTGTCTTAGATACAATGTGGAAGTAAGATGGCATATTCTCAATATCAGTGGTGAAAAAGAAATAGTTATATGTTACTTAGATACGGGCGGGTTGACGGGGCAGCAGTAAAAAATAAGCTTGCTAGTCAAGTTTTAACAAGGTGCCGTCGAAGAACTTATCTACAGCATTCTAGTTATAATATCGTTGTTTACAGCTTTTCTCAAGGCTCTGTAATACACAAGAGAACATACACACATACTAACACACGTACAACGCTTGTACCAAAGCTACTACTAGATAGTACAATAACCGATTAGGAGACCGCGAATATAAGTAACACTGTGTATCGTATTCTATCTTATTCTCTCGAATGTTAAATCGTGTAGCTGTATATGTTTGTCTCTTTTTAAGGTCGTTGTTTTCTTTCATAAACTTTCAAATCACGAGGTTAAATATTTACTTCAAAAATAATATAAAATCGTTTGATGGTTCATATAAATATATTAAAAAGTTGTAGCAGAATTAATGTGGTTAGCATTTTGCGAAATAATTTATCGCGTGAGAAACAGTAACCAATTCGACAACGCGCAGTAAATCAGAACACCCACTCCAATGAACACAGTTAATAGAAAACACATACGTATTTTCCAAGATAATCCTCTAAAGGGCTGAAGTTAAATGGAAATAAATATCAAAATAAGTCAGCGCATACAACAATCCCCGGTGATGCGAAACCTTAACAAATGGCCATCGTACCGGAAGGGACGAACTCGTGCGTCCCAACGACAAGCGAGCCGTTCCATTCTTTCGATGGTCCTCCGCTCGTCAAATCGCACGTGACTAATAGATTCGGGTATTTCATACTTAAAGAGCTTTATTGATGGACCCAGTTTAGACAGTTCGAAAATTGAGTATCCCTCTGACGAAGAATAAACGATATTTGAAATGTCACTGTAAATCTATTGTTTCGAACACTTCTTGAATCTTCACAACTTCTATAATCGCGTTTATATTCATAAAGTATACAAACTACTAACGGAACCGACCACGCGTTGCTGTGGCTCATATGCTATATGTTGATTTAAAATTATGTTTAATTGTAAATTGTTGTAACTTTTTGGTTATTTTATGAAATTGACACCTTTTTACTATGTTTATGTTGTTAAACTGATATTACAGTTCCACCATAGTAAGGGTTATTATCAAATCAATATTGGAAAATATAACTACGTGTTCGATGACCAATTTACAATTTCACTGTGTAGGGGAGAATTTTATGTCTCTTTCTGTATACGTAACAATTTGTAAGCAAAATTCTATGACTATCGATTGAGTCATTAAAGTATGGAAGGCTTAAATCTAATAAACAATAACTGCACGAGTAAGAACTTATAACGATTGAAGTATACATATATTTACCCGTGTTTATAAACAACTTTTGGGGTGTAAGAGGTGTCGAATAACATCTAAGACTTGAGATACCCAAGCCAACCTCACCTGCACGTGGTGCACCCTGCTGAATAACGAACGAGGCAATGGCGAAAGCGGGGTGGTAGGGTTTTACAGCCTGACTGGGTCGTAACCACCATGTATATGGCGAAAAAGCCCGTCATAGTGATTCGCTTCTGCGGGTCGCGTTTCGGGATCAGCCTGTGCATATCCAGCTTTTCGCAGGCCGGCATGATAGCGGCGACCAGCGATGGATAGTGTGTCACTCGTCGGTCGCCGTTGTTTTTGGATTGTACTGTGCTTACCATCACGCACAGGGCAGTCATTTTGTCGTGCTACTATAAAAAAAAAACTAGCTGTGTCCGCAAAATCCCCCGCGTGGCACTTAATGTAAAAAACAGTAACTAATAAAATCACCTGAATGTATTAAGTCCATTTATCTACTTTTCTATCGTATTTAAGTCGCGTCGTCATTAAAATTACAATAACTTTTGATAGAGTGAACCGATTTTAATGAAATCAAAACTAAATGTTACTTGAGGATTGAGTGAACATAGTGCTTTAGTTTGCGTGTCCAAACAAGCAGACAAACAGATAAAGAGACATAATAAAATAAAAAAATCCTTTTATTTCTTGCAGTTTTAATAAGTTTTGAACAAGAAATGAACGCAAAATAAAGAAATTTAAAAATATTTACAATTCACAATGTACTATTTGTTAAAGGGAAAAGTTAGTTGTCGTCTGAAAGAACCCCTCTACAGGTGAAGGCCTCCTCCAAAGAATGCCATTTGTCTTTATCGTGGGCTGTCTCAAACTAGTTTAAACTGGCAGTTTTTAGGATTCGTCTTCCCATCGGGTATTTGGTCTTCCTCTCTTTCTCTTGCCCTGAGGTCCTCTTCAGAATGTCGCCTTTTTTGTCCATCTTACATACAATAAAGAGATATATAATTCTAAAAATAAATGAAATGTATTATTTATTCCAAGACAGCTGCAACAATTTTATTCGCAGAAATCTAAAAAGTACAGATTTACTTTTTTATTATATGTATAGAAGATAATTGCCTCTCTCTTTTTGTGGAAACTTTAACACTCAAAAGCGTTTTGTTGAGTTGGCAATATCATTATGATCATAAGAACTTTACAGTTTATATGTATTACGACCGTTCACGAGTCACCGAATAATGTTTTCGAGTAGAACGTAATAAAATTGTATTAGGTTCTCTATTCGTACTATATATTCTGTTTCCATGTTATCTCTACAACGTAATTTAAATTAATGAATAGGTTATTATTTTTAATAACTTTCCTTATTAGAGGGTTTCGCTGGGGTTAGATGTGGCATGTAGTGAATTATTATTTTTGGAGCGTAGTTCCTTAACGCGGTTAGCGGTAGGAGTTGACCGACAGAAAATATCACGTAAGGAAAAATCGTTAAGTGACCTTCTGTATGTCTCTTTATATTATATACAAGTTAGGAAAAACTATGCAAATCTGATTTTACGCTGTTAACGCCGTTTGAACCGATTTTAATGATACCAAGACTAAGGCATCAAGTAAATGGTTTACGATTTTCTTGGTAAGATTTTATCGTGAACGCAATATTTTAGCAGTGAGGCGTGCTCATACAAACAGACAGACAGACAGACATTTCTAAAAATGATTGAAATGTATTTTTATTACCTATTCCAAGACACCTACAACAATATTTCTTACAAAAATCTAAAAAGTACATACACGTTAAATCTACATTCTTTATTATATATATAGGTCTCTAAGAATGCTCATAAACTATATACTATAAGAAGTCCCGTAATCATATATATTATACGTGAAGCCTAAACTTTGTATCCCCTTTTAACGGAATTGAGCAAACGGATGAACGTGAAATTTGGCATAGTTAAAGTTTATATGGAGGAGAAGTGCAGAAAGCTATTTATTTTATATAAAATGCATTAGAAGTACATTAAATTAATTAAAATATGCATTACTCACACTACGGTTTAAATTTTACACAACATATACACACATGTAAATAAAAAAGACATTTTGACATCTGTCAATAAAGGACCTCAAAAAAGGTTGTGAAGCAGGTTGCTATGCTCGACTGTATGTATTATTTTACTCTTACGTTCCAATTACCCTTTTTCATTCTACATTCAAGAATGATATTAACCCTAATAAAATTCAAACTTAAAAAAATCAATGAACTATAGTCGAATGTCGACCACTGGGCGCCCACTAGTATAAATAATTAACTATAGATTTACTCATTTGTGTACACTATTAGCTTCAGACAGACAGTTATACATACTTACACATACACGAATACATAACCGTTTTGCCTACCGTGCCAAAAGTAGTTTCTATATATTCAATGCCAAAAACCAGTAATAGTTTCTTATATAATAGTGTTAGGTTTTACAATAAAGTCCCAAAACATATTACCGATTTGCCGGACTGTAAATTTAAGCGCCATGTCAAGCGGGTTTTGGTGTCGAAAGGTTATTATAGAGTCGATCAATACGTGAACGATGGTGACGTCTGGAATTGACTCCGCTCTGTGCATCCACTAAAAACAGTATTGTAACGTATAATCTATTCGAAATATATACATCTTAAAAAGATTTACCAGATCGAGTTTGTTGCCGGTTCTTCTCGATGACTGTGTTGTTTTCTGAACCGGTGGTAGTTTTGACATTCATAAGCGCCTTTTAGGGCCTAAACTGAATAAAGTATTTTTGATTTGATTTGATTTAAATGCAATAACGTTATTTCTATTATTATATTATAATATATATTACTAACAACATTTTTAACGAAAAATTGGAGATAGTGATGTCTGGAATTAACACCCCTCTCTATGCATTCGTTAAAACGATTATAGCTTTAATGTCTGTTACGAATGTGTACGCTAAAAAGATAAACCCGATCGAGTTTCTTACCGGTTCTTCTCGATGACCGGGTTATCTTTCGAACCGGTGGTAGCTATGACGATCATAAGCGCCTTGTTAGGGCTTAAACTGAATAAAGTATTTTAATTATACTAGCGGTCACGGCGGACTTTGTCCTGCCCTGATAATTAAAAAAAAATTGACAAATTATATACCTAAACCTTGCTCATGAATCATTTTATCTACAGGTCGAAAACCGCATGAAAATCCGTTTAATTTATTTTTTTGTTTTTTATATTTTAGTAGGTAAACGAACAGGCGGGTCACCTGATGGTAAGCGATCACCACCGTCTATAGACACTAGCAACACCAGGGGAGTCGCTAGTGGGTTGCCGACTTGTGTCTGAGGAAGGGAGAGTGGGTATCCGGCGCTCTCACTGACCGAACAAAACACAACAGTGCAAACACTGTTACTTAACGTTGGTTTTCTGAGAGAGGTGGCACAACCCCGGAAGAGCCGACCCATTAATTTTGAAACCAATAATAGCTTCAGCGTGGCTCCACCACCTATAAAAAAAATTTAGTTTATCGCGAACAGACAGACAAACGCGGTAGAGGACTTTGATTTATAATATGTAATGGTTCAGTGTTTCTAGAATTCTAAGATTACGATATTATTCCTATGTACAGTATTAGTATTTATAAGAAAAGTATTTTTGTGTCATATTCTTTAATTACCTTCCAAGAAGATAAGGCGTAATGTTTGGGAAATTATTGTTCCGAATAATCGCGTCCATTTTGCCTTTTCATTTTGTTTGATAATGTTACGGTATAAAGTTATTCGTAACTCCATTGTATGAATTGTTTTTGTAAACAGTCGTAACAAACACTCGGAGGAAGTTTTCTGTTGCATTCCGTTCGGGGAGTTTTGAGTTTCAGTCGAACCCCGAGATTCGGGGGCTGTTCTATATTTTTATGTCGGCGTACATTGTTCGAAAGTTTTCCCCGGCTAAGTTACGGGCTTTTCGTTTCTTTTGTTATATAATTTAATTTCATTCGGCGTTGTAATAATCCGATTTGTAAGGATATTTTTTTCTCAAACTTTTTTTATTTTATTTCGACTCTTTTTTTGACTACATTTCATTCATTAAATATTTTAAGTTTCCAAGATAAGTTCTACATAGCTATAGTAATATTTGGATAGAACAGTTTCGAATCTGGATTTACTTTGTATCGTTCATTTTATGTGTTAATAAAGTCCACACGACACAATCCTGGACCCTTAATGCGAAGACAATTCAAATATATATCACGTCTTCTTTATAAATAAAGATTTTAATTAAAATCTAAAATGATGGTACAGAAGTATGTGAGCCGCTTGATACGCAGCAACGTATAGACACAACACCAAAAGCATTACTCACTCATGACCTTATACATTGTCATATATTTAAAACTAGCTTCAGCCCGCGCCTTCGTTCGCGTGGAATAGTTACTTTGGGCTAACACTAAGACGTAGCGGAAGCTCTCAAAAGGAAAAAAAAACATCGATTTTGAAACATTCTTCATTGGTCTTAGCGTGATGATATATATTCTATAGCCTTCGTCAATAAATGAGCTCTAAAACACTGAAAGATTTTTTCAAATCTGACTAGTAGTGCCTGAGATTACCCCCTTACAAACTTTACCTCTTTATAATATTAAATATACAACCTCACAAACTCACAAACTTTACCTCTTTATAATATTATAAGTAATAATATAATATGAAGCAATCAGCTACGACTTTGTGCAAATATATATAAAAATTTAAAAGCAATCAAGTGTAATCTAGCGCCACCTGGTGGCGAGTTGTAGTCAAAATGGAACAAAAAATATTCACCATGTAACAAACACTTAGGTGATCTAATTTTCAAAGTGAAGATAAATCAACGTCCATCTTTACACATGTAGGTAGATAATAGTGATAATAATAGTGGATCGATATGTGAACGACGATGACGTCTGGAAATGACGCTCCTCTCTGCGCATCCATCAAAAACTAACGTTGTCTATGTTTGTACAAAATATGTATAATGAAAAGGTAAACCAGATCGTGTTTCTTGCCGGTTCTTCCCGATAACTATATTGTTTTCCGAACCCGTGGTAGCTTGGACATTCATAAGCGCCTTCTCAGGGTCTAAATTGAGTAAAGTACTTTTGACTTTGAATACAATATTAACTCTTAATAGATCTTATTAACCATTTCTCACTAGGTAATTAATCGTCTAACTGAAACATCTATAATAAAACTTGGTGGACATGTCTGTTTAAGAAATTGCGGCTCCCACAGGAAATGGCGTCGTGTGAATGCGAACAGTTAAATTGTTTTTGTAAAAGTAAAAAAAAATCTACTAAAAGTGCTATAAAAGTTACAAAAATTTCATCTACCTTATTTACATTTTAGGGAAATTATACAAAATGCTGATTTTACATTACCTTATGCTAAATATTCCCCGTGAACCTATTTGCTGATTTTTCAATGTATTTGCGGAAGGGCTTCTGTTATTCTTTAAGTCCTCGGTTTATCTCTAAGTTAAATTTAATTACAATCTTTTCCGAGGATTTGTCGTGACATGGAAACAAACAGACAGACATACATACTTTTGCATTAGTGACATTAAATTTAGATAAACAATGGCTTATTAATTCACTATTTTGATTCAATTGCCGTGACTCAGTTAATTAATTGGAAAACAAATTTATTAATACCTTCGATTTTTTTAGTATATTAATAACATTTGTTTTACTCTAATTATGTAGGTAGAAATATAATATATATGTAAAAATAGTACTCAACATATAAAAATTAAATAAAAATTCATACAGAAAAATCGATATGACGAAGTAAATATATTAACAGAACATGTGCACCATAACTGGAGTTGAAAAAGAAATTCGAAATTAAAACGTGGCGCTGTCTATGAGATATCTGTAATAGTCGGTCCTGCAGTTTTCTGTCAACGAACTAATTTAAAGCGCCATCTATTCATGAAACTTACAATTGATAACAATAATCAACATTGACATTTATTTAATATGTAAAATCGAAATTGAAATATTGAGGCCGTTAATCGAACTATAAATTACACATATATTCCAATTTTATTACTTACTTATAATATATACTATATTATAATTAGAAACTTATATTTCACAATAAGTAGGATATTCAATTCCCACTATCTGGAATGAGTGATTATGCTTAATATTTTTGATTTTATATAGTTTTTTTATTAACCATCCAACTTCATTCGCATACATATCTATACATATAAAAAGAACGTGTCTGTACTTTTTTTATGAAAAAAATTGTTGCGTGTGTCTAGAAATAAGTAATAGAAATACATTTCAATCATTTTTAGATATTTTTTTTGTCATAGGTGGCAAACGAACTGGTGGGTCACCTGATGTTAATGCACCAGAGGGGTTGCAAGTGCGTTGACACCCTTTGTGGGGGGAAAGGTTAGAGAAGGGAGAGGAGAGGGGAGGGGAGGTGGGCCTTCGGCGCTCTCACTGACCGAACGAAACGCAACAATGCAAGCACTGTTACTTCACGTCGGTTTGCTATGAGAAGGTGGTACTACCCCGGACGAGCCGACCCATTTATGCTGAAACCAGTAATGCTTCAGCGTGGCTCTACCACCATCCAAGATATGTCTGTTTATCTGTCTGTCTGTTTGTATGAACACGTATCACTGTTAAAGTACTGGGTTCACAATAAACCAGCAAGAATATCGTAAAGTATATCCTTGGGAGTAACTTAGTGTTTGTTTCATTAAAATCGGTCCACTCTATCAAAAGTTATTATAGTTTTAATGACGACGCGGCGTAAGTACGAGAGAAACGTATACAAGTAAATGGACTAAATACATTCACATGACTTTATTAATCACAATTTTTTACATAACGTTCCATGCGGACGAAGACGCAGGCATAGCTAGTTCACAATAAAATCCACCAAAATCTTCAACATTGATTAATGCCTACTTCTATCTACATCGAATTAGAGATCAGAGTATGACTTCAAAGCTGCGGGGAGCTAATTCATTATTAAAGCCGAAACATGTTCCAGATACATCCACCATATGACTTCCACTGAAACCATCAAATCTAATTACATCGCAATGAACCGCGAACCGTACATGTTTTGTTTCAATCTAATAACCATAACAAGGTCATACAGACATTTAGGTCCAAACTATATTATGTTTGAACATCCTATATCAACACGGTCTACTGTCATATTACGCTCTTAATAATATCAGCACAGATCATATAAGTACAGTTATTTACATAAGGAATCAAAAACGTATGAAATATTGTGTAAAAAATCTATATACCGTTTGGCTGAATAAATCGTGCGCCTTTGCCTATTTTTGTTGATAATAAACATCGTCTCTAAACCACTTTATTTTTTCTATTTTGGAGTTTTGGCGGGATTTTGGTCTGTCATGTAGTGGATTTTTTATTTTATTCATAATCTTGTGTTACTTGACACTATGTTGTGTAAA
This sequence comes from Antheraea pernyi, assembly GCA_015888305.1. Taxonomy (NCBI): domain Eukaryota; kingdom Metazoa; phylum Arthropoda; class Insecta; order Lepidoptera; family Saturniidae; genus Antheraea; species Antheraea pernyi. The sequence goes on along the minus strand of MU159335.1, from coordinate 67,482 downwards.
ATTGGTGGTGCTTAATGTAATATAGTTTGTTTAATGTAATATACTTTGTTTATTGTACATAAGTGAAGTGAATGGAAAATAATACCATGAATTCTGAGATGTCACAAAAACTCAATGGAAAGTTCTAACAAGAGAGCCACTATCTTGTTGGAACATTAAATTAACTACTGGACAATGGAAATTAACAAACACTTTGGGTGAGAGAAACGAAATAATTCAGACAACGAAGATGGTACGTTACTATTAACAAGGAGATTAAGATAAAAAAGATGGATAAAAGAATATATTATAGAAGATTTGGCGTTTCTGCCTTTACATTAATTTGGACATAGAGAAGATTTGGCGCGTATGCCTTTACATTAACTTGAACATAGAAGAAAACTGACTAAAGAATACATAAGAACTACCTATATTGACAACTTCAGAATTAAAAGATGATTTAAAAAATGTACGAAATATTATATAGAAGATTTGGCGATTAGGCCTTTCTTTAAAGAATACATAAGAACTACCTATATTGACATCTTCAGAATTGGCAGTATGGATTAATTCCTTCGCCTGTCCTATTGGAAGAATATTATTACTACTACTCTATCTATTTTGAGAGTTTTTGGCGGGATCCTAGTCGAAAATGTGGTAGATTTTATATTTTATTCATCTTGATTATCATTACCTTGGGTTGTTTGACCTTATATTTTGTAATATTGTGGCAATTTACTTAATATATTTTGGTTATTGTGCACGTAAATAAAGTCACCATCTTGTCAGAACATGGACATTATCACAAGACATGTATTAATATTACTTACTCAACAAAGACACTATTAATCTAGAAGCTTGGTTGCCAAAAAAAAAATCTCTATGATATTTTTGTCATGGCTTTAGTTTTTCGGTATTTTTGACGGGATCTCTGTGTATAATGTAATGGTTCATATTTTTATTGATAATCTTGCTTTATCTTGACCCTATCTTATGTAATATTTGTTCCACCTTGCATGTTCACGGAACATAACTTGTTAATTATCACAAAAACTCTAAAAAAGGGAGCCATCTTAAACTTTAAGTCATCACGGCACACTTTGTAAACATATCATCCACTTAATAATGGAAGTAATAATCCTATCTAAATATTATAAATTGGAATGGGAGTTTGTTTATTTTTTACGCTTTCAAGCTTTAATCACTCAACTGGTCATATAAAATGTTGTATAGGTACCTATTACGTTGTCAGGAGTACAGAAAAGAACAGCGTGTCATTCATCCAGAAATACGTACTGTTCCTAAAGGATAGGACAAATTTACAGTAATGCGAGCGAAGCCGTGAACCGACGCTAGTCTTCATCAAAGACAATCAGTTGTCGAAGTGGTCGTAAGAAAAAGATGGATGTTTAGTAATATATCCTGGAAGCCTTAGTTATTATTATATTATGAAATGACCAAACCTAAATAAACAAAATTGAATAGTAAAATTATTATAATTGTAAATTTATAGAAATTTGGTAAATAACCGTACAATTTACTTTTCCAAGGTATTCAAACGTATTTGGTAAAAACTAAAAAAGTATATCCAAAGAAATCAGAAAAGATACCTAAGCAGTCAGAATTTGTAATACACGATAATATTGTAACTTGAATAGTACAAGGTAAGGCCGATCCTTGCGACTCCAAGTTCTGCTGTAACAATTTTCTATAATTTTATTACGGCCATATAGAGAAGTTATCGAATTAAATTTGTGTTGGAAATTTTAAATCGAGTTAACTCAGTCTGACAGAGCACGATGCTGGCCAAAATAGTAATTGAATTGCATGCGAGAACAGGATGTAAATTTACAATTGCCAACTTTGTATTGTTGATTGCCAAAATGTTACATCACAGAATTTATATTTAGATTCTAACTACGTAGAAATTAATAGAAATAGTGGTTCATTGATTCGAGTTACAGAAGTAAGGTAGGTTACTGAAGTCTATACCGTGTCTTTGTTACATATACATTACAAAAGGTGAAAAATTCTAATTAAAAAGCGAATCAAAGATTATTTCGAATGTAATTAACATTACAAGAACTGATATACGCTGAAATCATCTTTGCTTGTCGTCTGCATGTCTGTATGTCGTATGAGTGGTAGAGCCACACTGAAGCTATTATTGGTTTCAGCATGAATGGGTCAGCTCGTCTGGGGTACTACCACCCTCTCATAGAAAACCGACGTGAAGTAACAGTGCTTGCCATTGTTGTGTTTCGTTCGGTCAGTGAGAGTGCCGGAGGACCACCTCCCTTCCCCTCTCCTCTCCCCCCTCACTCCCTTTCCCCCAAACACAGCCTTGCAACGCACTTTCGACTCATCCGGTGTTGTTAGTGTCCATGGACGGTGGTGATCACTTAATAACTGGTGACCCACAAGTTCGTCTGCCAGTTATGACATTAAAAAAAAGTCCTTTGACCTGGCAAGATTTGATTTTAAGTATCTATTTTAGTACGTTAATGCATTACTGATATAATTTATCAGCAGCTTTCTGATCTGTCAATATTTTAAGTATGAATACCTAGAGTCCGCGTATATAATCAAACTATATAACATAGTATTTAGCAGTTCTTTTCAGCTATTGGCCTCCTTCTGCGAGGAAGTCGTCTCGGCGGAGAGGGTCCGTGAGCGGGATCCTCAAAGTCACCCTCTCCGCCAACAGAGGACGGGCAGGAGGAGGCGGTAGTTTGACCGTCTCCTCCCACCGTAGCTGGACCTAGAGAAGATGGGTCGGGGGGCCCATCTTTCTATTGCGCAGGTCCGGCGGACGGAGGAGGCGGCCGGTGTGTACCCGGCTGTCTCCGAACAGGACGAGGTCCGGCGGCAACAATATCGCTGCTGGGCCAACCGCTGAGGCGGCACGATGAAGTCTATAGAGATCTCGTGCCGCCCCAACTTAGCGGTAGACGTACACCGTGGGGTTTTAGTCCGTGCGAGACGGACATAACCCCCCCTCTCCCCCGGGAGGGTGGTGTATCCATAAGGGATTTCACCACGTAAAAAAAAAAAAAAAGTTCTTTTCAGCTACGCATATTTTTTTTACATTTTGAGTTTGTTTCTAACCGTTTGTGTCAGAGCTTCTTTAATGTACGCTATTTTATTTCTGCTCGCTTACGAGTATTAATTACATCGCTCAAATATCGTCAAATTACTCACTTGTATTCTTCGTATACAGTAAATATAATTCCACTCCATTGTTCAATAATGGTGTTGCACTAAGTTATAATGTCTCCTTTAAGTTTTGCTATTCGTTTTAAACCATTAGATGTTCTAATTTTGGCTCATACCTAACTCTCTTATATATCTTAGTGTTAGTCAACCGCCTTACAATTTAAACTCATAATAATTGCGTTTTAGATCTCGTACGACAGACGTACATTGTAAGTAAATTATACTACCGCCTTTCTTTTTCTAGATCAGTGTACGTTTTGTACAGATTATTCATTGTTTCTATATCTAATACAATATTAGCTAAAAAATATTGTTCTACAGTGATATTTAATCATTCAATTAAGTGTTAAAATATACCTAATAAAACGTCTGTACCGTTGAATTTTGTAATTCACTGAAGAGTTTTCTTAAAAAAATACTTGGTCACAAGCAAAACAACCTCAATAAAGATACATGTTTTGACACACCGTCCTTGATTTATTCAGTGTTTGGAAAACATAGCCCTTGAGTTATCCGAAGTTCGCAGGAGGCAGTTTGCCATCTGTCACTCTGGTATAATAAAATGCGGATGGAAATATATTTCCAGAGTCAAGTGACGAAACTTTTGCATTTGTTTCTAAGACGAATGCTTTAAAGGCTATACCGCATCTTTTGTTAATTTTCAGTTTTTGATTTTAAAGATTTTCATATAGCAATAACAAAATAGTCCATAACTAATTAATATTCAGTAGTCATATTACAAACACCTGCTGCAAAGCTACTAAGCTAATAACCAAAACTGTAAAAATATATTGGAGTTTAAACCCAGAGATCATAAGAACAATGTACCTTGCGGTAATTAATCCTTATATACTATAGACAGCCAACATACGGTACGAAGCAGCAACAAAACCGAAATCCAAAAGAGATCTAAATAAAGTATGGAGAGGCTTCGCCCAAAAAATATTTAGATCAGAACCGCTTCAGTCAACTCAGGTAATAAGCTCAAATCCGGGTAGGATTACTGCCACTTGCTATGAAGATGAACAAAACAACACAAAATTACATGATGAGACGAGACAAAGATATGGAGAATTAATAAGCGACAGAATAGTAGAGGAACAAGTTTACAACAAGATATGGATGAGAAGAGATGACTTCGAAGAACCACTAAAGACGGAAAATACCGAAGCGAAATGGAAACCGATATCTATATATAAGCAAGAACAAAGGAAGGTCGGAAGAAGAATGACTCAGTGGGTCGCAGAAAAGGAGATTAGTTATAAAAAGTTTTCCTAGCAAAGCTTTCTATATTGTACAGAGTAACGCCATTGATAAGAAAGATATGTAAGACCAGGATATTTGGTGACTTCAGACCCGTATTAGACCCTCCGCAGTAATTGGAGTATAAAATTCAGAAAGACTATTTCAAATCTCTCCAGCAGTTCCAGAAATTAATTAGGGAGTGCAAACAGACCCAAATTATGTCTTAAACTTTGCATTAGTGTAAATAATAATAAATGATAATTTAATATTTTTATAGTTTACTTTTATTAATATTCGCGGGGTATTATCTATCAATATATATGTCATTTATTGGAACACTGAACAATGAAATGATCCAGTAATGCCAAATCTATCTTTATTTAATGGAAATTATAATAAGATTGAAATATCTCTTCATTTTATACAATTAAATAGTATAATCGTTATATAAAATTATTCCTAGCTCAAATATTTACTTCTTGACCTAACAAACTCAATAATTTAGGTATTAAATTTTCCAACAACTGTAAGTTATAGGTCTGGAAATCTTTAACAAAACAACTAAATAATATTAAATTATATACGTACTCGTTCCGAACATAAATAAGAAGAAGTTATAGCTTTTACCGAAGTTAGTAGTAATGGAACTAAGCGTCCGAATAGAAATAAGTATTTACCCAACTTGACACTAAGCGTGGAGTGGATGGACGAGTCCATTTTGTCCGGTGCCAGATTTTCAATCGGCATCTCTGCAACCGGAACCTAATAAGGCGCCGCAATTTCCGACCCCTAACCACGAGTCCGAGTCAACAACTCCGTTTTATAAGACTCTCGATGAAAATACTTTGGACAACTTAAATCTTAGTGGATTTGTTAGAAGTTTTGAACATTTATTTGGCATGGCTGTTTCCGATCTGGAGACGGCACTAAATTTAAAAGTAGCTAAATTAAATATGTTCTTATAAAATGAGCCAAGAGCAATGGTTTTACGAAGTATTATTTAAGTCTAAAAATATAGTCCATAATTTAATCTATCGTATGGTTCGTTTCAAATATCCATTATTAATATCTAATTTCATAAATCCTAGAATCCGCCGAAAGAGCCGCCGTTTTTTTTCCGAACTGACTACGATATTGACCAAGCAAGGTCTTAACAGCTTCACCGGACTACTATGGCGAGCGCTTAAGGCACTCAGCCAATTTTGCTTGCGGGGTGGTAGGGTTCTACAGCCCGACTGGGTCGCAACCACCATGTATATGGCGAAAAAGCCCGTCATAGTGATTCGCTTCAGCGGGTTGCGTTTCGGGATCAGCCTGTGCATATCCAGCTTTTCGCAGGCCGGCATGATAGCGTGTCACTCGGTGGTCGCCGTTGTTTTTGGATTGTACTGTGCTTACTATCAGGCACAGTGCAGTCATTTTGCCGTGCTACAATAAAAAAAAAAAAATATTTTGACAACTAGCTCGAGGGTGCGCGGCACACCTCGGCTTTGGCTGTTGCCTGATACATGCAATTCACGACCTATGTAAGCTAAGCTAACTATTCATACATATATGAGTTGTTGAAACATATATGTGTACCAAGCATACATAACTCAACAACTCTTATATAACGAGCCGCCGTTGTTTTTGGATTGTTCTGTGCTTATCATCGGCATAATGCAGTTATTTTCCCCCTCGTACAATAAAAAAAAGCCAATATCAACACTTAATCATTTGTCTCCAATTTCGTTTAGTAATTAAAATTATCTATCAACAGGAGTGGAACGACTACAAGCTCAAGTGGAATCCCGATGACTACGGTGGTGTGGAAACGTTGCACGTGCCTTCTGAACACATATGGCTGCCAGATATTGTACTTTATAATAAGTGAGTATCATGTCACTATCATTATTGTAATACCAGGGTATAATAAAATCTGTGATGCCAGTTTTTCTCATAAACTAGGGGCATAGAGTTACGATGTAAATTTAGAGCTGGAACTTGCACATAATATATCGAATAATATCTAAAAAGTCCATACAACCACGATGTGTAATGTATCAGCTTAGTCCTCAGCTCAGACTCATCAAAGAGATTTATCAAACCGAAGTTTTATCTAACAGTTACAACTTTGTTACACGTGTAATAAATGATTCAATTTTACTTGAAAAGTCCACACGAACGACTAATGTTTTCTTTCAAATCAATTTAACAGAGTTTCCCGGAAGCTACCATACTAATCCCATATCTTACAATGAGCGTTAACTTTCTGCACCAATAAACTCCGGCTTTTATAAGACCCTTATCTCTTCATTTCCGGTTCACACACAAAATCGCTATTACTCTGCATTATCGGGTGAACTTGATGAGTCTAACTTGAACTCACTTTGGACGCTAACGCAAAAATTCTGTGACCAGCGGTAACTTACGTTTACGGGTACTGGTAACTTTGTATTGGACTTTATGTTTCAAGTCAAAGTTTGGGGTTGACGTTATACATACTACACATTTTGGTGAACTGTGTTTTATTGGTTGGGAAATGGGAATATAATTGCAATTGAATATATTTTGGAACTAAGATACTAAGTAGAAACTGAATGTTTATAGTAAACGCTAATGAATATTAAAAAATCGAGGCGGTCATAAGAAATGTTCTGTTTTGAATTTATAACTTAACTAGCCGACCCGTGCCCACTTCGTTGGGCGGTAATACGTAAGCGTGGAATAGTTATTTTACCTCAATTTTGCAACATTATTCATTGCTGCTCCGCTCCTATCGGTCTTAGCATGATGATATATTGCCTATAACCTTCCCTGATAAATGAGCTATATAACACTGAAAGAGTTTTCCAAATCGGACCAGTGGTTCCTGAGATTACCCCTTACAACGTCACAAACTCTACCTCTTTATAATATTAGTATAGATAGTATAGATTATTAGTATAGATTATAGATAATATAATTAGTTAATAGCTTCTGCCCGTGACTTCGTACGCGTGGAATGGTTGTCTTGCGCTAAGACGCAGCGGAAGCTCTGAAAAGGAAAATATACCCCGATTTTGCAACATTCTTCATTGCTACTCCGCTCCTATGTGTCTTAGCGTGATGATAGATAGCCTATAACCTTCCCTGATAAATGAGCTATATAACACTATATAAAGAATTTTCCAAATCGGATCAGTAGTTCCTGAGATTACACCTTACAACGTCACAAACTCACAAACTCTACCTCTTTATAATATTAGTATAGATTATAAATTACATTTATCATCATTATTCTGGTTTTCACGTCTATTGACACTCTGAACAATAATTATATATATTTTTATACAGTTTATAATTAATATATGTTAGGCTGCACAATATCAAAACACAGTATCGATAATACATTTACATAGGCCCCTATACTACGTGTCAAGACGCACAAGCACAATACGATTGGTCACGCTCACTAGAATGTTATGACATGAAATTATAGATTTATCTCATGTCAAAAATACCGCGCCTAAATAAGGTTTCGCTTCAAAAAAATGGTGATCTCTACAGAACTTAATATGTTACTTGAGTGGTTGTGGGCTTTATATTATATTTTTTTATTCCCTGATATTAAGAAAGCATAATAAATTATGTACAATTTGATAGATACGACAAAATAACATATCAAGACCCTTGAATATTTGAGTAGTAAAAATAGTATGTAGATACGACAGTCGTAAATTTAATGTCCTATACGTAATGTCTCTACAGAATGTGATCTTCCAAGAACCCGTTTTAAAATGATAATAAATAATACAACTTTTGGCAATGAATCAATCCTGATATTACATCACAAATTACGTGCCTTTTTAAGACTTGCCGTATCAGCTACGTCACCCATTATCAGTTGCTGTTCAGCGCATTTATAAACATTAACGACAAAGAGCTTACGGTTTACCGAATTTCAGAGTTAAGAGGCTTAGAGATAAGGTTGAAATTTGCATATACCGTGGCTGAGGTGAAAATGCACCTGAAGTTAGCCAGGCGGAAGGCGTGATAAGTGCAGGCATTAATCTAAATAGCATCAAGGTGCCTCGAACACGCCACGGTAAACTTTTGTTGGCACATGAGAGTTAGGGATTGACGTAAATTCGATTGACTTTTAAGAGTGGTTTGCAAGCGTGGTAAAAACTTGATAGAATCCATGCGATATTTGTTTTAAAGTTTTGATTCGGTTTAAGGGTAATTTACGTTTTTTTTTTTGTCTTATAATTTCCTAATTGATTATATTCAATCTCTATTAATATTATAAAGCCGGAGCGTTTGTTTGTTTGATTGAACGCGCTAATCTCAGGAACTACAGGAACTTTCAGTGTTAGAAAGCTCATTTATCGAGGAAGACTATATCTTTATATATTAATTTCTTCTGTACATGTGTATGTCACTGAACTCCTCCTAAACGGCTGGACAGATTTTGATGAAACTTTGTGTGCGTGTTCCAGTGTATCCGAGAATGGTTTAGATTCATAATTGGATCCGGTAGGTGGCACTGAGGTTGACTTTTAGGATATTTTTTTATTATTAAGGCAGCACAAAGTCCACCGGACCCGCTAGTAGGCTATAAACTATTAACACGTTAATAGGAGCGGAACATCAATGAAGAATGTTTTCAAATTCGTTTTTTTCGGGCGCAGTAGCTAGTTCTAAATCAATATACATTTCTATAATATGGATGGATTTTCTAGTAAATGTTAATCTCATATCGTTAATATTCCATTTCAAATGAACCCTTAATTATTTTAACTGGTACGACTTAACTGAAGTCATGGTGGTTTTATACAAGCTAATACAAAACTTTCTAATACCATTCTAGTGTAATTATAATTACTAGTGGGCGCCCAGTGGTTGACATTCGACCATAGTTCATCGATTTTTTTAAGTTTGATTTTTATTAGGGTTAATAATATTTTTGAATCTAGAATGAAAAAGGATAATTGGAACGTAAGAGTAAAATCATACATACAGTCGAGCATAGCAACCTCCTTCACAACCTTTTTTGAAGTCCTTTATTGACAGATGTCAAAATGTCCTTTTTGTTTACATTTGTGTATATGTTGTGTAAAATTGAAGCATTAGTGTGAGTAATGCATATTTTAATTAAGTTAATGTACTTCTAATGCATTTTATATAAAATAGTTAATAGCTTTCTGCACTCCTCCTCCATATAAACTTTAACTATGCTAAATTTCACGTTCATCCGTTCGTCCAATTCCGTTAAACAGGGATACAAAGTTTAGGTATTAATATATATGATAAGAAACATTGAATGTAAATAATATGAGAAATTTTTTAAATATCTTTTTATCAGTCATTGTTGAGTATTGTGTTCAGTCAAGTACGGGTAAGGTATATCTGAGTGATTTATTGGCTCGGTGCCGTTGTGAGTTGAAAATCTCTCTTGCTTTTCTTTTTTTGGTTAAGGATTAAATTTTTAGATAAATAAACATCGACATTCGATATCTTGATGTTTGTTTCCGTTCTTCCTCATCATTATCGGAGTATCGCCTTTTCAGCTTTTAGCTTCATTTTTGTACCTTAGTACAAATTGTTGCAACAACTGTGCCTTTTTCTTCGGTTAGTTTCTATAAAAAAACTACAGGTTTGAAATAATACGGCATATTCAACCACTTTCATTTATTAAGATGTCTATGGGTGTTCTAGCAGCTGTACTGGAGATACAATCTCTCTAAGCTTAGCTTGTTTAGATAGAATCTTGGACCACATCATGGTAGAGGCACGCTGAAGCTATTACTGGTTTCAGCATGAATGGATCACGACTCCCCTGGTGTTGCAAGTGTCTATGGACGGTGGTGATCACTTAATATCAGATGACCCACTAGTTCGTTTGCCTGCTATGACATTAAAAAAAAACACCGTCATTGATCATCTTGTGGGATTGTGGTCAAATACCTGTTGATGGTAAACTTATAAAGTATTGAAAAATGTATCAACTTACATATCAGACTGAAGCTATGACTGATTTCAGCATGAATGGGTTGGCTCAGGGTAGTACCACCCTCTCACAGAAAGCCGACGTGAAGTAACAATGCTTACATTGTTGCGTTTCGTTCGGTCAGTAAGAGCGCCGGACGTCCACCTTCCCTTTCCCTGCCCTCTTCCCCTCGTATCCTAAACATAGGCTGGAAACGAACTTGCGACTCACCTGGTGTTGCAAATGTCTATGAATGGTGATGATTACTTAACATCAGGTGACTCGCATGGTCGTTTGCCTCCTATGACATAATTTTTTGTTAAGTTCAATAGCATTTGATAACTTGCTATTGTCCAGTACAAATCTATTCGCCATCGGGTTTGTTGAACTAGTACAATGGAAAAATGTGTCTTTTGGAATGGGGCCAAAACAAAGCAAACGAACGCATCTTTTCGTCACCGTATGGCTCTTCACCAAGTTATCTTCGTCTATCTCCAGTATTATTTTATATGGTTATCTTCAATCATAATAGATAAGTGCACATAAGACTGCCCTTACCGTGTCCCTGTCCTTTCTGAATAACAAAGGGACACCGGGAGGGAAGGCATCGATCAAGTATTTTTTAATCAGCCACTGACCAGAATAATCGAGGCTTCCAGGGTGCCTCATTTAAAGGTTCACTGACATGGTCCTCCATCTAAAAGTCGAATCTGGTTCAATAGTAACTTCAAAAATAGTACTCTTGGGGTGATAACATCAGTTAATGTCAAATAAGCAACATTTAATTTTCACAATCCTTTCAACTATAAACTGGAAAATACAGTCACTATAAATGAGGTATTTATATATTTTTTAATTTAAGTAAATAGAGGTGGGTCTCTTTAATGCACCTGTGACTTTACTAAAAGCCCTCCTAACGTACATTCAGCGTTAACTTTATTTTTAATGGCGTCAGGTTAATGGAAGACTGTGTGACCTATTTTATGGGACAAATTTCATGAATGCGGTGAAAGTTTGTTATGGCAAAGCTTTTAGACGTTTCAGCTTCAATATTCAGTGCTGTTGAGTTTGAATTGAGTTGAGTAATATTATTTTAAAACCTTAAAGCATCCCTTAAAAACATCCTTAAGATGTAATCCTTTCCACTTATATTTGCAATATATACAAATTGTTAGTAACAATATAATTTACTATCGTCACATAATAACTCATTCGTGTACTAAGTCTCTTAACATTTAATGGGCTATCAATTATACTGCGTATTAATCTCGCTTAATCACCATAATATGTATCGCTTAGTTGTTTGACATTAACAAAGATTAAACTGATGCCGAATTAGTTGTTCCGTTCGTTTGTGTATGAAGTTTCGCCTAACCGATTTGAACATTCTGTTTTAAACTTTGCTCTTGATTTCGGATTAGTTATAGGACGCAGCAATATGAGAATTATGCTATTTGTGAAATGATACTTCAGGACTTTCAGATTTGATTTTAGTTTTATTTCTAGCAACCAATCTTCTAGTAAATTATTACCATTGTCGAGTAGGTAATTATATCATTATATTAATACGTGAAGCCTAAACTTTGTATCCCTTTTTAACGGAATTGGGCGAACGGATGAACGTGAAATTTTGCATAGTTAAAGTTTATATGGAGGAGAAGTGCAGAAACCTATTTATTTTATATAAAATGCATTAGAAGTACATTAAATTAATTAAAATATGCATTACTCACACTAATGCTTCAATTTTACACAACATATACACACATGTAAATAAAAGACATTTTAACATCTGTCAACAAAGGACTTTAAAAAAAGTTATGAAGGAGGTTGCTATGCTCGACTGTATGTATTATTTTACTCTTACGTTCCAATTACCCTTTTTCATTCTACATTCAACAATGATATTAACCCTAATAAAATTCAAACTTAAAAAAATCAATGTACTATGGTCGAATGTCGACCTCTGGGCGCCCACTAGTTAGAAGCATTTTGCGATCATTTTAATGCTCTTATAAGATGGTGGCCGTCTTCTTAGAACTTTCCAGGGATTTTTTGTTGCAAGTAAGAATCACTGTTCCGTGGTATTATTTCCCATCCACTTTACTTATGCACAATGACCAAACTAGATTGCGTAAAATATGACCAATATTACAAAATATAAAGTCAAAGATTATGAATAAAATATCAAATTCGCTACATGACGTTCTAATTTCCCGTCAAAAACTGCTTTTTAGTAGATATATGTCATTTTGGGAGCATCCAGCAGTCGGAGCATTCAGCAATCGAAATTAACACATAAATTGTAAAAATATTTATTACAGAATCTTACAAAGATTCGAATTACCATATGTGTTTGCTAACACTGGTCTACTTTAAATGAAGAATCAAATCTAGACTTTCTTAAGATGGTGTCACGCGTCGTGTGGCGTGATACCCGCTTATTTAGTGACTTCTATCAATGCTTATGTGATTAAACATGTGGAATTCTTAGAAGTTATGAACAGTTTAGTATAATCTAAATTACTCCATAATTTAGAATAAACCACTTTAACAATAATTAAATAGAAGTGCATTAACAATACATTGCCTATATTGATTAACATAGAAAATAATAGATGGCAGTGTTTGCAAACACCTATGGTAATTCGAATCTTTGTAAGATTCTGTAATAAAAATATGCGTTACTATTTATGTGTTAATTTCGACTGTTGAATGCTCCGACAGCTGGATACTCCCGTCTCCCACTATGACATATACATTTTTATATAAATGGTAACGTATTTTTCCATTAGCGCGGACGGCAACTACGAAGTGACAATTATGACGAAAGCAATACTACATCACGACGGGAAAGTAGTTTGGAAGCCACCAGCCATCTATAAGTCCTTCTGTGAAATTGATGTTGAATACTTTCCCTTCGACGAGCAAACCTGCTTCATGAAGTTTGGATCTTGGAGCTACGATGGATATTTGGTGTGTGGAAATTATATTCTCTTCAGTATTTGGAATTGAATCTATGTTATTAATCAAAATACATAAATTGATATCACTATTAGATCATAAGTACAATATTGATCTAACTAATTATTTGGGGTTACAAATATTACAAAATATGACATATCTTTCGAAAAATATAATTATTCGAAAAAAAAGAACAATACATTTGTGTTATTGTTTTCAGAGCTTTGCGCTAACATTTGCTATATTATCATTTAACGTTAAATTACAGTTAATGTTTCTTTGTTTAATATATATTATATAATGAAAAAATATGATTCTTGGAAACAAGTCACAACTATCCTTTTTATAATAATAAACAAATTTTTAATGCGAAAGAACCAACATTAAAATAAATTTATTCTAAAGAAATACATTTCTACGAGTAATAGAAGTTTGAATTGCATCAAAAGAAATGCTAATAAATTTTACTGACCGTAATAAAATTGTATAAAGCAGGATTGCTCTAAGAAAGTAACGGACGATTGAAACGTAATCGAATTTCTCAGTAGAAGTCTTTTCCAATACTTATAGTCATAAGAGAATATTTATATCGGTTCGGTATAAATAATGCCCACAATGAGGCGTGTTTGCGTTTGATAAACGAGATGTGATATAAAGTTTCGAGTCGAATTTTCAGTGATAGGCTGGAAACAGAGGCAACCATCGATCGGAGTAAGGAAGCCAATAAATCTGCGGTTCCTATTTTCACATAAATAAAGTTGCAGCTTACGTCTGCGCCTTATATCGTTCGTATTAAGGACCACCCGGGAATCGAGGATACTATCCATCTCGGTCTCACCTTAGATACTTGTTTGAGATAGCGGTAACCGCTATTTGTAAGGCTCCGTGTGAATGGTTTGATTCTTTAATACAGAATGGTCGTATTTCAGTTGTTTTCTTGGAAACCAATCTTTGAATTTTACCTTTTATCGTAGATTATATTATTTGTCTTCTTTTTATGTAAGTGTAGATATGCCTACAAGTATTTAAATGAATAGTTGACCTAAATTATTTTATATTTTTTATATTGAAAATGAATTGTTATTGTAAAATTTATTGGTTTTTAAGGAATTTTTGACATTAAAATTAAGATATTTTTTAAATCGAGTCTCGAATTATTTAATTGTATGTCAGGTTTCGCTGTGAACTTTAATAAATATTTTGTTGCAGGTGGATCTAAGGCACTTGAAACAAACACCAGATTCCGACCGCATAGGGATGGGTATTGATTTATCGGAATACTACATCTCCGTAGAATGGGACATCATGCGCGTTCCTGCAACAAGAAATGAGAAATTTTACTCTTGTTGCGAAGAACCATATCCTGATATCATCTTTAATATCACTCTTAGAAGGAAGACCCTTTTTTACACTGTTAACCTTATCATACCCTGTGTGGGGATATCGTTCTTGTCCGTCTTAGTATTTTACTTACCATCGGATTCAGGAGAGAAGATATCTCTTTGCATTTCAATACTTCTATCGTTGACTGTGTTCTTCCTATTACTTGCAGAAATAATCCCACCCACCTCACTAACTGTCCCATTGTTAGGAAAATATTTATTATTTACTATGATGCTAGTAACATTATCGGTAGTTGTCACTATTGTGGTGTTGAACATAAATTTTAGGTCACCAGTTACTCACCATATGGCACCGTGGGTTAGAAAAGTCTTTATAGATTTTTTACCCAGGATACTCTGTATACAGAGGCCGGAAAAACCACCAGACGATGACGATAACGATAAACCCTCAGAGGTAAGAGATATTCATTCAACCTTTAAATTAGAAAAACATTTTGTTCTCTCATTAATCACAGTAAAAGCACCATTCATCGATGTATACGAAACGAACATCGATGTTTTAATTAAATTCGCAAAATAAGACCTCTCTGAAATGAAGTACTCCGCAGATCTCATTCAGCTAAAAAACAACATGACGCCTTTTCTCATCGAGTTTCCTCTATTCAAAACATTTTCCATCGGAACGGATTCAATGCAAACAGAACGCTATTACAGCCGAGTCGGAGCCGCCCCCAACAATAACCATTTTAATTGTCCTCAGCCGCGGGACTCTTCTGGGAAACGTTCCTTTCAACGGTATTCTAAATCCATTGTGCTCTCTGTGTATCGCGAAAATATCGCTTCCAGCCCAATTTCATTCCATTTCGATTTTCCTTTATTACTCAACGCCGGAGGGCTTAACGAGCGCGCGCGGCCTCCGTTATTTATGTTACCCTGGTGGCTGCCGACGGATCGCTCCATATATATGGCGCGGCAGTCACGGCCCGAACCGAAACCTCACACTCCACACTCCGGCCTAATTTTGTACCGGCTTAAGCTGTGAGATACACTCGATTTTCGGTATGGTTCAATCTATGCCCACTTTGATGGACACCTACCTGTTATTGCAATACAACAAAGTTTTTATTATTATTTGTATATATGTATACTAGCTGACCCAGCCACCCGTTGCTAAACACGGCGCTATCTATGAGATATCTATAACAGTCTGTCTTACAGTTTTTTATCAACAAATTAATTTAAAGCGCCATCTGTTCGAGACTGAAGAAAGTTACTATGAATAACAATAATCAACATTGATAATCATTTAATTTATAATTAAAAAATATTGAGGTTATTAAACGAAATATAAATTATCATATCTCTCAAGTTGTACCAAATTATACGTAAATGGCAACTTTCATGAAAACCGCTTGAGTAGTCTCGCAGTTCATCGTGGACAAATATTATGGGATTGGATTTTTATATATTTAGATATATATACCTATCATTTATTTTATTATTTATTGTAGAATTTATCTTATCATTTATTGTAGAATTCATTATTAGATATAATAAGGATATGTTTAATTCCTTTTAGGTACTAACTGATGTCTTCGGGCCGGATGATATGGATGGAAAGTTCAAAGAATGGGGTTGCGAAGAATATGAATTGCCAGGAATGTTTTTTGAATGCCTCCTTCACCACCACCGCCACCAGGCGGCGATGATGAGCTATTTTCCCCACCCCCCGAATCCCCTTGTCGCTTAGACTTAGACGACGGTAGTCCCTCTCTAGAGAAGCCTTATGTAAGAGAGATGGAGAAGACTATAGAAGGTTCGAGATTTATTGCTCAGCACGTTAAAAATAAGGACAAGTTTGAAAGCGTAAGTATTTTCATGATTTTCTTACCCTTATCCCACCTAAGCAGAGCACGTTAAAAATAAGGACAAGTTTGAAAGCGTAAGTATTTTCATTATCTTCTTACCCTTATCCCATCTAAGTAGGGTCGGCATAACATGTTTTCGTTTTCCACTCTCGTCTATCAGATGCTGTTTCAGTATTCACACCTTTTACGCACGTATCATTTTTCACACAGTCCACCAATACCTTTTTCGGTCTTCCTCTATAGATCCATCCGCCATCATACTCAAAACTTTTCTAGCTACATAGTTTTCATCTCTCCTCATGATATGCCCCTACCATGCTAACCTATTACTCCTCAATTACTCTAGCACTGGTGCTATTTTGAAACTTTCTCTGATATACTCATTCTTAATATTATCCATTCGATGTTTTATATTTTATCTGATGGAAAAGTTTTAATAAATTTATGGTGAAATGTTTTCTTAACATAACCTTGTTTTTAGGTGGAAGATGATTGGAAATACGTTGCAATGGTTCTGGATAGGATCTTCCTGTTCGCATTCACGATAGCCTGTGTCCTCGGGACAGCGCTGATTATATTCAGAGCGCCGACGTTTTATGACAATACGAAGCCCATCGATATTCTCTATTCGAAAATCGCCAAAAAGAAGTTAGAGCTACTCAAAATGGGCTCGGAAGGAGATCCGGGTCTCTGAAATTCGTCTTACGTCTTCGGTCACTCGCCGCCGAAGACGTTCTGGGAGCTGATCGTGATGTGGTGGCACGGATGATCCATGTAAAACTCCCAAAAGGGAAATGTTAGGCGAGGACTGTTTGTGCTCAGTGTGATGCCAAGCGCCCGGCGCTTAGGAACGCTTGCCCGCGAGCTAAGCGTAACGTAAGCCGTCTTTATGAACTCAATCTCGAGACCGTGTCCGTCGATAATCGAAAGGATATCAACACTCGGCTGTATTATGTTAACGCCGGATCCGCCATAACTATTTTTGTATTAGGAAAATCGCATCGAACGTTTATGTATTAAGCGATGTTCTTCTTTTACAGGTGATTTATGTTTTCAGTGATTGTTTAATATGAACGCACAATACATTGTACAGTGTATCTTTAAGGGACTCTGTATTTGTTTCTCGCGATATATCGGTTTCCGAATGCAGATAATATTAATTATTTATAATATAACTGTTTATATGGATAAGGTTTACTTCGAATAAAATCGAGCTCAAATTTTTAATGTTATAAGTAATGTATAAAATTATTATTCAAGCGTCGATTAAAGTCAAGTAAATTGATTAATTCTTTCATACAAACGTCCTCGACGAGAGCTGGACATTGTAGATCCATACGTTTTATTACAATGATATAATTAATTGAATATTTAGTGTTTTGTAAACTGCGTACTCGCGTAAAAATCATAAGGACAATATCGATGTTTCGACGAATGGTAATCAATCCCTTGTAGTCTTAATGTTTTAAGAGATTGTAGATATTATTAGAAATATTGCTTAGTCATCAGAATTGTAAGAGTTAAATTATCATAAAGCCAAAATAGTTTATAGTGTGACATCGCAATGGTGATATTATTTAAATATATGAAATAATTGATACACAATTGACTGCCAATTGTATTGTTTTTATAAGGATTGTTATTCTTAGAAATTTCGATAAAACTTCTTTACTTAGTATTTTTTAAACAGAGTGCCAAAAGTTACAAACCGGCTTAGATTTCATTGGTGACTACTATTAATTTTTTTCTATATGAAACTTTTAACAGACCTACGTTTACAATAACGGAGTGCTTGCCAAAATAAATAATGACTGAACCGTGTATTAACTGAATGCTTCGTTTATTCGCGTATCGGAATCTATGCAACTAATAGTTACGTTTAGTAAATTTAATCATTAAAATAATTTCACTAATAAATCCTAGAGTACAGGGTAATTTTAGTACACGAATTATCTTACTTTTTATTCCTCACAATTTTCACTGAACTATATTAATACCTTTTAATACACTTATCGGCACTTTGCTATAACACTATTAGATTTTAAAACATTGTCGCCGTTTTTGAAACCATTAATCAAATGTTCGTGTTAACATTAATTTTATCCAATTCGAATTCAGTGCCAGCGAAGCTAGAGACGTTGGTTTATCAAAAAACCTTAACTGTTGAGGTATGTGAATTTAGTCTTTAACTATAAGTAAATAGCATTTATTTTTATGTAGATTAGCTTCGATTTTATATTAATTTTGTGTGTAACCACTTTATCCACTTGATTTACCTCACTTCGCCCCATTTTGTAGGGTATTGTAGCAGTCTAATAATAAATGATATTTCGAGCCGCGTATTTGATATGTCAAAGTAATTCATGATATAATATTTATTAGATAAATACTTAGATAACTCGATAAGAGTTATTGATATTAATAATCCACAGCGAGAAGTTAGGAAAACAGGGATGGATAATGTAAAATAGAAAAAAAAAACGTTCTGTGTGGTTCGTCTTTGTATTAATAAGTGTTATGAAATATGTATAGCTGTTTATCAGATATGCAAAATAACACTGTGCTAGTATAGTTTAGAATATACGTAATATATGTCGTGTACTACATGATATACGGTCGAATGTATTAGACGACGCCGTGAAAGCTCGCTAAAAGGTTGAATGAGATTTAGCTCTGTCAGTTTTATGAAAAGCTATTTGGCTTTTTAATAAAGGCACGACTGGTCGTTGTTACTTGAAATTGGAAATCCTATGGAATTTTTCGATGGAATTGTAAATCTCTTTATATTAGTTTTCGTAAAAAATACAAACTTTTTATTACAAAAATGGTTAGTAGTTAGGAGTGCTATTGCACGCACTGATGTACGTTACACCAATATAGTGTTTAATTATTAATCACCAATAACAAATAGGTTAAACCGAGGGTTAAACCACACCGTTACTTGATCATCCGGACTTTAATTGTAGATATTTTCTAGAAATAAAGACAGTATGTTGTTATTTTTATATGACTGCACTTGATTAAATCGTCTGATTTGCTAAAGTACCACAGTGTAACCGTTTAGATTTCTTTGAATTTGTACTGAACTTCAACACAAACAGATTTTAGATTTAAGCCATAGTTGTCTATATATGAAATCATAAATCTAGTCTCAAACGATAGTCGCTTATAACACATCCTCTTTTATAATATTGTTTGCAGTGGGTCGAATATCGACTCTTTGGAGATGGACGTAATACTAAAAATACAAACTCAACAGAATTTGATAAAAACAGGTTAAGTAATGATGATACAACGATTATTGACCCTAACATTTTGTACGAAAGGTTAAATAACTATAATAAAATATTAATATTAATGTTTCCTGATACTTCAACTTCATTATTAAAGGATTTGTAATAAAGGACTCTATATACTGTAAGAACTTTCGCTTGTTTTGTCTTAATGATTTCATCCAACGGTAAAACTTAAATTCCAAAGAAATGGTTAAGGATATTACAAGAAAATTATACTTCATTATGATTAAAATTGTCTACACAACCTGTAACTTCAATTGGAACATTTCTTTGCAACATTTATTGGAAATGTAGTGCCAATAGTAGAAATTTAATGCTTCTTTTGATAATGTTATTCCTTATAACAGTGCCAAGTCAACCTGACTCAATGCAATTGTTGATCATTATTTTAACATTTTATATACTTAATAAAATTCGATGAGCACTTTTTATGCATTTTTCTTAACTGCAAAATTTCAATATAAATCTTAAATTGTATCGGCTATCTCATTTCCAGAAAAGCATTTTGTTTCTAATATTAATACTAAATTAGAACTAAACACTACGAAAAAAAATTCATGATTTCGTTCATTTTACAAGCTTTCGAAGACAGAACTAAGTGTGTAGCTAAATAGAGTATAGGTCAAACGTGGAATTTTTTTCTGTGATTCGCAATATCGGTTGTTACTTCATCGTTATGTCTAGAAGACAGATCTAGTCTGAGACTTTCCTTATTAAGTTTAAGCGTCGTTTGTAGAATTTCGTTGCTCGATAGTGATTTCCTCTGTTAATTGTTAACAGCAGACGGTAAGTCTATAAGAATTTTGTAACGGTTTAGGTGATAAACGGACAAGGATATAGTAGTATGTCGTTAGTCATTAAAATGAATGTAGATAGGTTAAAGAAATATTAACAATAATCCCAATAAATGCTAGGTGTCACGTTCGTCAATAAGTATTATTAAGTAAGATAGGTTGTAAGAGTATAAGTGGTAATTATTGAAAATTAGCTTTTCAGTGTTTTTTAGAGTTAGTCGACGAATGGGTCAACTCGAGAGCACGGTGATAGATAAATTTGTTGTTGTTAATTTCAGTTAATTTTCTAAAATGTTTGATCGTCGAAATAATCGTTGTTTTTAATACTTTGGTATATCGAATTTGTGGTTAATTTAAATGAATAATTTCATTAAATTATAAAATAAGGACTATCTATAATTGTAGTGTTATTAAGCCGTTATTTTAATTATTTATTTTAGTTTAATGAAGATTATAAGTTTTATAATTTCTTCAGCGGGTTTGTCTACATCGCGTTATGGGGTTCCGAACTCATAGTCAGCTATCACATGGCTGTCAATAATTTTAAGAAACAATATACCGAAATGTTGACCTGTACATATAGTCGATCAACGTAAAATAATTAAAGTAATATTTATAATTGACAAGTTATTTTTCTACATTTATTTGACGTTTATATTTAATGCTAAATGTAGTTTGGTAGTGAAATGAACTTTTAGGAAACTTTATTAAAGTAAAAAAATATTCGTAGTGACTTATGGAACAGCGTTATTGTAGTCTTTCATTCGATTTCTCGAGATATTTCCTACTGAGTTTTCTTTAAATTATAATATAACACTTTTTGTATCTTATTATAAAATATAATTTATATATTAATTAATAGTCATTAATTAATTTCGAAAGAAATCAGCAACAGAGTAATCCGTAACGCTTTATAATTAGGTTTATCGAAATCAAGTATTTCGTATCGTAATTTTTTCTAGGACACCTTTCATGAATATTGCTTTCACGCACGTTATTATTGTTCGCTATTTCGATATATCGTTTATTAATTATTACATTATAATAATAGTATGCGTTAATTATAGAAAATATACTCTTTAATCTTTACCTAATAATTATTCGCGTAAGTTAGTTATATATTTGCATGACTAATCGAACGTCTTCCAATGTGACGTAAGTTAATTTCATATTGTATTATTTGCGATAGATAATCTTTCCCCTTTCTCAAACATATTTACTCGTATACATTAAAGCATTATCAATTTGTTAGAGTTCCTTATTTAAACCAACCAACCAATAGAAAATAATACAATTATCGTCAACATTATTAAAGTATACAATAGCACGTTTAGAGAACAAAGTCATAGCATGGTCTATAATTGTAAATTTGTCATCAAGTACCCTACAGGTGTATTTCGGCAACTGCAACTGAGAGGCAGTTTTCCTTTACGTTCAACGCGTTCTAAATTCAGACCACGTTGTCAATTATCAGATCATGTTGTGGCTAAACATCAAATCCTGCAAAGTATAAACCTATCTCTATAGTTAGAGTAACATCAGCAGTATATTTTTAAATACCAGCAACTTATCTGAAATAAATTATAGATGTGTGACTATATTGTATATCAAAGTTATTAACAGTGGAACTTCAGTAATTCGAACTTAAGTTCTAATAATACATTTGAGTTGTTCAGTTTTAATAGATTTGAGTTAGAAAACTTACTTTTAGTTTGCAAATGTTTGGATTTTATTTACCAAATTTTAAGTCACAAAATATAAATAAACATTTTTGTTTCACAGATAACGTTTATAGTAAAAGTCGCTTGCAATAAATTATGTAATTTACATAGTCAATATTCTTAATAATAATAATAATTTATTAAATTCAGATATTACATCTTTCTCCATCATTCTTCTTCATCATACAAATTTCTTCGCCCACACAATCAGAATATATTAATTTGTATAGGTTGCACACACTTTTTAACAACTTTGTCCATTTCTGAACAAACAAACTGTCGGATCTACTTGATAACATCTTCAAGACACTATTTGAGCTGCCACACGTTCGTTCCATCAGTGAGTTTGCTTTTTTTTTAATTATTGTTGTACTGTATACGTAATGCATTATGTCCAAGCAGCGTATATGAGGTCCAGAGATTGCTGGTATAGAAGCCAGTCCATAAATACTGTTAATTAAAAACGACGTAATTTTATACATTGGCGTGATAGAGGCACAGAGCTGTTAAATACATTTTCTTAGGGTTATAAAGAGAAAATAAGTATCGACTTCTAGGGAAATACAGATTATTTCGACTTAACGAGAACTGAGATGTTTCTTCTGAATTGTACAAGTTTCGATTAATCGAAATTCGATTTACCGAGGTTCCATTGCATTGAGTAATTAATGAAAAATGCTTTAAATGTATCTTTCAAATATCGCTTCGTAGAACTTGTTTGGACTTTCTTTCGACCCTTGATAACTAATATATTAAATAATACGTATAGATATATAAATAAATGTGTAATAATAGGTAGATAAAACCACAGAAACTTTGCGTTGAGCTTCCAACACGATTAGATGTAAATACAGTTATAAATATACGATTTCAACTCTTTAATAATAGATTCATTCTATTCCCAATTCTGTTTTATGTAAGGTTGAGGTTTTAACTCTTTTAAGATTTGCTTGTGAACCTAAGTGCTGTTATGTTTTTAAACTTTTGTGCCTTATTTTAATAGTTGGTCTTTTAGCTGCCTCATGTTTTACTTAGTATGGTGAATTACTTGGAAAGTATAACCGTAGCTAACGTAATCCCTGATGTAATAAAGAATGCTTGACGTTCTCTTTTATCTTATTTTAGAATTTTGGCTTAATAATGTATTTTAGTTTCTATAAATGCATATAAAGATGTAGGTTTCAAGCCTATGAAATTAATTGAAAGGCTTAATATATTTACAATCTTAATGTATGTGGAATACGAGCGTTTCCTTTGAAATGACTTTTTTTTCACTGACACCCTAGAATATAATTCAAGATGCCGAGAAAAAGATGCCCATGATCCCATTTTTTACCGTTTAATTTCAATCGTAAATATTTCTTTTAAAAAAAATTCCCATTTAAAAAGCACATATTTCAAATAACTTTTTTTATAATTTCCATAACATTGCCGAGTTTTAAGTCAGTATAGTATCAAGCACGATTATTTGTAGTAATAATTAACACTCTTCAAAAGATCCTGTGACACTTAGTCTAACCCGACTCATGGTGATTGGATTAGCTTTAAATGACATATTTCTACTTTTTCCGCATATTTTGATAATAATAAGAAAATGCATTATTTCATCAATTGCATAATACCAACGTAATCATACCATTATATATATACCATTTATATTATCATATACTAAAAAGAAATGTCGTTTTAAATTAAACATGTAAAATATGGATTATCTGAGGTTAATTATGTAATTTTCAATTTCGTTTAGTTCACTTTTAAAATATAGACATACGATGTCAATAATGAAAAAAAAGGAAGTGGAGATTAAAAGTTTGCAATTCAAGAGAGGACATTGCAATAATATAAACGATATAAAGATTTAAGGTTTAAAGAAGCGGTTGCTTGGCTCTATTTAAATTTTCTTAAGTCCCATTACTTTCATTTTATAAATACGCTAAATTACGCATATTTGCATTATTACATTCGGATTTTGATATACTGATATCTCCAATATCTTGTTAATAATACACGTTTAATTAATATCTATTCTCAATATTATAAAACCCCTCTTTATTGAAAGTACACCACCATATATACCATAGTTTAGAATGACAGACTAGCAGACGTTCTTATTTCGTCGCATTTTACAAATTATAAAATGCTATTATATTCACCATGGTAAGTAAAGTGAGTGGTAGATGTAGCTTTCTTGCTTTCATAATATTTTAGCAAAGGTATTATTATTTTGGAGTTAATAAATATGTCTTAATAAATTTATAACATGAATTTATATTCGTAGCTTGATGTGGAACATACGATGCTGTTAACTATGCTCGGAAATGTTTATCGATTTCGTTAAAGATGATTTTTGTTTCATTTTTCCCCGAACTGACTCCTCTTTTGACCTGGCAAAGTCTTATTAGCTTCACCGGACTACTCAGGCGAGCGCTTAAGGCACTCTGTCTTGTTAAAAATGATGTTAATGAGTTATAACAAGAATAGTTTAAGATGTAAGATAGTTCCGTTGTTTACAGAATATGGTAAACGAAGAATAAATAATCGCATAACATTATAGTAACACAAGTCGTAGATGAACTCGATGTTTCTATTGATCCGTGACTGTTATGATAAAATGCACTTTAATACCACGTTCAACAGTGTAGGTGATAATTCTGAGCGTTCTTCGAAAGAATCTTTTCAGTTTATACCACGTTGTGATTTACGAGACTCTTCTGGAGTTATTGGCGGTAGGTAATCTGATATCCGTGCGTTTTTTGAATATCATTTGAAAGTGAGTGTTTCTTCAACGCCTTCTATTATCAACTTTGTTTATTAAATGTGTTTACTATAGCATTCCTATGGAACGCTTGACTGTAAATTAATATTAATATAGTAATATCGTAAATAACTATATTCATTTATTTGACATATTTTACAATTATGGCTCTAATCCGATCCCAATTAAATTTTACATACAGGTGACCAAGAACTTTCAGAATTACATAGGATTCTTTTTATTCCGAATACACTGAGGAATATGTAGATAGAGTCTCTTAACGATAACATTATATCAAAGCAAAAGGTTATTCTTTTGATGAATACCTACCGGCTAATTTTATCTAGCAATTTTGCATTATAAGTCAGTATGATAGGATTGCTAAGTATAACTACGGGAGTTCTGATGTAGTTAGCTGTTAATTCATCTTATGGTTTAACTCAATATGGTCAAATTGTTAAATCAGATCCAGTGTATCGATTCGGTGAACGCAACTTCGACCCCAGCATATAGCATCAAAATATTTGGATATACATGTATTCGTATAAAATTTGTAACATAATCAGCTGATATCGTAAGAAAATGTTCAATGTTGTAAGGCTCAGTTTCGAAACGGGTCGAATACAATATATCTGTTTGAAATCATCCATTGGTTTATCCATTGCTACATTATGATATTTACAAGCTGGTAAAATATCACTGCTATTATTAAGTACTAAATTTTACATACAGGTGACCAAGAACCTTCAGAATTACATAGGATTCTTTTTATTCCGAATACACTGAGGAATATGTAGATAGTCTCTTAACGATAACATTATATCAAAGGAAAAGGTTATTCTTTTGATGAATACCTACCGGCTAATTTTATCTAGCAATTTTGCATTATAAGTCAGTATGATAGGATTGCTAAGTATAACTATGGGAGTTCTGATGTAGTTAGCTGTAAATTCATCTTATGGTTCAACTCAATATGGTCAAATTGTTAAATCAGATCCAGTGTATCGATTCGATGAACGTAACTTCGACCCCACCATATAGCATCCAAATATTTGGAATTAATATACATGTATTCGTATAAAATTAGTAACATAATCAGCTGATATGGTAAGAAAATATCGTGGAGACACATAAATTCTTAGGGGAAATGTTTTTGTAAGGCCCAGTTTCGAAACGGGTCAAAAACAATACATCTTTTTGAAATCATCCATCGGTTTATCCATTGCTACATTATGATATTTACAAGCTGGTAAAATATCACTGCTATTATTAAATACTAACTCGTGTTTAGAACTTTGTTCTTGTCAAAACAGTTTTGTTATTTTATAGGAACTACCTGTTTTATCCCTATTTTTTACTACATTATTTTTAATTTTGTCATTGGAAATTACTCCTTTTCAATTATATAATTATCGCTTAGTGATTGTGGAAAAAGCTAATATTACGTAACCTATATAATAAATTTTTGAATATCATTTGAAAGTGAGTGTTTCTTCAACGCCTTCTATTATCAACTTTGTTTATTAAATGTGTTTACTATAGCATTCCTATGGAACGCTTGACTGTAAATTAATATTAATATAGTAATATCGTAAATAACTATATTCATTTATTTGACATATTTTACAATTATGGCTCTAATCCGATCCCAATTAAATTTTACATACAGGTGACCAAGAACCTTCAGAATTACATAGGATTCTTTTTATTCCGAATACACTGAGGAATATGTAGATAGTCTCTTAACGATAACATTATATCAAAGGAAAAGGTTATTCTTTTGATGAATACCTACCGGCTAATTTTATCTAGCAATTTTGCATTATAAGTCAGTATGATAGGATTGCTAAGTATAACTATGGGAGTTCTGATGTAGTTAGCTGTAAATTCATCTTATGGTTCAACTCAATATGGTCAAATTGTTAAATCAGATCCAGTGTATCGATTCGATGAACGTAACTTCGACCCCACCATATAGCATCCAAATATTTGGAATTAATATACATGTATTCGTATAAAATTAGTAACATAATCAGCTGATATGGTAAGAAAATATCGTGGAGACACATAAATTCTTAGGGGAAATGTTTTTGTAAGGCCCAGTTTCGAAACGGGTCAAAAACAATACATCTTTTTGAAATCATCCATCGGTTTATCCATTGCTACATTATGATATTTACAAGCTGGTAAAATATCACTGCTATTATTAAATACTAACTCGTGTTTAGAACTTTGTTCTTGTCAAAACAGTTTTGTTATTTTATAGGAACTACCTGTTTTATCCCTATTTTTTACTACATTATTTTTAATTTTGTCATTGGAAATTACTCCTTTTCAATTATATAATTATCGCTTAGTGATTGTGGAAAAAGCTAATATTACGTAACCTATATAATAAATTCGAAAAGTTATCTCCAGTAAGAGTTTCATCTAAATCGGGTTACCAATTTTGGAGAGTAATCTAGTACAAACAGATATTTGAATTTATATATACAGATTGTATTCCGTGAATAAAGGTTAATATTTGAAAATTTAATTCAACAATGTCTATAAATGTTCCGAGTATAGTACAATGTGTCGTACAATGTTTTGCATCGAAGTATTTAATAATTGTGTATTGTCCTAAATTTGTAACGAAAGCAATCTTAAATGTTACGTAAGATGGAAAATGTTATATCTAAAAATAATAATTGTTAAGTAGTAATTGTTTTACATTATGTCGCAATGGCGTACTGTATCTATAGGTTAAGTATGTGTACGTTTCGAGTTTTGTCTGATAAAACCAATATTCTTTTTGCCCAAATGTAGACGAAAGATCAGGCTTGTGCGTAGTTCAGTCAAGATTGATATAAAACATTACAACGAAACCTAAAATAGTCACTTATTTATCCTTAAGTCATCTAAGATTAATTACTTCATTAAAATGTATGAAATTCTCAGTCTTAAATTTAAGGAGTAAATTTGATTGAAGGTTTTGGTGTAAGCCGTCCTAAGTGCTGTTATAGCCTATAGCTATTTACAACCCTTTTTCAAACTAGACCTACACTTGAGATTAATTTGAAATATTGCATAATACTAACTACGCCATTTGGGCCACAACCACTACGACATTTTAGAAGAAATTAATAGTATGATGAAATTGCTTCAGTCGAAACTTGGATATCACGCATTTACAATATATAACACTCCTTTTAGTGTACGTGATAGTGAACAACATTTGATATATCTGATTTTAAGGGTTATTTACACCAAATAAAGATTAATTACTTCATTAAAATGTATGAAAATCTCAGTCTTAAATTTAAGGAATTAAATTTAATTTAAGGTTTTGGTGTAAGCCGTCCTAAATGCTATTATAGCCTATAGCTATTTACAATTCTTTTTCAAACTAGACCTACACGTGAGATTAATTTGAAATATTGCATAATACTAACTACGCCATTTGGTCCACAACCACTATAACATTTTAGAAGAAATTAATATGACGAAGACGAAACTGCTTCAGTCGAAACTTAGATATCACGCATTAGAATATATACTCCTTTGAGGTTATTTGCTTCTTACATACTTAACGGTGCAAAGATACAGCTAGAAAATCGACAATAATTCGTTATTTACATCACTATGCTGATAAAGAATATAGTTTAATAATTTACGCTAACATATTTACAGATACCAGAGAAACTTAATA
Organism: Antheraea pernyi; assembly: GCA_015888305.1. Lineage (NCBI taxonomy): Eukaryota > Metazoa > Arthropoda > Insecta > Lepidoptera > Saturniidae > Antheraea > Antheraea pernyi. The sequence goes on along the minus strand of MU159335.1, from coordinate 38,657 downwards.
ACAAACAAAAAGGCTCGATAAGATATAATGATATTGTTTAAAAAGTCAATATTCATGAGATCGATTTTGACAAATATAACTAGACCTACACGTGAGATTAATTTGAAATATTGCATAATACTAACTACGCCATTTGGTCCACAACCACTATAACATTTTAGAAGAAATTAATATGACGAAGACGAAACTGCTTCAGTCGAAACTTAGATATCACGCATTAGAATATATACTCCTTTGAGGTTATTTGCTTCTTACATACTTAACGGTGCAGAGATACAGCTAGAAAATCGACAATAATTCGTTATTTATATCACTATGCTGATAAAAAATATAGTTTAATAATTTACGCTAAAATATTTACAGACATCGGAGAAACTTAATAACAAACAAAAAAGGCTCGAAAAGATATAATGATATTGTTTAAAAAGTCAAAATTCATGAGATATAATTTGACAAATGTTAGATCAGATAATCATATGTAAAAAAAAATTCAATTTTAATATTTCATGGTAGAAATGTTACTCATATTTAAAGCTGCCACTAAATAAATTCCAAAGGCTTAATGCTGTATCGAATTTTTGGGACGGAGCATTGTAATATCCTTTTGCTAAATCAACTAATGATAGAGAACATGTGTAAGTATCGCAATTTCCAAAAACAACTCCCAAACGGTGCGCGGAGTCATATATCAAGTGCTGTAGAGGTTCCGTTGGCAAAACCTCTGTCATCGGCATTCTGTAAAATAATCATTACTGCTGAAACAGAAGCAATATATTCACGATATATGTATTAAAGGAAAAATTTGGCAACTTTATAAACTTATTGATTTTAAAATATAGTCTTATAATTTAAACTGGCTAGGTTAGTGATGCAATTAAAGTCGTAACTGCAAATTGATCTTTTCATCGCTTTCACTAGAAAGTTATTCAGACGTCATATGGTATACATCGAATGAATTTACTTACGTAAACAGAATCCTGACTACCTCTTCAATCATATTTTCACCATGTGGAATTATCCTTTGTGTTGTCTCACATAATGCCTTTAGAATACATTGTCTGCCGTCGTAACCCATTCTATAAATGATAAAGCGTTATTATGTTTGTGTTGTATATGACAACCAAATTTAAAATACATGATAGGAAAGACAAGCATGAAGACCGATAGGAAACAGAAAAATCACATTAAAAAGTATAGAAATAATTGAGAGACCGAAATTTGCGACAATTACTTATCCATAATTGACTCCAATTTTTCATATAACTGCCGTCTGCTTCGCCTCTTCTCCATTGGCTTTCGTAGTCTTGGCTTATTTCTAAAGAATGCGGCTGTCTCAGTATTATTAGGTAGCTCGTAGGCGGTACTCCAATTTAGGCCGAATGTAAAGACACCAGGCATGCTTGTGGGTGCCGGATTTCCCAAGGTGCCAACTGTCATACACACAGCGCACTATTGGAATAATAAATACGTATAACTTCTCTTTTAATTACTAATATTTTGTAATTCCTAACAGTGGCTTTAATATTGCAATTGTATCATATAAATAATATTTATTATTCTATGAGAGGAAAAATTGGAGGAAATAAATATATGAATACTGACATGACAACTGATGGAGGAAATCAGACTAGAGATATTAATTATACTAATTCCAAATAGCATTTTTGTATATATGAAAAAATTTAAAAATGAAGAAAACAACGATTTTATATTCCAATTTTTATTGCTAATATCTAATATTGATATAAAGACTATCTTGAATCCTTTTCAGTAAAGAACTTGGAAGCTAGGAGTATTGAAAAATGTACCATATTTATTTGTATCAAATCGAAACCTTTAACCTTAATATCTGTCTTGGAAATTGTACTCTTCTGTGTTTAAATGTATGTTATCTTTAAGATGTTAAGAAAACATATATATAAACTTACCGAAATCGAAGACCCTTCAGGAAAGCCGACGTATCTTTTCCTTCTTACCAGAAATTTAGAATTTATTAAAGTTTCTTCACTCTCACATAGACACACTATAATAAAACTGAATACTAATAAAATACGAAACCCTTTTAATACGGACATTTTCAAGACTGCAAACTAATATATCGTGCTTCGCGTACTAGAGCTTCAAACAGATTAGGATGTACAGATATGAGATTAAGAAAGTATGTCAGGTCGTATAACGGTCTCCATAACTCTTGTACTCCATACAAATTTTACTAATAGCTTAAGGCAACTTGAGAGAATATTTATGATATCGCTATTCCATATATAGAGAAAAGAAATCAAGCCTAGTTAGACATAGTTTGGAAGATAATAGATTATTGTTTGGTACCTAGTTAAACGTTTTTTAAAAAGTATTAAAATAATGCCAATAATTAAACTTAGATAAGGTTGCTTTGTAGAAATTTAGAAATTATTGTTGTATCTAAAAGTCAGTCCTAAAATTCATCGTCATGCCTAATATATTACAAACCTAAGGTATGTCAACTTTGCTCAGAATAATATTTAGCTGTAGCGTAGACTTTAGTAACAGGAGGCAAAGTATTCATTTTGTTTACGGCAGGGAATTATTTAGGTATAAAAATAAGTATGTATGGGAAGGAGTTCAGGAACAAGTATATATGAACAGTCGAATTTACGAATCACTTATTGGCATATTAAATCGAGTTATTCTATTTGGCAATCGAGTTAAATTTGTAACATTTCAAATCTTGAAACAGTTTCAGCTAATCTAAAGATTTATAATTGTAAAACGTTGAATTGATTCGAATATCCGAACTACTATATGTTTAAATTTATAATTATGAAATTAAACAGTTCCAATATTTTTCAACTCCAAATTCGGATATTCAATCAACTTAGGCAAACCCAAAGGTGTTTAATAAAATGAAATAAATAAAGGAGTCTTTTTTGGAGACATTAAAACGGTGGTATCGTTTTATTAATTTACAAAAATCTTTATTAAAATTCATTGTAAGTAAAATAATAAATGCAAGCTACTATTCATTATGTAATTAAACACACTAAATATAAATTTCAATAATTGATTATTGTTTTAACTTACGTAGAACTTGCTTCGTGATCAATGAGTGTAACTATGTAATTACTTTCACTATATAATTAATTTGAATTACTAGCTACCAGTGAAAAATTTATGTTCAAAAACCGAATATACTAATTTTAGTAGAGATAGCTGTTTTAGTGGAAGTAACTAATAAAACCAATAATACAAATTAATTTTCTTCAAAAGTGCTACTGAATAAAGTCCATGGCTTTAGCGCAGTATCACTTTTAGGTGACGGAGCATTGTAGTATCCTTGTGCTAAATCCACTAATGATACAGGACATGCGAATATATTACAATTTTCCAACATTACTCCCAAGCGGTGTGCTGAATCATATATCATATGCTCTAGAGGTTCCGTCCCTAAGACTTTTGTCATTGGCATTCTGGAAAAATTATTAAAACAACATTATTGAGAAAGACTATTTATAAAATTTTTTTGGTACGGCATTTCCTACTTTTTTTACGCTTGTCTGGCTAACTACCACCCTCAAGTTGAAAATGTGTTACCCAGCACCTTTTGGTGTGTTCTGGCAGCTGCACATGAGAACCAGTCCCCTCTAGGTTTTGACGTGTTTACCATTTTAGACTACACCGTCATTTACCATCAAACGCGAAAACCTATAATTTTTTTAAAATTATTTAGTACCCTGAATTTCAAAAATTGGAGAATTGTGCCAAGGATTTTGAAAGTTCTTAGAAATTAACTGAGAATTTCCTTCCTGTGTTTAGAGAAAGGATACAGTATTTCCAAATTTACGGAAGGCTTTGTTTATTCGTTCTTTATAGTATATGAATGTTTTGGACTCGAGTGAAGAAATATTATCTACCATACTCATATCTGCTCCAAAACAGGCCACCTCGCATTTTCATTGACCGATATTGGAGACACTGACATAGGGCCCGTACCAACTTATTCTCCAGAAGAAGAAAACTATAACTGCCCTCACAACTCCGATCTTTTTGTCCTTTAGATTTGGGTTTGTGAAACTATGGATTAAAGTAATCATTTATCATCAGTTGCACTGCATTGAAATTTCGAACTTATACTCAAATCTCCTAACTTTAGCAACTCCATAGGTTTTTATTTGTATCCAATATGTACTAAGTTCACTTACGTAAATAAAGTTCTGAACATCTCTTCAACCATATTTCCACCATGCGGCACTATCCTTTGTGTTGTCTCACATAACGTTTTTAGTATACACTGCCTTCCATTGTAGCCCATTCTATAAACGATAATTAATATATATAGGTACAACTGTAATTAAATTAGTATAGAAATCGTTGATAGGCATAAGGTTGATATGTTCACCACCGTTTGTCATTTAATGTTCAATCCAAGATAGGCGTTAGAAGCTATATCGTATTTTGTTTTAATAGTTCCCTATTAAACGCTCAAAATTTCCGATCAGCATTTGATAGTAAAATACTACACAGTCCAATAATAATCGTATAAGAAGATTCCATCGGCTGTTCTAACTAATAACTAGGCTACATGGCACAGTTTATTTGTGACATCTGAATTTAAGACAAGGCTTATAACGCACATTTCAACACACAGTTAACCATAGCAACTAGAAATACATTTGTATGCACTATAATTCCAACTGTATTGCCTTAACCAATTTTTATAAGGCACATTAATACAGATATTAAAGCTATGACAAATTTTTTTCAGAATATACTAAACTTAGACTAAATGGCTAAGATACGAATCCTACCTTGAGCCAGAGTTTTCCCTAAGGATAAACTTCGTGGTATTCGTGGTTTTAGTTTTCTCCTATCTAGCCTCAATTTTTTAAGTAAAATCTACCTAAGTCAAAAGTTAAAACTACTTAAATAATTACCAAAACTGATTAGTATATTATAATAGGTAAACAGTCCCATTTTGCAGTGTGTAAAAAGTAAATAGTGTGCACAATGGTGCAAGTTTTAGTGTATTCTCATCTTGAACTGGAAAATCAACATTGAAAATGCTTCATACAAAGTAGTCACTGACAAAGCGCTTATAAATGTGGAAACTACCAGCGCTTCCAGAAAACAAACCAGTCACCCAGAAATACCGGCAAGAAACTCGATCGCGTTATATTTCTGTAATACATTCAAATTACAATGGTTTTTAGTGTATGCACTACGATAGGGAATTCCAAGCATCACCGTCCGTTCACATATTGATCCAATCTATAAAAGGCTTTTGACACCAAAACCCGCTTAACTTGATGTTTAAATCTACAGTACGGCAAATTAGTGCATCGGGACTTTGTTGGAAAATCTAACGTAACCTGCACTTGAGATTGTGGCCAAAATACATAAAAGTCAGGTTATAAGAAAAATTAAATAATTAAAAATCACGCAAGTCAATCAAGTTAAGTCAAGCAAAGGCGTTAAGAATTTACTCCAATTACTTATTCATTATTGTTTCCAATTTTTCATACAGCTGCCGCCTGCTACGTCTTTGTTCCATCGGCTTTCCAAGTCTGTGTTTCCTCCTATAAAACCTGGCTGTTTCGGTTGCATTAGGCAGCTCGTACGCAATACCCCAATTTAAGCCGAAAGTAAAAGTTCCTGGCGAGGTTGATGGTGCTGGTTGTCCAATGACACCAACAGTCATACAGGCAGCGCACTGTTTAATTAAAAATATTCCTTAATTTCATAACTATGAATGTTCAAAATCAATAATATAAAAAAGTAGTAGTGAAGTCTAAATACTTTATATTGATATCTACCTAGCTCTTGAAATATTCGAAGCCAAACAATATTGTGAACAGCATATAAATCCATAATACGTTATTACAGTTATAATTACTCCCGGTATTTTTATTGTAGAAATAAAAGTTCATAAATTAAACATATTAAGAAACTCTTAAATTTTCTCTTACATATATGAAAACATAGTTTCACATACGGTCACTTAATTCCAAGTTAAGAATACTACAATATACAAATGCACTATAAAGGAAGATTTCTCATCAAACAGCCGATATATGTGTGTGCCGACAGCTATACTTGACCATACCATAGTCCACCTCTATGCTTAGCGTATTTACCTTGTTAACTCATATGGTCCTTTGACATCACGTGATATTAGTTATCTTTTAAAACCTACACAGTCAATAAATATAATAATAGTAAATATATATCGTAAATAAATAGTTGTAATACATATCGTGCTATATTGTAGTATATATTATGCAAATCGTAAATATAGAACTAGCAATTATTCATATTATATAGAAGTAATTTATGTACAGGCATCAAACCCGCAACCACTCGCTCAGTGGTAATACTTGATACTTTAATATCATTAGGGCTGTTTATTTATTATATCGGATTAACCTTGACAAAAATAGTTTATATTCTTTTTAATTAACAATTGCCCAAACTCAAATCATATCATCTATCTGTTTTTTTTTTTACAGAAAATAATAAAATAACATAGTTACTTACGGAAAAAGAAGACCCTTCGGGAAAAGCAACGTATCGTCTCTTTCTTGAAAGAACTTTAGATTTGCCTAAACTTCCCACATCACCCGATATACTAACTGCTATACAATTGGCAAGTAATAAAAAACAAAACAGTTTCATTTCAAACATTTTTAAAATTGCGAATTAAAGTTTTGAAGAATCTCGTGCATCGTGTTCTAAAGTTTGAAACAGATTAGGATTGTCAGAAAAGTAAAATGGGATTAAGAAAGTGTGTCGTTCGTATAACGGTCTACATAATTCTCGTGTTCCATACTAATCGTACTAATAACTTGAGGCGACTTCAAACGATACCTCCACAACTTTGAAACTATGATTTCATATTCATAAATTAAAGTGAAATGGTAAAAGTACTTTCCGATGGAAGAAAAATTGTTACTATGGCACAAATGATTTATCTGAGCTGAGGCAAAAACTCTTCTCTTGATACGGTTGTAACAGCACTTTTTTATAATTCAAGATAATGATTATTATTACCTGTAATACGTTACCAATATGTTTCATTATCTTCCTACCCTTATTCCATTTACGTACCGTCGATACAATTTATTTTTCTTTTCCATTCTTCTGTATTGTCAAATCAATAATGACGAGTTTTAGACACATTTTTTGTAAACTATCTATACCTTCTTCAGTCTTAACAACTTAATATTATTGTAGTTTAAATCCTCGTCAACCATTTATCATTCTTCAACATTTGTCACCTGTGCTATTATGATTATTATCTATCTATATATAAATAGGTAGTGGGGAAAGGGTTCAGAACATCACCCTCCTCTGATTCTCAGCCGATTTTCTTCATTCTTTTTTATTTTGTAGCTATTAAGGAGCTTTAGTGTTATCAATAAAAAGATTGGAAAAGTTTTCTTGCTCTATGATCGAAGTTTGACCACTGGACGAGCACTCCTATGCATAAAAGAGGGACCACTGAATGATATATCAACGCACAGGGGTAACCTCTATATTACTGGGGCCGTGAAAATTTTGAATACGGGTTCCTTTTAAACTGTAGGTAGGTAACTACTAAGGAAGAGTTTTTGGAAATTCAACCCCGAAGATGAAAAAAAACAGGAAGTAAAGTTTATATGAAAATTCGTCATATTTAAGTGAGGTAGTTAGTTATTCTTTTATACATATATGTCATAGGTGGCTGTAAATTGTGTTCAAATAACCTGATGTTCGATCAGTGCGTAATGCGAACACAAAATAAATTATTTCTTGTTTTTTATGGTTTAATCGTGGTTTACACCATATCATCATCATCATATATATTAATACGTGAAGCCAAAACTTTGTACCCCTTTTTAACGGAATTGCGCGAACGGATAAACGTGAAATTTGGTATAGTTAAAGTTTATATGGAGGAGAAGTGCAGAAAACTATTAATTTTATATAAAATGCATTAGAAGTACATTAAATTAATTAAAATATGCATTACTCAATGTTAAAATTTAAGTTTGTACACGTGAGGCACCTACCTATATGTCGTTTAAAAAATGATACAGTACTAACATTACCAATAAGTACTTTTATATTTCGTAAAAAAAAAGGTAGAAATTAAAAATGTGATTAATTCTATATAACGTATTTTGATGTAATTTAGTACACAATAGTATGCCATAATAAAGTTCACAGCCTGTAAAAAACTATAAGATACTTTTATAATTCATAAAATATACCCATATTTTATTAATATGAAGTAAATTAAAAAGTCGAGAATAATTACTGCTTAAAAAACGTGTGATAGGCCGCGGGTAGTTGCTTTGTAATTATAATTTTGGCTAAGTTAATTAATTATTGTATCGAACAATAGGTTTTTGTATTGTTGTAAAAATAAATGATATAAGTGACTAATTATTTTGTTTCAGATAATCTTTGTTTTATTACCACAGATGAAGTTATTTTTATTTTTTTGTTAATATCCATAGGTGGCAAACGAACAGGTTGGCCACCTGATGTTAAGCGATCATCACCGTCCATAGACAGTTGCAACACCAGGAGAGCCGCAAGTGCGTTGCCAGTCTGTGTTTGGGGTGGAGGGAGGGTTAGGAGGGCCTCCGGCGCTCTCACTGACCGAACGAAACGCAACAATGCAAGCACTGTTACTTCACGCGTGTGTGTCTGTGGGTCGGGTGGTAGTACCGCGGGAGAGCAGACCCATACATGCTGAAACCAGTAACAACTTCAACGTGGCTCTACCACCTACGAAAGCAACTACTTAATTATAATTATAATATATATTGTAGTTCGACGAGTTCTAGCGCAATATATAGATTAATATAAATAATGTGTCAAAATATACACTACTAGGATTTCATATTTGTATGGCCCCTTTCTTAAAAATCTGGTCTTGTTAGCTACTAACTCTTATGGTTGGCGGAAAAAAAAATATAGAGAAAAACATTTATCCTGGTTCCATACATTATGTTTAACTGTGGTTTTGCGGTGAGATCATTAAAAAAATGTATGTATACTAAAATAAGGATGTAAAACAACACAAAAATAAAAAAAAAACAGGAAATTATAGAGGACAAAAATCAATAACGTTTATAAATCCTTGAGGTTAGATATACAAGTATGTTGTTCCTGATAAAGTTAACCGAATAATAAATAATGTTAACATTTGTAAACAAGCAGTAACTCAATAAGCTTTTCTTGAAACCGGAAGCGAAAACGCAGACGGTTCAAGTTTATTACCAAATTTAAATGTATCATTTAGATAATGGAAAAAACATCATCCTGTTTATAAAATGCATCCACCTAGTTGCATTTATATGTAAAAATTCTGTTTCAACATGCATCCACATAGTTGCATTTATATGTAAAAATGGTGTAAGACATTTAGATAGCAAAAAAGACATCATTCTGTTTATAAAATGAATCCACATAGGTAGTTGCATTTATATGTAAAAATGGTGTAAGACATTTAGATAGGAAAAAAACATCATTCTGTTTATAAAATGCATTCACATAGTTGCATTTATATGTAAAAATGGTGTAAGATATTTAGATAGGAAAAACAACATCATTTTGTTTATAAAATGCATCCACATAGTTGCATTTATATGTAAAAATGGTGTAAGACATTTAGATAGGAAAAACAACATCATTTTGTTTATAAAATGCATCCACATAGTTGCATTTATATGTAAAAATGGTGTAAGATATTTAGATAGGAAAAACAACATCATTTTGTTTATAAAATGCATCCACATAGTTGCATTTATATGTAAAAATGGTGTAAGACATTTATATAGGAAAAAACATCATTCTGTTTATAAAATGCATCCACATAGTTGCATTTATATGTAAAAATGGTGTAAGACATTTATATAGGAAAAAACATCATTCTGTTTATAAAATGCATCCACATAGTTGCATTTATATGTAAAAATGGTGTAAGACATTTATATAGGAAAAAACATCATTCTGTTTATAAAATGCATCCACATAGTTGCATTTATATGTAAAAATGGTGTAAGACATTTATATAGGAAAAAACATCATTCTGTTTATAAAATGCATCCACATAGTTGCATTTATATGTAAAAATGGTGTAAGACATTTATATAGGAAAAAACATCATTCTGTTTATAAAATGCATCCACATAGTTGCATTTATATGTAAAAATGGTGTAAGACATTTATATAGGAAAAAACATCATTCTGTTTATAAAATGCATCCACATAGTTGCATTTATATGTAAAAATGGTGTAAGACATTTATATAGGAAAAAACATCATTCTGTTTATAAAATGAATCCACGTAGTTGTATTTATAGGTAAAAATGGTGTAAGACATTAGGTCCTTACATATGACATTGGCGTTATGTCGGATTGGTCATTTTGATCTCAGATTTGTGGTGTTTGATGCGGAATTCTAAATACATTTTTTTTTACCAATTTTCTACATTATTACTGCCATTGTCAAGTTTGTGTTTGTGTATATTTCTTATGTGACATTTCTTGATCTATCGTATCTAATAAATCAGCTCTATTTGTTAAAAAGGAAATAAATTCTTTCAATGAGGGAGAACTACTCATTATTGTATTACGATGCTCTTCCCAGTGACGAAAAGTAACAATATCCAATTTTTTTGACATAATATGTACAATTAGTGTATCCCAGTGACATGTTGGTTGTCCTAAGGTAGCTAGTGCACACAGATTCTTATTGATGACATCAACAAAGTTTTTTAAAAAGGAACTTGATTCTTTATGACTTTCTTCAAGATTTAGAATTGCATTAATATGGCTACTTATTAAAAGCCGCTCATTATTAAATCTATTTTGTAATAAATCCCAAGCAACTTTATAATTATTTTTTTGAAATTCAATGCTTTGTATAATTAATGCTGCACTGCCTTTTAGGGCCGCACGAAGGTAGTGAAATTTATTTATGTCGTTCATGTTTTTATTGTTATGTATTAAAGAAATATAAGTATCTCGGAACTCGAGCCAGTGCTGAATGTCGCCATCGAAAATAGGTAAGTTAATTTTAGGCAATCTCACGAAATCCTGGTGCGAATCAGAGGTAGCTGAAGCATCGTCATCATACAGCTGTGATTCATCATGGCGCTTTCGCGATGTTTTAATCAGCTGTGTCGCCTGCGCCACAACCTCGTAGTATTTTGTCTCAAACTGCTGCCGTTCAGCATAGATATCTTCTTCATCGATTTCATCAGACAACACTTCGAACTCGCTCTGGAATTTATTAAATTCTGTTTCTATACTGGGTACTTTTGACAAACGTATCTCTAATTCTGTTATTTGAGCATCATCGATTGTTTTAGAATTTAGTAAGGTTTTTAAATAATTACTGAAATTTGTTAATCTAGCCTTAGCACCCCCACGTAATCTAATAATTTCTTTTATTCGACTCTCACTCATATTTCAATATAATAGGACAACAATACTGTAGTGAAAGCAATAAATCAGCAAACAATACGATAATGTTATTTTAGATAAGTCGTCGAATCTTTAGAAATAATTACACAAAGAAAAAAGAAATTTTCAATTACGTTTAAAAAAAATAAAACTACCGTGTAAGAAGTTCGAAAAAAAATTGCGTTAGTATGAAGAGATTTTCAAATGTAAGACAAAAAAGGCAATTGAGATAAATATAAGGTAAGATAAATAAATGAATAGGAATTTGGAACGAACTCACTCGGTTAAATCATTCCTCAATCACTGAACTTATGTATTTTGCACGGCACGGCGGTGGGTTAAAGTCCACCAATTAAATGCCAATCTTGAATATATATCTTGAATATATCTTCTGTTGTTTTGCAATGTTACGGGAGAAGGACCATTGTTTGCGCTTCGATAGCTTTGTTGTGGATATGTACTTGCTGGTTATTATTGTGAAAGTAAAAGTCTCTTGAGGTATTTGATATATATAATTAACGACAAGTCAACACTTTGCTTGCTCAAGCCCGAGTGTTTGGCGGGGCGCGTCCGTAGGCGCGCGAGGGTGATGCGTCGGCGCGGGTGGTCGGGGGTGAGTCCATGCGTCCGGGGCTTGCGGGGTGTCCTCGCTTGTCGTTGGCGCGTGCAGGCGTGGGGGTGAGGGCAGCTTGCACTCCGCGTTACGGCATAGGCCGTAACAGATATATAGTTTAATTTTATGTTAAAGTAAATTTATGGAACTACTGAAATAATCATTATTCTCTTTGGTCTTATTGAATGTCAAAATTTAACAAGACTGCTTTCACTTCATGTCACTTTGCTTCACGTTGTCATAAGTAAAGCAATATTACCAAAGTCAATGTTAATATTTTAATGTATAGTAAGTATTTTTTATCATGAACTCACTTCAAATGATCAAGTCGTAGTATTAAAAACATCTTTGTTTTGGATTCATCATTTGATTCTATTGTGTATCCATTACTTTTCCAAACGATTATACTGGGCATATCATTTTTTTTTTTCGAACTGACTACGCTATTGACCAAACAAGGTCTTAACAGCTTCACCGGACTACATCTGGGCATATCACTATTCCTCATAATGTACATACTACATTTAATTCAATATCACCCAGAAATACCATCCACCCTTGGTGTCGTGTAAAGTTAATTAAAAATTGTGTCACGAGTTGCGATCAATTTCTTTATTTTTGTTAAGTTTTATTTACTTAGAATTTGAGAGCCTTACCACCTTATATAACCGCCTGTTTTTTGTATCAAATTTATAATTAATTTCAATTGTCAATTAGGCACAGGTTTTTTTAAAAGTTTAGGTATAATTTAAAAAAAATGAGTGGCAAATAACTATGAAGCCATGATGAAAACCTTTGTTTATAGAAGTATAACCTTTGACAAAAGAATCCTAGTAAAGTTAAAAACTTTAAAAAATTAATGAACTATGCAGAGGCTAGTAAATAAATAATTAGAGTGTGTAAAAAAAAGATTATCCTAAAGACACATGATCGAAGTGAAAATTTTAGATTACAGGGCAATATTTTAATTTAAATAATACATCCCAAAGCTAACGTCACGCGGTGTTTGTAGGTGATCGCCGATCCAAATACTGACCACGCTTGATGTTGCTTGACTTCTCTAATTTAGCCGAGTCGACACAGTGTTCCCCACCACTTTTGTTACACAAAAGGTGTGCTGATCAGAATTTCAAAGAGTAAGAGTATGAAGAAACTGTAAGATATCTTAGAGTAAATCAAATTCATTTTACTTATTATTTATTTGTAAAAAAATAATTAACTAAAAGAACTGCTAAACAGTGCCCAAGGATTCCTCATTGTATCCACTTTCGGTGAAGGTGCATTATAATAGCCTTTGGCCCAATCGACCAATGATATGGGACAGTCGAACATCGAGTCACAGTTCTCCAAGAGAACTCCCAGTCGGTGGGCTGAATCGTAAATTGAATGCTGAAGTGGTTCCGATGAAAAAACTTTGACCATTGGCAACCTGAAAATACAATTTCTTGATAATCATGTAATTATATTCCTAGCGAATAAATGGGGATGTGTGTTTGTTTGTTATGCTTTCACGCCTCAAGCAAAATTTTGTATACACGTTGTCAGGGAATCAAAAAAGAATAGGGTACATTTCGTCTCTAAAATATGAAGTACGAAGCATGTAATACTTTATGACAATCTTCGTATGTGTCCATTCGATCTTTTAGGCTTAATGGAGAAGTCCACTATCAAATCGTTCGATATTTATGTCAAGCATATTATGGTTAATCTTGAGACATTTAATGGCTTTGAATTTACTACGACTCTCTGATTTGCATCTAAATCATGACTGAAAAATATTTGTGACTTTTTATATAATGCTCATGCAACGCGTCAAGGGAAAGAGAAGTGACTCGTATGAAATTGCGATCACCCATCACTCTCTTTATATTGAGTGAAAGAGAAGTGATTCGTATCAGATTGCGATCCCCCTCTCTCCCTTTATATTGCTAATTCCAAATATCTTCGTGTGACACCAACGAAAATGTAAGAAAAATTAACAATTTTATAAAAGAAATGAATAAAATGAATGAATATCTCAGAAAACGGGCATAATTAAATCAAATATTTAAAATAATTTCATACTTACGTAAAGAGTAATCGGAATATTTCTTCAATCATGTTTTCCCCGTGAGGGACAATTCGTTGTGTGGTTTCGCACAATGTCTTCAATATACACTGTCTTCCTTTATACCCCATGCTGTAATAACAGAATTGTAATCAATAAAATTAAACCCTTTGTAGGTGGTAGAGCCACGCTGAAGCTATTACTGGTTTCAGCATGAATGGGTCGGCTCGACCGGGGTAGAACCACCCTCGCAGAGAAAACCGACGTGTCCGAGACATAGTCCGGTGAAGCTGTTAAGACCTTGCTTGGTCAATAGCGTAGTCAGTTCGAAAAAAAAAAAATAACCGACGTGAAGTAACAGTGCTTGCATTGTTGCGTTTCGTTCGGTCACTGAGAGCACCGGAGGCCCACCTCCCCTCTCCTCTCTCTTCTCTCTCTCCCTCCCCTAACCCTTCCCCCTAAAGGATGGCAACGTACTTGCAACTCCTCTGGTGTTGTTAGTGTCCATGGACGGTGGTGATCCCTTAACATCAGGTGGCCCACCTGTTGGTTTTCTACCGATGACAAAAAAAAAACATCATGACAACACACGGACGGGCACAACTAGGCAAACGTATTATTATACCTAGGTTTTTAGGTAGTGTAAACATAGAAGAATCAAATAAAAATGAATATTATGATGCTAATCATTACATAGCATAAAATAAAGTCCCCTACCGCGTCTGTCTGTCTGTTCGCGATAAACTCAAAAATTACTGAACGGATTTTCATACGGTTTTCACCAGTGGATAAAGTGATTCATGAGGAACGTTTTAGTATTAATCAGAGCGGGACAACGTCTGCAGTGTCCGCTAGTAAACACTAAAAATAACTAGAAATACCTATTCAAAATCGTTTCCAACTTGTCATACAGCTCTCTCCTATTTCTTCTCTGTTGTACTGGCTTCCTATGCTTGTACTTTTTCGTGTAGAAAGCGGCCGTCTCCGTCGAGTTGGGCAGCTCGTATGCGATTGCCCAGTTAAGACTGAAGGAGAAGGTACCCGGTGAGGTCGCAGGAGCTGGCTGACCGATAAGACCAACTGTCATACATCCAGCACACTAAAAGTTATATAGAAAGCAAATGCTATGACTTAGTCTTAATATTATCAGATATATATATATATTATAGATATATATTATATAATAAATTTTATCAGAAAAATGTTGTTTAGTGTACGTATATGGTGCGCGCGGTACTGGACACAGCTTGCTTTTTTTTTTTTATTGTAGCACGGCAAAATGACACACTATCCATCGCTGGTCGCCGCTGTTATGCCGGCCTGCGAAAAGCTGGATATGCACAGACTGATCCCGAAACGCGACCTGCAGAAGCGAATCACTATGACGTGCTTTTTCGCCATGGTGGTTGCAACCCAGTCGGGCTGTAAAACCCTACCACCCCGCTATCACCATTGCCTCGTTCGTTATTCAGCAGGGTGCACCACGTGCAGGTGCGGTTGGCTTGAGTGTCTCAAGTCTTAGATGTTATTGGACACCCCTTACACCCCAAAGTTTAAAAAGTGTACTATATTGAAGCTAAAGCACTCCTTTACATTTTCTGTGTTAAATTGAAATCTTATATACTTCTATTGCAGGTCGGCATAACGGTGACGACAGCCGTTGATATGTAAAACCGAAAGCCGTCGTTGTTTTTGGACTTTACTGTACATCCATTAAGTTGTACCTTTTTGTAAAAAATAAAAATAAAAATTTCGCCAAACTATTATAAAAAAACATGGGATATCAATGCATTATATAAGCATATATGAGAACTAAGTCGATATATGAAGTCTAAATTCTGCTTTACTTTGATATCATCGTAAATCAAACCACCGTATAATAGCAAAGCGTTTAGCCTGTGTCTTAACGAGTCCTTAGTTTTCTATGTAAACCCTTAGTATTCTCTTTAGTTAGCTTCTTAAGCTACACCGTGATTTAAAAAGGGGAGATAATATTATTTTTAATGTCGTAGGTGGCAAACGAACATGTGGGTCACCTGATCACCACCATCCATTGACACTAACAACACCACAGGAGTCGCAAGTGCGTTGCCACCTTTTGGGGGGGGGGAAGGGATAAGGGGAGGGAGAGGGAGGAGAGAGAGGAGAGCGTAGGAGAGGTGAGCCTCCGGCGCTCTCACTGACCGAACGAAACGCAGCAATGCAAGCACTGTTACTTCACGTCGGTTTTCTATGAGAGGTTAGTACTACCCCGGGCGAGCCGACCCATTCATGCTGAAACCGTTAATAGTAAAACTTTAAGCTTTTAACATTTTTACATTGACTTTGTGTCGATCACAATGTATAGAAATACAAATAAATATATTCCAATAGAGATTTAAAATATAACTGTATGAAAATCAACAAAAATTCGATATATGTTTATATAAAAATAACGCAAAAACATATCTCGGATAAGGTCACTATTGCAGATTATTTAGATTCATTATATCTGGTTTCCAAGACTGTACTCTTTTCTTTCAAGAAGTTTTGTATTGTTTCTTAGGTCATAGTGATGGAGTCATTTAACCAATGGAATATCAATCTGATGTTCGCTGGTTACAACGAATTTTTCACAATTTACATATAATGTACATATATTGTTTTAAATTGGTACGGCGAAGGAAAACATGTTGAGAAAACCTAAACCTGAGAAATGTTTTTATTTATTTTAAATGTTTTATTTACGTACGTATCTTTTAATACATTTACATTTTTCAGGTTTAGGTTCTATGGTTATAGAATTATGTTTTTATCACAGTTTGAGATTGCCAATTGCCGTGGTGATTAGGTCTTTCTTCAGAAATAGGCCTAAGACCCTGCAGTGGGTCTCTTACAGGCTGATGGTGATGTTGGTTATCACTATACTATCGTGTTTCTTCTAATGAATAGGGCGTCTCGTAAAGGCACATGGTATAAGTGAAACTTTTTTATAACAGAAAAAGGTTTTCATTAAAAACAGTGCTCTTATTAGTTTGTACACGTGGATATTTGTATATGAAAATGCTCATAAGCTATATTATTCGAACTCCTTTAGTATAAATACTTAACTATACATTTATACATTGGCTTTGTGTCGATCACAATGTATAGAAATACAAATAAATATATTCCAATAGAGATTTAAAATATAACTGTATGAAAATCAACAAAAATTCGATATATGTTTATATAAAAATAACGCAAAACCATATCTCGGATAAGGTCACTATTGCAGATCATTTAGATTCATTATATCTGGTTGGAAAGACTGTACTCTTTTTTTTAAGAAGTTTTGTGTTGTTTCGTAGGTAATAGTGATGGAGTCATTTAACCAATGGAATATCAATCTGATGTTCGCTGGTTACAACGAATTTTTCACAATTTACATATAATGTACATATATTGTTTTAAATTGGTACGGCGAAGGAAAACATGGTGAGATAACATAAACCTGAGAAATGTTCTTATTTATTTTAAATGTTTTATTTACGTACGTATCTTTTAGTACACTTACATTTACATTTTTCAGGTTTAGGTTCTATGGTTATAGAACTATGTTTTTATCACAGTTTGAGATCGCCAATACGTCGTGGTGATTAGGTCTTTCTTCGGAAAAAGGCCTAAAACCCTTCAGTGGGTCTCTTACAGGCTGATGGTGATGTTGGTTATCACTATACTATCGTGTTTTTTCTAACGAATAGGGTGTCTCGTAAAGGCACACGATAGAAGTGAAACTTTCTTATTACAGGAAAATGCTTTCACTAAAAACAGTGCTCTTATCAGTTTCTACAAAGGGAGGTAGTGGAACTCTTTTGGTTTATATGTATTTAATTATACTAGTGGGCGCCGAGAGGTCGACATTCGACCACAGTTCATTGATTTTTTAAAGTTTGAATTTTATTATGGTTCTTTTGTCAAAGGGTATTACGTTATAATATCATTGTAGAATGTAGAATGAAAAAGGGTAATTCGAACGTAAGAGTAAAATAATACATACAGTCGAGCATAGCAACCTCCTTCACAACCTTTTTTGAAGTCCTTTATTGACAGATGTCAAAATGTCTTTTTTATTTACATGTATGTATATGTTGTATAAAATTGAAGCAATAGTGTGAGTAATGCATATTTTAATTATTTTAATGTACTTCTAATGCATTTTATATAAAATAAATAACTTTCTGCACTTCTCCATATAAACTTTAACTATGCCAAATTTCACGTTCATCCGTTCGCCCAATTCCGTAAAAAAGGGATACAAAATTTAGGCTTCACGTATTAATATATATGATATGTACTAGCTGACCCGTGCCTACTTCGTTGGGCGGTAATAGGCATTTCAAAATACAACTTTTCTCTAGAACTCAATCATATATCTCTCATAGTTAAGGCAGCGTTCGTAAGAAACGTTCGACCATTTTTTCTCCGACTCCTCAGATATTACCCCCTACAACCTCACAAACTTTACCTCTTTGTAATATTAGTATAGATAATATAATTAGTTAATAGCTTCCGCCCGCGACTTCGTACGCGTGGAATAGTTATTTTGGGCTAAGACGCAGTGGAAACTCTCAAAAGGAAAAAATCCCGATTTTAAAACATTTTTCATTGTTGCCCCGCTCCTATTGGTCTTAGCGTGATGATATATGACACTCACAAATAAGGTGGCTTTCTATTGGTAAAAGAATTCGGTTTAGTAAATCGAAAAATCGATTTAGTAGTTCCTGAGATTACCTCCTACAACGTCACAAACTGACAAACTTTACCTCTTTACCTCTTTATAATAATAGTATAGATGACCCGGTGTACTTCGTATGTCCTATTTTAACGACATGAAAATTCTCTCTTGGCTAAAATGGCTGAAAATTTTGATCGATAACACCAGGCATTGCTATTTTCATATGTTGTTATACAACACAAAATGTTATAAAAAATTACACCAAATGTTTTTGAAAAGATAACGTAGTTTGAAAAAAAAATAGTTTAAGATTATTAAATAGCTATCTATTCATAGCCCGTGTTGCAAAAAGTAGATCGTGCAGCAGCACAACCGATGTACATCTCCCAGTTACTATCTGTTACGTTGTGCTGAATGTAAAACAATAACTGCAGATTGCTTAATTTTTTATGTAAAATGCAGGCAATGCTTAAGCTGAGAAAAACGTATTTATAGGGCTAAACTACAGAAAAATCAACTCAAGCACAAATTTACATCAAACCAAAAATTAGACACTGAAGGACAAAATGGAGAATTTCGAGATTTTAATAGAGCCTCCGAAGAGCTAAAAGAAGTAGATATGATTGAAGGAAGTCAAGAGCAAAACGTGACCGCTGTTCTGGTACACCCAGACTTATCAGAGCCACCGGGCCACGCTTTACAATATTGACAAATGATTGGCATTTCCCCAGTTGTCACTGATTTGTCAGCATAATAATCTACTTCCAGATTGTAGTGGAATGCTAATCATTCCAGGTTGACAGGAGCACTTTTTCTGAGGTATCGGTTTGCACGCGAGGTATCTCGTCGCAAGTTTGATTGGCTTTGACGACTTATGTCAGCTCGTATTTTCCTTGGAATTTTCAAACAATAACGGTAAATAAATTTCTCACGCACTTACAAACTGATGATAAAACATTTTAATAACGGTATAATGATGACAGAATGATAGGTAAATTTCCTTATAACCTTTCGTCTGACTTTCGACAGATGACAGAAATAAATATGTCAATACAATGACAAAAATTTCTGAACGAACCAACAATGACAGCAATCAAAATATTAAAATTTCAATACGTGATAATCTGAGAACCGAGTAAGTCTACCGAACGGAAGGGACGAACGTCAAAAGTTTGACAGGAAAGTAGGTAGAACAGTTTATATGGGAAAATTAAATTGTTATTTTTACTATCTTCCTCGCATTTTTTCCATATTTTCTTAAATAACCTCATAAACTTTCCCTAGACTACGACAAACATTTCAAAACAAAAATCAGCTAAATCGGCCCAGCCGTTCTCGAGATTTAGCGAGACTAACGAACTGCAATTGATTTTTATATATATAGATACGAAAATGCTAATAAGCTATATTATTCGAAGTTCCATAGTATAAATACTTAACTATACATTCACTCATATACTACTAGACTCAGACGGTCAATGAAACATTCTGAAACATACACACAAATATATACCTACCTTACGTTTAATACGTAATTCAATTTTTTACCTACCGTGCCATAAGAAGTTTCACATAAATAATTATAAAGGTGTATTTACATAACCAACAACATAAATAAAAACCATTTGTCGATATTAAAAAATATATATGCTTACCGAAAAACTTGACCCCTCAGGAAACGCGATGTAACGTTTTCTTCGCGACAAAACTTTAGACTTAGAACCGTTCTCAAAATTCCCAGAACTAAGATAAAATAAACAACTGACTATAGCATAATATAACAATAGATTTGAATTAAGAATCATTTTTTAAATCAGACAAATCAATGTTGCCAACTTTAAAATAATTATAACATTCCAAAATGAGAGTTTACGTTACGAAGGTGGAACAAAAACTAAGAAATGAAATTTAACGGTGAAAAAAATTTACACTCGAGACAAAGAATTAGGCACTTTGTATACAGGTGTGAACTTTTTGTATATCTAAACGTAACTGTTTCAGTCGACATCAGAATTATTAGAACAATTATCTCAAATATGTTAAACAAATACATATTATTTTTGGGTACTCAAAACCCATATTGTTTAATGTGCTAAAAATGAAATCTTCAATATGGTATCGTAAAAGTTTGAACGCAATTTGTATTTGTCTTTTCATATAATATCTGTATACAATTTGTGCAAATTTAGATAATTTGTACGCTATCGAATAAGACATCAATGCTTTACTAATTGTTTATAAATAATAATATATAACCATATAAACATTGAACATAATACTTTGAGACATATCTATATCATCATTTCATAGTATAAAACAAAGTCCCCTAACGCGTCTGTCTGTCTGTCTGTTCGCGATAAACTCAAAAACTACAGAACGGATTTTCAAGCGCTTTTTACTAGTCGATAAAGTGATTCATGAGCAACGTTTTGGCATATAATTTGTCAAGGTTTTTTTTATAATCAGGGCGGGACAACGTCTACCGGGTCCGCTAGTTAATATTATAAAGCTGGAGGGCTTGTATATTGGAACGCGCTAATCTCAGTAACTACTGGTCCGATTTGAAAAATTCTTTCAGTGTTAAATAACTCATTTATCGAGGAAGGCTATATATATCACGCTAAGACCAATAGGAGCCGAGCACGAATAAAGAATGTTTCAAAATCGGTTCTTTTTTTCCTTTTGAGAGTTTCCGCTGCGTGTTAGCGTTTGTCCATAGTAATTACTACTATCAGTAAGTACATAATAATAATAAGAGAAAACAATTTAACACACGGTTGCTTAATTTTAAAGGAAGCAGAGTACATATGCACGCTATATATAAAGGTATTTGACACCTACACATAAAACTGGTAATTTTCTCGAGCCACAAATCTGCTTCCGTTACGACAGAAGTAAATAGTGGAACTAATTTATTAACGTACCATGGTGCCTGTGAATGCGAGATGAATTTATCATAAATATAAAAATTAAACAGTTTTACTTACAGTCGTAAACTGTGCCCGCGACTCCGTCCGCGTGGAAACTAATGCGAAAAAAGAGTCATTAATATTAGGTCTTTACCTATGAAATTGCCGTTCTGCAGTACTGGCCATTTCAAATCAAAATAATTTTTGTTTGGCTAAGAATTCTAATTTCAAATTAGTTTTATTTTAAAAACATGGAATTCTTTTTCCAAAAGTAGTCATTTGTTTATTGATTAGTGTTACATTTTCATCGCATTTCAATCTTTTTTGTCATCATGGATACGTTAAAAATTCGAGTAATTATGGAATATGAGTACCGTCGTGGCAGCAACGCGGCACAAGCGGCACGCAACATCAACGACGTTTACGGAGCTAACACTACAAACCAACGCACCACCTATTATTGGTTTGCTCGCTTCCGTTTTGGGACTTTCGACCTGAAAAATGAACTGAATATACCTATTAAAATCATCGAATGTATTAAGTCCATTTAATTATGTACTTTTCTGTCGTATTTAAGTCGCGTCGACATTAAAATTACAATAAATTTTGATAGAGTGAACCGATTTTAATGAAACCAAGACTAAATGTTACTTGAGGATTGAGTGAACATAGTGCTTTAGCAGTGACGCGTGTCCAAACAAGCAGACAGACATACATTTCTAAAAATGATTGTAATGTATTTTATTACTTGTTATTGATATTTTTTTTAAAGTGAAAACCATTTTGCCCCTTTACGCCACAATACGACACGTGATATAACGTTCTATGTACATGTAATATTGATAGATATATATGATGTGCCATAAGATCTGAAAACCAGACAATCACAAATTCAATTCACAAATTGTGAAATTTAAATAATCCAAACTTTTAAAGTACTTTTTTATCTAATAACTTTATCTATATAATCTTGTATAGATAAATCGTTTACGTTTACTTGAATTTCGTTGTATCCACCCCAAAAATATAAAACACCACGCTAAAAATAGGTTTTACAGTAATCCCCCAACAAAGTTGGACTTCGACCCTATATCCTTCTCGTGCACACAGTTTTAGAGTTCAAAAGATTTATGAAATACATACATCACACCCGTCTAGACAAAATATTACTACTGGTTCTCACTGTACACTCGAACATAAAATTTATACATATTCGTATTAGTACATAAAATTGTATTACATTCGAGTATATTAAAATGAAGGTGGAATTAACATTATACCATTTTTAGGCTTTCAGTTACCTAGAAACAATGATAAACTTTACTTCATCTACGGATAATTATCCTTCTGTTTAGATATAAGTTAAGGGCATCAATGCTTACCTGTTCTTTTTTAATGACTACACGCTGTGTATAGTTTCACCAGGCATTGTGGCGAGCACGGAAAGCGCTGATCTGAAATGGCAACTAGCGGAAGAATAGCAAAGTGGCTCGGTTTGAGCTATTATTTTTCATACAAATTCGTGGTGCTGAGTGAAAATCAGTATTGGAAGATTCATCTCCTTCATCATTATTAATGGCTCGACGCACGTCTCTTACACACCATCACAATACAGGATTTTATCTCATTTGTTTTTTTTTACGTTTATATCATGTGTGTATGATGAGCGTTATGTATGAGTTAAAACTAAAAATGTTTTCTTTCTTTCTTCCTAACAAGATTTGTG
The DNA here is from genome assembly GCA_015888305.1 of Antheraea pernyi. Classification (NCBI taxonomy): domain Eukaryota; kingdom Metazoa; phylum Arthropoda; class Insecta; order Lepidoptera; family Saturniidae; genus Antheraea; species Antheraea pernyi. Next base: position 15,233 of record MU159335.1, on the reverse strand, counting down.
GATTTACACTTAGCTAATAGCTCTAATATAGTTAATATATGCTATTTTAAAAGTTAACAGCACTTATAATGTATGTAATATCATTGACGTTAGGGTGTAAGGGGTGTCGAATAACATCTGAAGACTTGAGACACCCAAGCCAACCTCACCTGCACGTGGTGCACCCTGCTGAATAACGAACGAGGCAATAGCGAGATTGGGGTGATAGGGTTCTACAGCCTAACTGGGTCGCAACCACCATGTATATGGCGAAAAAGCCCGTCATAATGATTCGCTTCCGCGGATCGCGTTTCGGGATCAGCCTGTGCATATCCAGTTTTTCGCAGACCGGCATGACAGTGGCGACCGACGATGGATGGATTCTCTCTCGGCGGTCATCATTGATTTTGGATTGTACTGTGCTTACCATCAGGTATAGTGCAGCCATTTTGCCGTGCTACAATAAAAAACTAGTATAGTAGGGTATAATATTTGCAGTCCGTTTCGTTTTGTATCAAGATCTTACCAACGTTTGTTTTCAAAATTGCTGACGTTTTGCTTCACACCTCTTAATTTGATAAAAAAAGGGCAATATTATAATATATTATTGCACTATCACTACAATGATCATATTTAGCCGTGGTAAATAGAAAAAGTGACTTCTTACTATTCTTAACTGTACCGCTTTAAAATTTAGTAAATGTGAGTATAAATCGAGAAGTAGTTATTTTATGGTTGAGCACACAGAATAACATAAAAAGCAATTGGTAAGGGATAAGCTCATCGCTGTGTAAGGGATAACTATTTTAGGAGATTTTGCACTAAAAGCCTTTCTTGTAGAGTTAAAAATATACGAACATTTTAAAGGCGTTCTTTATTTCTTTAACAGCTTCTAAATATTAATAATATTTACGAATGAAACATGAAGAGTTACATTTAATTAATTTACATACTTTAGTATGTAATTAAAATTTAAATAATCCTGAAGTGTCTGTTTACTCTGATTATTTATCGCTAACATCCTTTTGTAGGGGGTAGAGCCAGCCTGAAGCTATTATTGGTTTCAGCATGAATGGGTCGGCTCGCCCGGAGTAGTACCACCCTCTCACATAAAACCGACGTAAAGTAACAGTGCTTGCGTTTCGTTCGGTCAGTGAGAGCGCCGGAGGCTGACCTCTCCTCCTCCCTACTCCCTATCTCATCCCTCCTCCCCCCAAACACAGGCTAGCAACATACTTGCGACTCTTCTGGTGTTGATAGTGTGTATAGATGGCGGTGATCACTTAACTTCCGGTGACCGCCTGTTCGTTTGCATACTACGATTAAAAAAAAAATCCTATGTGTTATTCTAATTGTATTACTGTAGTCTCATGAAGATATGTTCAGTAGTTTTTGCATAAAATAGTACCAAATATCCTTCCCTCCTTATAAAACTTTCTCATTTATAGTAAGTAGTTTTACTAGCGGTTTCGCTCGGGATAATAAAGATTTGAAATATCCTTCATGAACTGCATTTTTTTTTCAACATGAAAGGTAAAGTATATCCTGTTATGTATCCCTGACAATGTGTAGGTACGCAAAATGGTATGACAATCGTTTGAGTAATTAATATTTGGACGCGTAACACTATCAAACACAGTTTCATACCTGGGACCACAACAGTGCCCCCGCCAAGTCGAGCAAAAAAGCGGCACGGCCGTACCATCCTTTTCTCGAAGAAATTCAAGGGATTTTGACCCCTATAACTTAATTGTGGATAAAACTAGAAGCCTGAATTTATTTCATTTAAAACATAAATAAGATGTTGTTAGGTTAGCTAATTACGTAATAACTTAGGACAGAAGGTCCCTTAAAGTGGTATTACATGGATTACATGGATCTCACAACATTTTACTGTAGAAGAACTGAGTTGCGAGACTTTTTTTTTACAAGTTTTGTTTTTCATGGAGTTTATAATTTCAGTTAGGATGAGATTACAAAGTTAACAAATATGTTGTCTTAGTTGTTAGCGTGTTCGGACACAGCATAGATGGGCATAGGTTCGAATCCTTGCAACGGAGTCGTAGCTTCCGGTGAAGGAAAACATCTTGATGGAACCATTCCATGGTGGTAGGGCTATTTCTGACCACGCCTAGCTAGCAACCTTCAAGTTGATAACCTGTCACCAAGCATCTGTTAGCATGTTCCGGCAGGTGCACTTGAGACGAGTCCCTTTAGTAGGTGGTAGAGCCACGCTGTAGCTATTACTAGTTTTGGCATGAATGGGTCGGCTCGACCGGGGTAGTACCATCCTCGCACAGAACACCGACGTGAAGTAACAGTGCTTGCATTGTTACGTTTCGTTCGGTCAGTGAGAGCGCCGGAGGCCCACCTCCTTTCCCCCTTTCCCTTCCCCTATCTTTCCCACATACACAGGCTGGCAACACACTTGCGACTCCCCTGTTGTTGCTAGTGTCTATGGACGGTGGTGATCACTTAACATCAGGTGACCCAACTGTTCGTTTGCCACCTTTTGACATAAAAAAAAAGGTTTGATGTGTTTAGCATATTATACCACGTCGTCATTTAACATTCGATGAGATCGTAGCCAAACGCTAAAACCTATAGACTATAAAAAAAAAACTTGTAACGTTCAGTTCAAAAAAATATTAATGTACAGTTTTGTAAATTATAAAATAGTAAATAGACCTGCATTCCACTTGACACGGAGCTCTAGCTCGTACTGCAGTCTACAGCTTTGTATAACCGATTTAAATAGTACCGCAGTTCCGAGGCCAATTATAATAGCTTGCTGTTCTATTATCTTCAGTGCTACTAATAAACGTTAGTAAATGTACGCAAATTCTGAACAATTGGTTAGTCCATCTCAAAGTTCAAACTTTTGGACTTCTTATGGATATTTTACTGGTGAAAATACTCGACCACTACATAGCTATATACGGTAACCATAAATTTTGTTTTATGGCTCTATTTCATTTTTTCTACATTAAATTACGATATTTACCGTCTGTATCATGGCGAGTGTTCTGAAGAGCTATTTGGTTTAATCCCTTCCTCTCCTTTTCATACCCGAAGCACGCGCGCTGGGCTTCGGAGCCATAGTTTTATGGTAAATCCTATCTGGGCACGAACTAAGAAGGTAGCAACTTCTTATCTCTGCCGTACCGTGAAGCTGTGGAACAATCTCCCTGCCAGTGTGTCTCCTTCCTATAATATGGGATCCTTCAAGCGTAATGTGAAGAGACATTTATGCAGGCCGGCATAACAGCGGTGACCGGTGAGGGATAACGTGTCTCTCGGTAGTCGTCGTTGTTTTTGGATTATACTGTGCTCACCATCAGGTACCTACAGTGCAGTCACTTTGCTGAGCTACGATAAAAAAAAGATATAAATCTTAATAACAATAAAGTACCACGCAGCGCCATCTTATGGTAAGTTATAGTTAGGTAGCATTAAAACCAATACTGATGATTTTTTTCCTCTAAATTTTGGAATAACATATTTTCAATGTAAAAAATAGCATAATTATTATATTAATTTAAGATTGCGACACTTAATCTGTCACGGAAACTTCAGAAATGATAGTTATTCGATAAAAAAAATACAGCGCCATCTACCTGTTCTTCAATGTACTACGCTGTGACGATCGTGTTAGTAAGGTAAACATCCATAAATTTATTTGGTCGACTTTTAAAAATCAATTAATAAAATGCCATCTTTTGCCGTTTTTACGAACTAAATAGTGGTCAATCTTATCTTACTACGATTACTGTCATTTTTTTTTGTTTTCTGTGGACAAATTTCGATAAATTATAACCTTTATATTGTGCTTAGCTAGACTTAAGTAAAATAGGTAATGTAAATTCATAAAGTGGATTTAGAGATTAGCATTTACAAGCGGACAGATCAAGTTTTTAAAAATTGTTTCTTAAACTCATTAACGCGACCGTTTTTTTTTTTAAATATTTTGAAAATACGTACACAATTATAATATAGTTTTATTATATTATAGAATAATCATTCTAGAATTTACAATATTAGTTAGTATTGGAATGGGATTTTATTTGTTTGTCACACCAAAATTATTCATCCGATCATTGTGAAATTTTGCAGGAATACTGAAAAGAACATAACATACCTTGTATCTAGAAAAAATGTACTTTTCTCGAGAGAATGTCCATTAAGGCAAGCGAAGCCGCGAGCAAATAGTTTATCATATTTGTTTATATGACTAGCAAACAATAGATAATTAGAAAACACAGCGTAATAAATATTTAAATAATTATTATAATAATATTCATATAATAATTTTTCTCCATTAATACGAATTATATTAGACGGAGGTACTTGTAATCACTTGCCGCAAAGCTATTAAAAAATCAATTCCCCGTAATATTTAAGAGGAGTGTGATGGTTATTTGATGCAAATACATGTCGGGTATAACAGCGTTTGATCGATTTTAATGGATAACCGGGTTCGTGGGGACGCGGTGTTTACTTTGCTGTGGTCCAAGTGTCACGAGTTCGCTATATAAATATTATGTTATGTATTAAACGTCATTTTTAATTGTTAGTAATACATTCATGCAAGAACGAGGAGCCTACTATTATACTATTATTAGAGGTAATGAGAACTTTGCAATAGTGTCCAGCTTTAAGCACTAAATAGTTTCAAGACCCTCCAAAATGACGCTAGGTTGTTGGTTGTGGGTAGTTCGAAATAATCTATACAAATAATGAGAATGTCAATCTAAAGTGTCTGTATATTTTTCGATATTCATGAGAAAAATTGTTCTAGAAATAAGTAATAAAATAAATATCAAACATTTTTAGTAATGCCTCTTTGTCTGTTTGTTTGTGTATATGAACACGCAACACTGCTAAAGTAATGGGTTCACAATAAACCCTCAGTTCCAAGAAAATCGTAAAGCATACCCTCGGAAGTAACTTAGTGTTTGTTTCATTAAAATCGGTCCACTCTATCAAAAGTTATTGTACTTTTAATGAGACACGGCGTAATTACGAGAGAAAAAAAGTTAAGTAAATGCACTTAATACATTTATATGACTTTATTAATACATGTTTTTTTTTCATATGGTTCCACGCGGACGGAGTAGTACTAGTAAATATAACGTAAAATTACTGCTGTAAGACAACGTGCACTGTAATAGATAGTATATATATGAAGACCTAATATTACTGCTTACTTTAAACCATCTCTCACAAATTTGAAATAGTCTTTACATTCCAAGTCACCTTAAATGCAGCTTTATTTTAGAAGATCAAGGTCAGCACTTGGATGGGTGACCGCTTGCGAACAACATGTAATGGTGATTTGCTATTGTTTCTTTTTTATTGTAACACAGCAAAGTGACTGCACTGTGCCTGATGATGAGCACAGTACAATCCAATAACACCGCTAACACAGCTACTACCGAGAGATGACAAATTGACAAAGGCTGTAGATTTCATAGTATGTACTTATATCTCTCAGTGTAAGAATTGGACCAACACTATAACACCGCTTTCCTACTCGGTGTAATGGAATAGTATCGTCAATATAAAGTTGATAATACGACGATGCATTAATGTATCGGATTATTAACACTCTTGTAATGAAATTGTTTTTGTTATTGGAATTAATTATACCAAATATGATTTTTTAATGAAGATACATGTATACGGTCTATATATATATTAGAGCGTTTCGTATATTGCGTATTTTGAACTTTATTTTGACGATAGTGCTGTATTGGTTCCAAATCTATAGAAATCTTGTGTGTAGTTAATATGTGGTATAAGTGAAACATTCAAAAGAGAACTGAGAAGAGCGTGCGTCTTACTGTTCTCCTATACCGGAAGACAAACGAGGCACTGCTCCCGCTCTACCCTACACAGTGTTTATTCCCACCATTTTTCATCACACAAAAAAATTGCGGATTGGAATTTGAAAGCCCTGCCATAAGAAGTTTCACTGCGAAAATTGTGATAAAAATTGTAATTTAGCTGTAGCTCTTAATCTGAATAATAACTCGGCTCCAACGGTATCCAAAATTTAAAATTGAAATAACACGTGAAGTTCATCATGTTTTTTTTGTAATGTTGTAAGTTGTTTACATAAGTACGTACAGCTATTAAACATGGTTTTTAATGGAATATTGACGCTGTATAAGTAAGCCTGTAATCTAATTTAATGAACTAAGTTAAAAGATCACGAAATACTTCCAAAGTTGCGTTGTAAATAGTCAAGTACAATAGTTAAATTACAATAGAATCCCGTAAAACAGAGGAGTTATTATAACTGACTTTTATGATACTTTGACCTCGAATATCTTTCGAAATAAGTTAAGCAACAAATCATAGAAGTGCTTATTTATAGAGGGTTAAATTTCCTATAAAAAAAAAACATATAATTGTAGCTTTTTTTAAGCAAAACTTTTTTAGGCGTAACTAGGAGGTAACTGGACCACAATGCAACGTAAGTCCGTTACGGCAATATGGCGTCACGTTTCTTTACCATCCGGTTAGATAATAATTAAGCATAACATGCTCGGCAGCGAGGCTGTATGGAATGTTGTGGCCTCCTTCTGTGAGGAAGTCGTCTCGCAGAAGGAGGCGACGGACAGGGCCCGCAAGGACGACTCTCTAAGCGGCCCTCTCCTACAATGGAGGACCGGCAGGAGGAGGCAGCAGTTTGCCCGCCTCCTTCCACCACCGTAGTAGGACCTAAGGATTATGGCTCGGGGAACCCATCTTCCCATTACACAGGTCCGGCGGACGGAGAAGATGGCCGGTCTGTACATGGCTGTCTCCTGATAAGACGGGGCCTGGCGGCGGCTTTTTCTACCGCTGGGGTGGCACGTTGAAGTCTGTAGAGATCTCGTGTCACCCCAGCTATAGCGGCAGATGTACACCGTGGGGTTTTAGTCCGTGCGAATCGGACATAATCCACTTTTTCCCCCGGGAGGGTGGTGTATCCATAAGGGATTTCCCCACGTTAATAAAAAAGGTGAACGAAATTGCGAAAGGTGTCTGGTGTAGCTTGTGACCCACGAATGCCCTTGAAACTCAAGGGGATGGTGTATAAAACTATTATAAGACCAGTCATGTATGCATCTGAGTGCTGGGCGAAAAAAGAGACGACTACATGTGGCAGAGAGGCGAATGTTAAGGTGGATGTGTAGTGTAACTAGAATGGATAAGATTAGGAATGAATATATCACAGGAAGTTTGAATGTCACGGGTGCTAAGTGACAGAGAAATTAAGGAGTAAATAGGTTAGCATGGTATGAGCATGTCATGAGGAGAGGTGAAGACCATGTAACTAGAAAAGCTTTAAGTATGATGGTCGATAGATATAAAAGTAGAAGACCGAAAAAGGTATGGATCGATTGTGTGTATTTGCTATACACAAATAATTTTGATCATCGACAAATGGGAATTTTGATCTACATTAGATTGCTAAAACAATAAACATATTTAATTCGATAAAACTAATTATTTTATTTACCGCATATGAAACATAGAAATGTTATTTATCTGACTGACGCTAGCAGCTTGATGGACCTTCACATCTTCCACCAACTAGTAAGATAAAAATGATTATTGTCGGTTGCCTATAGAAAATAGTAAAAATATTCAGACTTAAATTATTAATTGAATGTATAAAGAATATAACTGTCAAGGGGTCACTGATGAGGTGACTGAATTTTAACAGCAAACTGAAACATAATTAAAATAATGTAATTGATTCTATATAAGATGGGGCATTGTACTGACAAGTAAAATAAATGTTCAAACTTTAAATAAAGTTAGAAATAAATAATAGCGTTCTTAATAATAAAATCAAACTCAGAACTTCTGATAGTAAAAACAGGCTAATAATACTTAAATTTTATTCATTAAAAATCTTATATCAAAATATACAAAAACTGACACCAATTCCAATTGTAATTATTAATTTGATGTTCAAAGTTTTCAGTAATGAATGACCATAACAATGGAATTAATGTCTTTGTTTATTCAAATCCAGTATGAAACTTAGTATAGATAAAGGACACTCGTTTGGCTTTTTACAGAAGTCGGGCTCCAGCAACTCTTTGTATGAAAAACCTATTTCTTCGTTGAATTCTTCCTCATTCAGGGGTGCTCTGAAAATAAAGGATAATTTATTAGCACTAGTGAAGCATCTTGTAAAGGTACGGTTACATTGACTTAGCAGTAGCGGAAAAAAGAATCTTTGTTTATTCAATATTGATGTTAAGAAAGGCAATTATTTTTAAATTAACGTTTATTATATTTTTATAAAGTCTTCCAAGAATCTTTTTAAAATTTGAATTTATTTTATTTTCTAATTGTCCATAATCGGCCATGCATTGTTATGGCTAGAGATCTGTTCTTTTGTTTCTTTTCTTCAAAAAATACATGTTGCTCTTCGGACGTCACACTGTATCAAAATTTCAAAACAATCAGTGGAAAACTTTCAGAGGATTTAGATTTTGAGCAAATGAATAATCGCGTTTTTATTTGTACAAGTTATACATGTTATATTCATATTTAAAAACAAATAAAATTATCAGTAAAAAGACAAAAATGGTTAACTATTTCTTTGTTATAATAATGAATAAAGTGCTAAACAAATTGGAAGGGTGTAGTGCTGAAAGATATGAAGGAGTGCAAAGTTTCTGAATGTGATATCAAGGACAGAGCGAAGTGGAGAAGAAAAATAAGGAAGGCTGACCCCACCATCATGTGGGACTAATAGCCAGGAAGAGATAGAGAGAGAATGAATAAAGTGGTCATATAATTTACTATTGTTTTTTTTTCGATAACAAAAATATTTTACATATCTTAATTTGACTTTCGTGTTTTCTTGGAGTCAACTTTGAAGATTCTTTGTTTCGATTGTTCAAGAATGTATATTAAACACATTTTTAAACATTGTAACCTTAGCTGACCTTAACAAATAACAATGACGATAGAGGCACAATTTCCACAAACATTTGTTAAAATCATTATTGCGAATATAACACCATATGTTTAAGTACGCACGTAGATATATTAACATCTATTTAGCATGCCGGTGGCATAATTACAATACAAACAGCTGAAGTATTCTAAAACATTGCTATAGTTTATAAAACATTTAAACTAGAAAAATCTGGTGGTGAAAAATTGATGTCATAAATAACATTAAAGTAGAATTGACTTATAACAGATTAGTTAGTAAAGTTAATTACAATGAATTAGAAGGGATAATTTAAAAAAAATTGTTCCAGTTGCAATCGACCAATAAGCGAAAAGGCATCGAATAAGTGTTATTAAAATCAAATCTCATACAATGAAATATCTTATTTATAGCATGCCATATATAAATCATAGCAGTCATTCCATAAGTCATGGAATTTAAATCTGTTAAAAGGATACCAACGACGTAAGCAATACTCTAATGAAAGATCAATAACTGCTACCACTAAACAGATTGTATATTCTTCATAATTACATACGCAAATAAGATTTTTGATAGTATTCTCTAATATTTGATAAGTATTTCGCAGCTTGGGAGTGTCTAGTGTTAATTGTGTTTGTTTCATTGAATCTTATGGAAAGCACAACAAGACAAAACTTTTGTTTATCACATATCTCTGAAATTTTTTAGAACACCTCACAGATTGTTTTAGGATTTTCCTGAAGCCTCTAACAAACAATTAAAATTAATTCTTTATCATTCCATTTATGTCCATATTGAAGCTTAATTTGTATGTTATTATTGTTTAATTATTGACATTCATATAATACATAAATGGCTCTTTTTCTATTTCTTTCGGTTTTGGTTTCTGCATTACACTTTATATCTTTTTTTATTTTTTTGACACTTAAACACCTTAAATGAATTCATATATATATTTCCATCTTTCTATGTTTTATAACCACTTATTTATGTTAAACCAAGATTAAATCTAAAATTCACAAATGTTACATTTTATACGTCTCATTTGATTAATATGCTAAAAAAAAATAGTATTACGTCATCTTCAATTCTATATTATATTATAATATTCTATATATTGCAAACATATATATCAGGTTCAAGTTTCCTCACGCTTTTCTCTTTCATCGTCAGTATATAGTTATACTGTTACCAATTTAGATTTATATGAGTACATTTACATTGGATTCCGAAAATTTCGTTGGTACACGTCGGCATTATCTTACACATATCAGTCAAACCACTCAACAACCACAAACTTTCTTTTTCTTTTCTCATTGTTTAAAATAGTTAATTTGTCGTGGACCGTCACGGAGAATATTTTTTTTCCCCCAGGAAGAAGACTTTGGTCTGACTGTAGGACACTCACAGGCTGAAATTATTATGTACATTGTTTTAAAGTTGTTTAGTCAAATAAAAAATCGCTCCGCTTATGAACAAAATGTATACTTTAAAACCTACGTCTGCGTGTAATGTGATAGCGCGAGGTATTTCAGTGGATGTACGCTGAAGGGTTAGTGCGCTTTGGTCGAACATTACGCAGCTTAGGCAACCTATATTTTATCTTAGGATTTCGTTTCTCGCATAAATCGTTACGAGTGTCCCTCGGCGGTTTTATATGTAGGCCGGCTCTCCTGAATGTAAACGATCTCTATGAACGATATTATGACCAACGAAAATTGGATATCAAAACACGTTTAAAGTATTGCAGGTATGAATTTCACAAGCACTGCTTTCACTAACGTCGTATGTCGAACTATAATTTGTAAAAAAAATTTATGCCCATTTTTTTTTATTGTAGCACGGCAAAATTACTACACTATGCCTGATGGTAAGCGCAGTACAATCTAAAAACAATGGCGACCACCGAGTGACACACCATCCATCGCCGGTTGCCGCTGTCATGCTGGCCTGGGAAAAGTTGGATATGCATAGACTGATCCCGACACGTGACTCACAAAAGCGAATCACTATGACGGGCTTTTCGCCATATACATGGTGGTTGCGACCCAGTCAGGCTGTAAAACCCT